>CM029525.1:7949853-8357699 GCA_017140615.1 Eucalyptus cladocalyx | reverse complement strand
GATCATAAAATGTGTCTTTTCATAATGCGAAGATAGACTTTGGAAAAGTTACTATAATAGCATAAATTGTCTAACTAAGGCTTGATAGATCCCATAGCATGATGAGATCTGTATGGTTACAAGTAATAAGGGTAGCTGTGCTAGTTGCCTCCTTCTCACTTTTTTCTTATTAAAAGAAAATGTTTGATTAGGATTGGGAGGAAATTGATTTCTCTCATCTAGTTACTACCAAATAATTGCACATATTATACATGAACATATATATATAGATCTGTACTGATTTTTTTTTCCTCGGAATTTATGAAGGGCTGAGATTAATATAAGGCCATGGGAGAGGCTGCAGATGGAGCTGAAACAAGGGAATGAGAGGAAGAAATGGATAGAAAGAGAACCGCACGCATATTGGAAAGGAAACCCCTTTGTGGCTGATTCCAGAAAAGACCTCCTCAAGTGCAACGTTTCTGAGACCCAAGATTGGAATGCTCGCTTGTTCATCCAGGTATATATTTACTATGAACAATGGATTACTGAATAACGGTTCCCATCCACGTGTGAAGTCAGATTACAAATGTAGGAAGTTGACGTAACTCCTTCAACTAAGAATTGATATGGGAACTTCTAGGGTTTCGACATTCAAGCCTGTAGAATCCACTCTATCCTTATTTGACTATAATCACGAACAGCTTTCGCATATATCGTTAGCTTGTTTTCACGACCAATTTTAACTGCTTGGTCACTTTGAGTTTGTGAACTTAGGAACTTCATGCTTGAATATACGATAATTTTGCAGGATTGGATCCTTGAATCACAACAAGGCTTCAAGAACTCAGACCTAGCACGCCAATGTACACACAGGTGATGATTAAGCTCTCAGCAACACCAACCGTATCATTTCCATAAGCAAAAACAGCTTTACTTTACTTGGTATGTTAGAGATCTGAACTACGAATGGACATGTTGTGGCTAGATTCAAGATCTACATAGAAGGGTATGCGTGGTCGGTCAGTGAGAAGTACATCCTGGCCTGTGATTCCACGACTCTACTGGTGAAGCCTCAGTTCTATGATTTCTTCACCAGGAGCCTCAACCCTTGCAGCACCTTTACTGGCCCATCAGAACTGAGGACAAGTGCCGATCCATCAAATTCGCCGACTGGGGCAATAGCCACAAGCAAAGGGGTAAACGTTTTCTCTTAGCAGCTACAATTGAATTCCATGATAAGCGTGTTGGCCTTACTCGCCACTCTCGATGGACTTGCATAGGCACGAGAGATAGGGAAGGCTTCAAGTGACTTCATCAAAGAGCAAGTAAAAGATGAGCAAATGTGTACGACTACATGTTTCAACTGATGAATGAATACGCCAAGCTCCTCAGGTTTGGAGCCAGAGGTCCCAGAAGGAGCAGTGGAGGTCTGCTCTGACCTAATGGCTTGCCCTGCAGGTGGGACGGAGAGGGAGTTCATGGTGGAGTCATTGACAATGAGCTCCATCTGCTATGGCAATTATGCACTATGCCTCCACCATACGAGCCCAAATTGGTCGATGCCATGTGGAGGAAAAGTGCCAGTGCAATCAGGAGGGTGGAGAGGTGGGAAAATGAGTCCTGGCAAAAAGTCTCAGAACAGATCAGCTTAGTTGGGTACATGTGCATAATCGGATTCTTGTCTTGTAAACGAGCAAGAGACTGACTTTGTAAATCAAACAATCTTTTTTGGCATCGCGTCGTAGCTACGAAGAGTATTTGACTAGATAACTACATACACTAGAAACCCATAGCTTGCGAAAAAAAGCCAGTCCAAGTGGCAGCGGGGAGGAGGTGCTCAGGAGCTTGATTCCTAGTGCAGCTTTTAATTGATTTCTACTGTCTTTATCGAGATCACGTGTATAGTTTTTAGAGGCGGACTATTTCCATCTCAATGAGGCTAAAACATTCATTTTATTGGGCAGCGATCAAATCACCCTCTAATCCATCCTGTATCCTCTCTTCAACACGCGCACTCATTTCCAATGGCTGTTTCTTCGTTATCTTAATGTCTTTGCAACCCTTTTCTTTCTGTTTTTCGCTAGGTTGACCGCCTCTTGGCTTACACAGCTGAAACAGCTTAGCGCTCACATCTTTTACTTACCCTGAAAGAAAGGTCACGCAACAATTTAAAGGCGCCAACTTTTGCTTGCATTCCACTATACCTTCCTTTTGATCAAGCAAAGCTTACACTGGAAAGATGAAGATGGAAAGGGAGATAGAGACCAACGACAATCCAAATACATCGCTATCCAATATGAATCTCACTTTGAACTGGATGCGATCCAAAAGGAACAATCAAAAGTAATGTCCATTATCATTTCTAGTCCTGATTTCTTTCCCTCCTCCTCAGCCACTGCCCAACCGCTCATTGCCTCCATCAGGTGAAGTCTTTGCTAGTGAACGGGGCTACCTCCTCTCACCCCACCGTTGTGGCCCACTCCTCCCCGCCGATGTGACATCCAAATCGCTAATAATGTTTGGGTTATAAAGCTTGGAGTTTTGGATGGCACATGAGGAATCTAGTTGGGTCATTAATTTGGTGAGGTGCAAAAGGTACGAAACATGAATTTCCATAGCCATCATCGTCCGAAGTCTAATGCGTTAGGGTTAAATTGATAGATGTTGACATGTACTTTAATAGGGTAGAGTGACAGTATTACCATATTTGTTATATAAAGGAGTTAATATGTTGAGATTTTCCTAACATCCGATATTATTCACTAATAATTTTAGTAGATTCAAAATATATTTCAGACTTATCATAATTTAAAAATGATATCAATTTCCAATTACTAGATATCTTGGTCACTTAACAAAATGTCTACTTTGAAATGGGTTATTTGTCACTTTCTAATTTTTACTTTTCTCACTCAATTTCAACAAAGTGTTTTTTACATCGAGCCATCATTACTTTTAACCTCAATTATTCATTCTTATCTCTTGTAACTTTCTTCTAAGTTCATCCCTTAGTCGTACTATTGGATGGACCTATGATTATGCTACTTGTAACTTTCTAACCGGAACACATCTCTCACGCTTTCCATGTAGCATTTTTAATATCATGTCATCATTTCTTTTTACCTTAGTTACCTGTTCTTATCTCTTAGTAATTCTTGAGTAGTCTTCTCAATTCATTCCCTTTGGCCCTATGGTTGTGTCTTCTTACCTCTTCAAGTCTCAAAATTACTTCACTCGCTCTTGTGAAGAAAATGAGATCTTCCGTCATCTTTTTCTCTTATATTTTCACTTTCTAATCTTTCAAGAGAAGACGAGGATTCCATTATTGTCATGTCGAAGCTTCAAAATTTCACATTTCAAGAGTTTACAAGGTGATTTGGTGGACTTTATTCTCTTTTCTTAAATTAGTTTTGTTGAAAGATTGAAAGTTGTTAATTTTTATTCTTAATTATCTTGCTTTGTAGGTGGTTAAAGCTTTGAGTTGTCCAACTTTTTGTTCAAGGTAAGGAAAAACCTAGGGTTAAGTTAGGTTGATCTACTTTGTACTCTTGACTTAGTTGATTAATATTTGTTAATTTAGTTTGAATTTGATGATAAGTGTAAGCAAGCCCTTAATAATGGCGTATGTTGAGATATTATCATGATTTAACTTGTCTAAATAAAATCTTACATATTTAAGATGTGTTTGATTGATTTCATGACATGTAGAGAATATTGGATGCTAAAAATGTGAAAAAATAACGAAACTAGACCTAAGTGATATTAACCATGTGTGTTATACCCACTTGCCAATTATACCTACCTCTCAATTATAGCCACTCGTTGATTATACCCACATCCTGATTATAACCATTTTGCCCATCATATCACTTATCGATTATACATAGTCTATCTCTCCCTCTCGCTTCCTCCCTCCCTACTCTTGATGTGTGAGAGTCGAGCTCCATGTCGGCTACGAAGGAGCTCGACACGATGTCAAGCTTTGGGCCATTAACGATTCATCAACAACAAAAGGACAACTAAGCTGAGACATGGTGGGATAAATAGATCGAGGGAGATGACCAAGCAAACGAGAGAGAGAGAGAGAGGACTGCAAAGTGATGATAGCACGAAGGTGGGTGGCGGTGCCAATGTGGCGAGGCGATGGTAGTTGAGTAGCAAATTGTTGCACATGAAGCGGAGGTGCTCGAGAGAGACATGTCAATACAAAGTTGAAGCATACTGGAGGAAGAAGATAGAAGGGTACTTTGGTCATTACACAATAAAAGGAAGTGTCTTTTGTTATAAAGGGTTGAAAAATAATTCACCCCAATTTTCATATGAATCTTGCTAACGAATATGCCGGGAATTATTAAATGAACTATTTACTCATGACACGAATTTTCCTTCAATTGAACGAAATGTTTTGCCCCTTTCAACATAAGTTTCGGACCACCTTTATTCGCTTCACGCGCTTACCCTTCCAACACTACGTGGAGCGAGGCGAAGTCTCCACCTTCTCGTGGTACGGCGACGACATGCTGTGGAGCGCTTTTGACTCCCACGCTCCTACAAGAGACAGAAAGAAAAGTTCAAAGTGTTCGAGCGTAGAAAGAGAATGAGAAGACCGACCAAAAAAAAAAAAAAAAAAAAACATAAGTTTCTGTGCCTAGCATATATTTATACCATGTTTGCTTACCATGTCAAAAGCTCAATTTTGACTGGTGGGAAGCTCTCTCCGGGTGCTTTTTTTTCCCCCACTTGTATTCGAAGATCGGAAAACAACGCAAGGACAATGCTCATTCATCAAATTTTCTACCTAACTCGGTAGGCCTTTCTCTTGGCCGTTCATGGCAATGATTGTGGTACTTTTTTTTTCTTTTTTCGCGAATTCAGCATCGATAAATATGTTGTCACCCTTTTCACGAAATGTCAACATTCATCCGTGCAAATAACTTTTGCAGTGTTTTCCTCTGCGCAATGAATGCACACCTTTTTTCCATTATCAATATTTTGGATAACTCATTTTTGTTTCCTTGCTTTTTGATTATCAGTTGTAAGGTTACTTTCGCTAAAGAAAAATGCTTAAAATATATAAAAATGAGATATTTTACTATGCATAGTAAATAAATTTCAATCCTGAACATGTCACAATCTCAAACGGGTGTTCATGAAAAATCACGGATCTCATAATTGAGTAGTTGCTTGGCATGACGAAATCAAACATATTTTTCTCAATCTCAAAACCTCATCTCGATATTACTTGTTTTCATGTGTCCTAAAATAGATAAACTTTAACACGGCCATGCTGCAACATGTCATTTAACAAACTAAGGCCATGTAATCTGCCACATATTGTCGTTTTTGATGTCATTTAAAAAAGGAACTAAACTAAGTCTTCTGTAACAGTTAATAAAATTCATATTGACACATTGTAATCTAGATATTAAACCACAAGAAGGATATAGGCTTTGTCGTTTTCGACGTGAACATCCTCTTCATCTATCAAAAAAAAGGAACTATTAAGTTCTACATTCATTCACCAATTAAAGTTTTCATAAAACTCTGTAACAGTCTAATAAAATTTGTATAGTATCAAAGCTAGATTCGTGTATTCGAAAGCATTGTCATATCCTTCATTTAGTGGGAAAATTATTCAATAAATCATAAACCTATTGTACGACGGCTAACGCAATTCTAAATCTTTTAATTATGTTTATTTAAACTTAAACATTTTAATGATTTGTCAATATAATCATTCTATTCATCACTCGAATTGGGTTCAAGCTTTCCTAGCCCCTTCATCAATGGCCAATATTAACCAAAAATCACTAACATAGATGTCTGCATCTTATTTCACACAACAAACGCTAGCATTGACTATTTTTGCAATTTAATAAATTGTCTTGATTTTTGACTCCTTTTTTTATTACTATTTCTTTTTCTCTTTTTCATTTTTTCCTATTTATTTCGCCAATTGCGCAAGCATTGGTGATAGTGATGGTCATTGCATCCGTTCTAGCAAGAGCATCCCTTGCCAACCTTTTGTGAGGGTGACCTCGCCTTGCCAGATCCGAGCGATCTAACCCCTACTAGCTATCGCCAAGGCCTAGCAACTAGTAGAGATGAAATAGAGAAAGAAAAAAAGAAAAACAGAGAAGGTAAAAAAAGAAGGAAAAGAATTGATCCGCATGAGTGTTAGACATGCCATGTAGTAGGGGTTAGCGATTATTAAACCATCACGGAGCTATTTCCAATCAAATTAACCAAAATAACTACATTGACAAGTCGTCAAAAGATTCAATACTAAATCGACACAATTAAAAGGCTTAAAATTGAAATTGACCATCGCACATTTGATTTAAAACTTTTTAAACAATGATTCCCTCATTTAGCTCTTAACTACAATTCACTTTCTAAGCCTTGGTCTTATGCGTGAAAGGAGTATTAGAGCTTTAATAGATCAAATCACGTCCCCATCTAACTACTACACCGCGTGTTGCCGCCATGCCACTAGTATATTGTAGGTTAGGATGAGCTTAGAGGCTTACAAGGTATGTGCGCCAAATCCACGAAATGGGTATTGTCATTAGGAACGAAAGGAAGTTTCATAACCAAATCTGTATTAGGGTTTGAAAGAGTCGTTTATGTCAAGTAAGGCTCCATATCTTTCTTGGCATTTAAGAAGTGACTTTCCTCTTTCCTAAGGCATATCATGTCAAAATTATTTTTGCCCTCTTAGATCGGTCCAATGCCTATTACATAATTATTTTCCTCATGCACATAGAGTGTCTAGCTACGAGGCCTAGTCTCTGGACTAGTATTTAGTTCATTTGTAAGGACTGTTTGAAATTAACTGTTTGCATTTAGAAGAAGAGAACAGAAAGAAAAGACAGAACGGCAGAAAATGATGAAAGTAAAACAGAACGAATTGCGCCCTTTCCTTTTGATTTATTTATAAAAATTAAATGAAATATATAGATATTATGCACCTATTTAGTTCTACGATCAAAATTGTGGTCGTGCTCATAATTTTTCAAAATGGTTCATGAACTCAATAGAGGTTTTTAGAGAGCGGTCTATCTTGATTAGATTTGTTTTTCCATTTAACAAACTCTGAGAATAAATAGCTACTAATAAGGGAACATAGATAAGATACCTAAATTGGTTAGGAAAATTACTTAATCAATCCTAAACATATTGTATAAATGTCAATTCAGTCATAAACTTTTTGATTTTGTT
The DNA here is from genome assembly GCA_017140615.1 of Eucalyptus cladocalyx. Classification (NCBI taxonomy): domain Eukaryota; kingdom Viridiplantae; phylum Streptophyta; class Magnoliopsida; order Myrtales; family Myrtaceae; genus Eucalyptus; species Eucalyptus cladocalyx. The sequence continues at coordinate 8,350,496 of CM029525.1, read as the reverse complement.
AATACAACCCTATACATTTACTTGAAATTTCAATATAATCATCTTGTCAATTATAGCTAAAAATTGCTGCTGTGGTGGTCTATTCACACCGACTATCCTATGTGACACACCGCCATGTTAACAATTTTCAGCGACAATTGGTCCAGAGGTCTACATCAATGTTTTGCTAAATGGAAAGTTTAGGATTGAACCAAGATTAATACAATAGGTTTATGACGAAAAGATAATTTCCCCTAAATTTACCTTTCATTCGAAAAACTATTCCTATCTATTGGTACTCTATCATGTTTTATAAGGTTTTTCTCTATAATTTCTTGACCATTACCATATTCACTTAAAAAAGATACTATCTCAAGGACATTGTCCATGCTTGGGATAATAGTACAAATGGTTGTTGAATTTTGATCGATGTATAATATCATCCCTAAATTTTAAATTTGTGCGAGGTGATCGTGAATCTTGGCCCAATGTACAATATAAGCCCTAAGTTTTTAATTTATTCAATGCGGTCTCAAAATTATTAGTAAATGTTCAATGTAATCCTCACACCATATGAAAATATTTCAAATTTTAAGGATTATTGGATCAAAAGTTATGGATCATATCGAACAAATTAAAAGTTCAAATATCACATGGCACATTGAACCCAAGTTCATAGACCATTAATATCATTTTCATTATGCTTTAATTAAAAAAATTTGGTTTTAAAATTATTGATTTTATAGAAATATCGAATTAAAAAAAATGGTGCGAGAAGAAAAGATTTGACCTGTTGCTGAAGACGTAGCAACAAACCCAATGATGTGGCTCAGTTTCTTGTACAAAACGAAGAGTGTTTGGTCTGAGCTGAGCTACTGTTGTTGTTCCTCGATCTCTGTCTTCGAGCGACCGACTGATGAACATTCTGGCCTGATGGAGCGATGTGGACTTCAAACTGCTTTCGATTGCTTTCCTTGACCAACTTAAAGCATTTTCTTAGTACGATGTTAATGTCCCTCCCAGATGTAGGCCAATTTACTCAAAATATATATATATATAAATGATATATAGGGATAAACATCTCGTGTCTAATCTCCTTTTTATTTCATTCTTGAACTTTTAGAACTTTGATCTTACTGAAATGCAATATAAATTGGAATTTTAATCCACTGTTTTTAAGGAGTGGTGAAAAATATGAGGCGATTTGATAATTACTGTCACGAAAAACGATCTTTACATGTATGTTCGACTTTCATGAAAATAAGGCAGCTTAGTAAAAAGTGACACCTCGAAAAAAAACACGGCTCTTGACGATGAAAATGAAATGCTAAGATCTGATATAAGCACAAACCCATGTATCTAGGGAAAAATTAGGCTCTTGGGTTCACGTGTCTCTTCACCAAATTATGTACTCTCGCTTTTATGCGATGTTCAATTATTAACAAGCCGTTGGAGTTTCTTGATCTTGAATCAACTATTTTACTGAAGAAGATAGCTGACCTAATCCTCAGCTTTAGCGGGACAGATGCATAATTAGAGCAAGGACAGTGGATGACCCATCATAGCTCGCTAATTACTTTTGATCACAAGTTTTATAGTGGGGGAAGGAGAAGTTGACAGGATCATCTCTATATTATCGAGATCTGTCCAACTAACTGCAATCAGGAAGCGTCAGATTTGATTCTTGCGAATCCTCTTTTCTTTTTATTTTGACTGCTATATATGGTTAATGCAGCGTGGCATATCGAATTTCACAATTGAAAATCAAGCGATCTTGCATTCTAACATGATTGTTAGTTCGGCCTCCTCATTCATTCATTCAATTATAAATCATAACATGATTATAATTATGTAAAAGAGGGTGGGGAAAAATTGGAAATATCGAAGATAGATCAATGGTAGGGTGAAAAACCGAGTGAAGCCACTTTCGAGTGGCTTGATCCAACTCAATGACTATTCGAGAGCCACTTGCCTAATCTCAAGTTGAGCTTGAGGTCAAGCTATGTCAGTATCTTGTTCTGTCGAGCTTGAGCTTATTCATATTTATCTTGATAAGCTTGCAAGCTCAGTCAAGCTCTTGTTATTAATTTTAGAAACATTTGATGCATATAAAAATAGATACAGTATATTTAAATTTGCATTACATTCGAGCTTATTAGATTCAAGCTTGAATTATGTTTATAAGTTAATTGTAATCTAGAAATAGATCTTGAGTCTCTCCATTTTCTAGTCAATCAAAGATTGAGTGGGAAAATTGATATCCAATCGAGTTTTAATCGAGCTTCAAGCACTACACATGCTAGTCATGTCGTGTTTAGCCTTGGCAACATGTCGACCGACTTGGTCCGACGACACCCCTCGGTCAATGGGAGCAAGTTAAATGTAGAGACCTAACCAAAAAAGGTCCCCTAAAGCACAAAAGGGAGGGTCCTATCTCAATGAAAGAAATCACATGGGGCTTGCTCCCAACAAGATACAAGAAGACAATTGAACCTGTTCCACGTAAATGAAATGGTCTTCCCCTAGAAACGCAACATCAAAATCGTCGAAACTCTCAGCCGCATAGGCCCCAACTTCTCTCTTTTCTCTCTCCTTTTTTGATTTTTTGATTTTTGAATTTAAGGCTTTTTTCCTCATTTATGACCCATATTTTCCTCCTCGTTAAAATTATGACTTCTTAATGACATAATTACAGCGTACGATGGCTCACACCTAGCTAACCCACGCATTAAATAGAGACCAAAATATCTTATTTCCCATCTCATCTTCTGACCACCAAGGACCCGACGCGTGCCTGAGCTCACCGACCTTCGACCTCACAGAACCACACCGCATGTTGGGAATCATTAGCTCCTTCTTCCTTAAAATATACTCCAAGCTTTATAATGTCTTGCTTGGAAGTATAGTCGGCATGGACCCTTCATGTCTAAACAAATTTCCCCATTGTCCTCTGTCGCCTCTGCCTTATTCAAAAGTCATCAAGTTTGTGACAAAAAAAGAAAAGGCAATCATAGGGCATTAAAATAGTGTGGGGATGATTACATATTTATATAATTGCGCACCCCATGAATTGGACCACATATTCACTTACCTCCCCCCCCTCACAACATCAGACTCCTTCATTTTAAAATACAAGTTGTGTTGGCTAGAAAGATATGTACTTCTTATACATCATCACACTAGATTTAATGATGGGACGGCTTAATTTTATATTGAGGTGGGTGGAGATTATTTGAGTATTCTTTTCAATTTTGACACAAAAAATGAGAGAAGGGGTTGTTCTAATTTTTCATAAAAAAAAAAGGGGTTTTTTTATTATTATTTATAAATATCATTAAGCCCTGAGGTTGATCTTGCGTTGAAAACCGATATGCATGTAGAGACTAGCACACAAGACACAACAGATGTTCAAATTATCACCCCCAACAATTGTGATCTCATAGTCGGGTCTTCCGAATTTCACTTTCCACCTTATTTGGCTCATAAAATATATATCCTAACATAACTCAGGATAAAAATAAAAATAAAAAGGATCGTTTGAAATTTCTTCCCTACACTAGCTAGCTTTGATTGTAATCCATAAACTCTCTCAATGAGTGAACTCCGTACATATTTATCCTTATTATTATTATTTTTATATTGAACATGGGCAACATGGGCAACATGGGCATAAATTAGAAATGTAATGACACGAGAACAGCATAACAGCAACACCAGAAAATATAATACAATTAGGCACTAATGTAAAAGCTAACCTCGTCTATAATAGCATTGAAGGTGTCATGCCCAATCAATGTCTTGAACCGACTCTCATGTTTGTTCCACGAAACTTACGTGTTATTATAAAAATCTCAGATATGCAAAATGCATAATTTAAAAATATATTCTTAAAAATAATAAATTATATCACTTAAAATAATTAGTTAATAAAAAATATTTCTATTATCAATAATAATTCATAGCCTAATGTTTATGTAAATGGTAAATAATTTTTTATCGATTCAATTTTATAAGATATCAATAATTATTTTTAAAAATATTTTTTCAATAATTAATTTCTCGCAAGACAAGCCCACCCCATTAGTAATTATGGTAATTCAGATTATCTTTTTTTCCTTTTTGGGTGAATGTATTTGTACTGAGTTGACAAAATACTGTCTCGTGAGATTTTGACGAGAAAAAGGTTAAGTAAAGGGGACCCAAAATCTCGTGGTGCACTCCGCGGGAATGCGGCACATGATTTCAGGCGCGAATGCCGGAGACTCTCTCTAACTAATCCGGGTCAGGATCGGGGGTCCGGGTCGGGTTTCATAGTGCGTACCAAATTATCAATGTACTAAGTTACCATCGGTAACAAGCAGTATTTACCAAATAAACAAGTAAAAAACGAATAGGAAGAGAGCGATCTTGAATTAGGAGCAAAACTAGAATTAACTCACGAGAGTCGCATTTTGACATAAGGCCATTAAACTCCAAAGTCAATATCAAGATAAAATGCTTATTTATACGTTAAAGGATAGTATCAAAAAATTTGACTAAAGCTTAATTAATTAGAGGATGTCACGTACATAGTCAAACAGCCCTACCATCCAAACCTTCAAGAAATAAGGAACCTCTTATATATTAAATAGAAACAACACATTAAGATCCGAGATGAATTACATTTGGTGATGACTTTGTTTCAGCTTGCTCTAAATATACTAACTTCAAGATTAACTTAGCACTGACTTAAGTATGGAAGAGTCCCCAAACAACCAACCATAGAGGATTTCTTCGTCATTTGTCCTAGCGTGAGAAGAGTTGAGAGACAAATGTCTATAAGGTCATTTGGATTAGCAAAGATGGTTATGATCCCGACTGAATTTGTGTTAATAACATTCGAATTGGATTTGCTACAATAATTCAATTTCTGTGTGCTGAGTTAGATATAAAAAGTGTCTTAGAAAAACTATACTAGACATTTAAGCTAAGTGAAAATGGAGCCTGGGGACTACAAATTCAAGATCTGAACTCGAAACTAGCCATGTTACATCCCTCCATATTCATATCATTAGGCCAGCCATCTAGTGGCAATTGTATTTAGGGGTGTGCAAAATACCCGGGAACCACCCGGACCGCCGGGAACCGGACCGGAACCGCCCGGAACCGGCGGTTCTTGAGGGAACCAATCCTGGCTCCCGGTTCCATGGGCGGATCCACCCACCCGGACCGGACCGGAACCTTTTTAATATTAAAAAAAAAAATTACTAAAAGAAACCCTAAATTCTCGTTCCCTTCATATTCAATTCTCTCTCTCTTGTCTCTTCCTGCCTCTCCTAATCATATCCCCATTTTGATTCCTCCTTGAGCGTTGACGCCGCCGCCGCTGCTCCTCCACCGTTGTTGTTCGCCCCCTCGCGTCGGCCACCACCCGCCACAGCTGCGGAAACGACTATTCTATGTTGAAAACCCAACCATAGACCTCATCCCCTCCTTCTCAACCCATGTAGACCCGACCATTCTGGCGTTGAAAACCAAAATTATTTCGCGTTAAGATCGGTTGCCCACATCCACTCCGGGAATCGGACCCGAACCGCCGGTCGGTTCCTGTTTGGATCAACGCAACAACGCATCCTTCCAATTTTTCAGAACCGGTCCTAGTGGGTGGTTCCCGCCTTCATGTCGGGAAAGCCGCCTTAACATGCACACCTCTAATTGTATTGCATAAAATAAATATTTTTCATGGTCCTCATAGAGCTTTAGCAACATTGATGAAACACTCAAAAATCATACGATAGCAATTCGAATTGTCCCCGTGTACACACTGATTTGTTGGGGCTACCATTAAAAATATCTAAACCTACTACCTACTCAAAATGGTCATTCGATGACATAGCCATACTGGCTAGATCATCATCACTCACCTAATACAGATTTCATGCGTAGGGATTTATGATTAAATCTTCAACTTTAGAAAAAAGAAGAAAGAAATGAAAGAACCCTGAACTATATGTCCGAGTTAAGCAGTCCTTGCAAAGGGCGATTGTAATTAAAATTTTCCGACACTGGTCGGCAGGCTCACGAACCTCCATAAGGACAAGGCCGACCGGAAAAACTATGTTGAGTTGGATTCATCTGCCCCCACAAGGTCTGGTAGGATTTTGAAAGTCTCTCCACGTTGGCCTCAATCAGGAATGAACGGGTCATATTACAGTGAAGGAAAAAACAATGGCTCTACAGCTACGAAGGAAAGGACCGAAGGATGAAGACAAGATCCTTCATCAGCGTCGACAAAGCCCTGTGAACTCTTCTTTGGATTATTCCGGGTTGTCTCGTGCTCGCGACATCAATCAGCGAAATGGAACACCATAATGGCCATGATTAAATAAAGACTAATGCTCGGTGTTTAAATTAACACGGTCGGGGACGAGTACGACGCCCCTGCTTTGCCCGTGGGGCCACTGAAAAATCTTATAAGAAGACTCTTTTATAATCTGCCAGCTAATGAGCTTTTTATTAGTTAGTATGAATTTGAACTTTGACTTTTACCTGTGACTTTGGCATCACAAATTTGACTCGCTAGAAGCTTTCAAAAAAGTAACCCAGGAATCAAAGCAAAAGAGGTCCAAAAATCAGATGAACATTACTCTATGGCTCCTCTCGAGTCCCGACAGGCGGAGCTCCGCTGGGGTCTCTCTGAAGGACTTTTCATCCGATCGGATTAGTCGAGAAATGACCGCCGCGCATTATTGTGGGCATCACGGGTAATTGAGCATGCAAAATCCAAACGCTTGGCATGCGAACCATAGAGTTTCCGAATACAGTCGAGTTAAAAACTGTTCATATACGTAATACTCAAAATCCTGATGAGAGCATGTATATGATGTATCCAGGTTAATATATAACGCCAAAACATCTTTGTCTCACTCATTTTCCCGGTATAGAACTAATGGCATGTTAATAAGAAGGCTATGGATGTAGATGGGAAAATAACACGAATTTTAACTCAATGTGTAATTTGATCCCTAAAATTTTAATTTTGTTCATTGTGATCCCTAAACATTAACTCAATGTAATAAATTCTTTAATTTTTAATTTGTTCAATATAACTACGATTTTTGATATATTCAATATAGCTTTCGAATCGTATTTAAAATATTTAATAAAATATTTGGATTTAAATTAATTGAACGACTACATTGAACATTTTTTTATAGTGTATGGACTATGTTGACATATACAAAAAGTTCAAGACTACATTACACAAATTAAAAGTTATGGACCACATTACATATCGGGTTAAAGTTCATGAATCACATTTAACAAATCAAAAGATGAGGGATTAAATTGCATATTAAGCCAAAATTCATGAACTATTTATGTCATTATCTTGACATAAATTGCTACGTATATCATCATTAATTTCATCGAGTAACTACCCACTTCTTACATTCCAATTCGATACAAATCTCTTCTATTACTTCTTGAAATTCTTAGAACTTAATTACACTTTCATGACAAATCTTAGAATTTTTAATGCACTCATCCTAATAAAATCAAGGTGAATAAATAAGGTCGTGATTGTAATTTGACTTTTCTTCTCTTCTTATCTCTCTATCGACTTACCACCCACTTCCATCGAGTTGCTACCAACTCCGGGCGTCTTTGCCTTACTTCATCTCCTATCGCATTCCACACCATATAAAATAAAATAAAACTCCTATCGCATTTGATTGGTAACTTCAATTTTCATGCGTGACGACCCAATATCACGCGCGCACCCGGAATTCAAGTTATTATGCCGCATACTGACCAGAAGATCGAGAAGCATTTTCACTCAATTGATCATGGTTGAGAAGACGATCGGTATATTTTTCACCATAATTAATCCCTTCCAAAGCATAATACATAAAATAAATAAAATTAGTGGGAAAGAAATAGGGACGATCGCTTTTCGGTCCCAGGGAATTCTAAGGTGAAAACGGGAATCGAACCAGTTCCAAAAATCCGTAATCGGAGGACCGGATCAATTGGTCCAAAATCGGAAATTGACTAAACCATCAATTCGATCAAATGGAACTGATCACTTATTTTTTTCCACTACTTGGAACTAAATTGAGATAATATTTACTTCACATTTTACTAATTTTTTAGAAGAAATAATAAAATAAAATAGTATATTTAATCGGTCAAATTCGATTCTTCTTTAAAATTAGGAATTGGGCCGCATACTGGTTCTATTTTTAGAAATTGAGGATTGAACCAACACTTTCAGGAATTGCAATAAATCGGCCGATCCGATCTGAGCCGATCCGGTCCTAGCGATCCTTATTTCGGATAATTCATTTTGTAGGCTCCTACGAGAAAATATTCAAAACTAGTGCCCTACCCGATCATACGCTCAAATTCTCGCGGTAGATAACAAATCTCTCTCGCCAACCAACGTCCAAATTCAACCTCCCAAAAATTAATCAAATTCCAAATCCTCATATATATTTTTTTTTTAAAGGGGGTCAAACAAATCCTTATTGAAAGCAATCATTTTAATTAGTCGAGGGAGAGTGCAGAATAAAATTTAAAGCTCCCAGCTTTTTCCATGCACATGCCAACGCAACACTCGTCTGGAAAAAAAAAAGAACCCGTCTTTTTCTTGTTCCGATACCTTCTTCAATCTCCCTCCTCCGAAAGCAAAGCCTGTACGTGTAGCAAGTAGCAACACGCTTCTCTCTCTCACTTTCACTCATTTTGTTTTTTTGTGTTCCGGACGTGAGGGGAGGGAGGGAGGGGGGTCCCATCAGCATTCATCTCCCGGCTTTGCTCTTTTCCCCATGCTTCAAATCTCTGTACTGCCTGCGAGCGAGCAACAAAAACCTCTCTTTGAATCCAAGTCTCTCTTTCTCTCTCTCCGTGTTTCTCTCTGTGTGTGTCTCTCTACCCCACATCTGGGTGTGTAGGTGTACTCCTCCCTTCCTTTAACTTCGAGTCCATCTCCTGCATTTTGTCAGTGCCACATTCTTTGGTTACTTCGGTTTGGTGGGTAGTTACCAAATCTTGGATTCGAACTCTCTCTCCGGGTCTTCTTCGCTGGCTGCGCCGAAGCTCTCCTTTCTTTCTTCTCCTCTTGCTGGGGGATTGCAGCTTTAGGACCTAGCAGATAGTAGCTTCATCTTTTGGTTTTTTGTCTTTTAAGCTTTTTCTTTCTAACCCCCATCTTGAGCGAATCTGGGGGGCTTTTTTCCACCTGGGTTTCTTGTTTTCTTTGTTGGGTCGGTGTGATCTTGTTTGGGGTTTCTTGAGCGACAGCGGGTTGTTCTAGTGTAGAGATTTGTGAAGAAATGAGAGCAGTCGGTGCGGTTGGGACTCTGTTTGTTGTTTTTGGGGTTCTGCTGGTGACTTGCGATTCTTTTGCGCCATACGAAGGTGCGTGCTGTTTAATGTAGATCGCTCTCGTATCTGATCCGCAGATCTTGTTTAGTCAAAAGCTCTTGAACAGTGTTCAAATGTAAAAAGAATCTGGACTGTGTGGAATTTTGGGTGCTCCGATTCTGTGTTGTGTTGATTTATTTTTATCAAGAAAAATCAAGTATTGCAATTGATGTTCTGATGCAATGGATGAGAAGAGAAATTTGAGATCAACAACTTGATTGCTCTCTCTGTGAGCTTTACTTCTCAGTCACCAAGATAGCACTTCTATCCTACTGGGATCTTAATTAAAGAATGCAAAATTAGTACAGGGCATAGGAAATAGTCATTATCTTGGACCTTTTGTCTAGCTCCGATGTTGTGGTTACTGTATTTTCAATTTTCTGTGCTAAATCGTGTGTTGCTTTCTGGTTTTTGCGTAGGTTGGGCACTAATTACTTTCAAGGAGGCCATCTATGAGGACCCCAATATGGCTTTGTCCAACTGGAATGCCCTAGATGCGGATCCTTGTGACTGGTCCGGCATCTCTTGTTTTGCTGCTCGGGACCATGTACTCAAAATGTAAGTTTTGATCTTGACTTTTCTTGATTGTCGGGTAATCAAGAATGTATCACACCTTTTGCCCCTAGATTGCTTACACTGCCGGCAGAAGGAATGTTCTTGTTGCTCATTTTTATGTGCAATCTCTGTTTTTTGCAGAAACATTTCGAATTCGGGTTTGAAGGGGTTTCTTACGCCAGATCTCGGTCACCTCACCTACTTACAGGAATTGTATGTTGTTGCTTTCAAGACATCATGCAATACACTTATGTTGTTGTCAATTTTACGAAACCTGTTTCACATAAGTGAAGCTTACTCTCTGTGCGCTTGTCGCTTGCAGAATTTTGCACAATAACAATCTGATCGGGACAATTCCAAAAGAAATCGGAATGTTGAAGAACCTTAAAGTCTTGGATTTGGGGATGAATCAATTATCAGGCACAATACCTCCTGAGATGGGGAATCTGACAAATCTTATTAGAATGTATGAGGGGTTCTTTAATTGTCTGTGTAGGACAGTTATAGAATATAGATGATACATTCTCATTTTCTGTTCATTGTTTGCTCTGTATGTGCAGAAATCTAGAGTCCAATGGCCTGACTGGCATGGTGCCTCAAGAACTTGGAAATTTAAAGTATCTCGAGGAACTTCTGCTGGACAGGAATAAGCTTCAAGGAAATGTTCCTGCTGAAAGCAGCATCAATTTCACGTCAAATGTACAGGGCATGTAAGTAGATGATCCTTGCCCGAGATGCTTTCTCTGATTTCAGTAGTTTAGCACATCTGGATAAGGATTCATGCCCCACCTTTTGTGCCTTTGCTCAATATAATTTCTTAATATTCAACCTGCCTTCTCAACAAAATTAAAAGACTTTCCGATCATAGCTCGTGTCAGATAAACTGTACATAGGCAATTTGAAGGTGGAGATCAAGGAAATTGTCCTCAGAATATTTATTATGCCCTGGTTTGAAACTTTAAAAATGCTGGAGTGATAGAACAGTAATTGCGATTTGCAAGCTTATGGAAAATGAACTGATGTCCTTAATGACCCTTTACCAGTAAAGTTAAGGCTCAGAGATGACCATGCTAATGCAAGCCAAATATGTTGTCAACTAAGTTCTTTTAATGGGGTTATGGTGATTTGGGGCCTTTATCCTCTATATTGATGCCTTTATGCTGCCACTTTTGTCAGGTATGCCTCAAATGCAACTTCAAGCGGCTTATGTCGCTTATCCCAGTTGAAGGTGGCAGATTTTTCATTTAATTTTTGGTGGGGGCATACCAAAATGCCTGGAGTATCTTCCAAGGTGCCTTATTTTTGCTTTCTCTTGTCTGCTTTCTTTTTTCTTTGTACCTGTTTTTTCACTCACTCAATCTTGCAGTGTGAACTTTCAAGGAAATTGCCTTCAAAATAAAGATGCCAAGCAGCGTTCCGGTGCACAGTGTGGTATGTTCGATGTTCATTCTTCTTTTTCCCTGTGGTGTCAACGAAAATTAAGTCATCTGTAATTTCTGTAATGTGGTCATATGTAGGTTATGCTAAATTTTGGTTTGATGTGCAATCGTGATTTATATAAGACTAGTATGCTATCGCTGATTTTTTGTGGTTTATTTTGAAATGTTATATCCTATTCCATCGGTAGATTGATCTTTACTTAAGGGAAAGAAAAAAATCATCCTTTTGTTACTGGTTCTTGTTTCATTATTAACAGTATCTGCTGCTTAGGTGCTTCTCCACCTGGCAAAGCCATTCAGGTGGCAGTCCAAAAGTCACTCTGCCAAAGATAAACCCAAACATGAGAGAACATCAAGACCTGGCTGGTTATTGGCTTTAGAGATTGTGACGGGAACTATGGTGGGGACTCTGTTTCTCATTGCTCTTCTGACTGGTCTTCAGAGATGCATTAGCAAGCCGTCCATCATCATACCCTGGAAGAAATCGGCTAGTGAGAAGGACCATATTTCTGTATACGTAGGTCAGAAGTCAGCCTTCACTATGTTTGATGCATTTCCCTGGTATTTTAAAAATGTGCCTACTTAAAATTTATGTTGGTTTTGCTGCAGATTCTGATGCGTTGAAGGACGTAATGAGATTTAGCAGACAAGAGCTAGAAGTAGCTTGTGAAGACTTCAGCAATATTATTGGTTCATCACCAGATAGTTTGGTTTACAAGGGCACCATTAAAGGTGGTCCTGAGATTGCCGAATATCGCTTTGCATCAAAGAAGAGCATTGGACAGGTTATCTAGAACTCTACTTCCAAAGAGAGGTAATTGGTTCCTCATCCCAATATGAAACTTCAGCTTCAAAACTAGAAAACTTAGAGTTGAGATTGTGAGTACGGAAAACCTGTGTTAAAGATTATGTTATGTTTTCATCCAGGTAGCAGATTTAGCTAGACTAAATCATGATAATACAGGAAGATTATTGGGCTACTGCAAGAAAGTACACCTTTCACACGGATGCTTGTTTTTGAGTATGCATCCAATGGGACACTTTATGAACACCTTCATTGTAAGTGAAATGACCATCCTGTTCAAAGCACACGCTGGCCTTGGAGTGTTTTGTCACCTCCATTTTTAACTGTAAAACTAATGCAGATGGAGAAGGCTGCCAATTATCTTGGACACGGCGTATGAAAATAGTCTTAGGCATTGCTCGTGGGTTGAAGTATCTTCATGAGCTTGACCCACCCTTTACTATATCCGAGTTGAATTCCAGTGCCGTATATCTAACAGAAGATTTTTTTACCCCAAGGTATGCTAGTGCCTAAATCATTACATATCACACAGAGACGACGAAAGATTGAGCTGCTCTGTGAAAATGGATTTCCTATAAAATGTGATTGAATACCTAAAATGAGTAAAGACAGATGCAAAACAAAAAATTGAAGAGGTTATTCTATAAAATTCATGGCTTCTTTTAGCAGGCACCTTGAAATTAATAAATATGACAACCGAGTTTTCCTCTGCTTTGCCGTTTTTGAGCACTACATTGTTTGGTCTTTAGTATCAGTTAAAGTACTGATGGAGAAATAGAAATGTGCAAAACCTAGGGTTTTGTTTTGAGAAAAAGTTGTTTGCTAATTTCAACTGCAGCTTGTCGATTTCGAGAGTTGGAAGACGATTCTTAGAGATCAGAAAAGCATTCGGGATCTATCGACAGTCAGGGCTCAATTTGTGTTCTTGCCAATTCCTTAGAAGGACGCCATGAGGATATTCAGGGAAATATCTATGCTTTTGGGGTACTTCTGCTGGAAATAGTGAGCGGAAGACCTCCATACTGCAAGGACAAAGGGAGCTTGGTAAATTGGGTAAGTAGTCTTATGAAACTCATTTCTTTGACATGAACTTCCGCATTGAAAATATATCGAAGGGTCATGGGAGACTTCAAATGATCTTTGCAATTAATTTCTTTTCTCTGCAGGCCTAAGGAATATCTCGAACTGCCAGAAGTAATGTCCTACGTGGTTGACCCTGAGTTGAAACATTTCCAGTATGAGGACCTTAAACCAATGTGCGAGGTGGTGAACTTATGCCTAAATCCAGATACTACCAAGCGGCCTTTGATGCAAGAAATAAGCACATGTTGGAGACCCGGATCGACATCTTTTCTGCCGAAATATTCCAAGCCTTCTCTCTCTCTCGTCTTTGGCATGGGCTGAGCTTGCGCTTTCATCATAGCAGAGCTGAAGTTTGATCTGAAAAGCTAACATACTGTAAATCAGGAACATATAAGTGTAATACTCGTCATTGATACAAACTCATCTCTCAATTTTCTTACTGGTTCATTTCGCCGTAGCCAGCTCTCCCCAAACCGCCACACGCCTTCAAGACATTTGGGTACGTATAAACGTCCGGCTCCACAAATGGGTCGGCCAGCAACTCTCGAAAAGCTCGAGGGCTTCAGAGAACATGCAGCTCTTGGCGAAAGCGGCCACGAGGCAATTCCAGACCGAGACGTCCGACGACGACCTCGGCGGTGCGGAACACGAGCTTCGCGGCGTGGCACGAACGGCAGAGAAGTAGAAGTTCACGAGGTCTTTGCACAGGGCGGCGTTGTTACGGAGGCCCAGAGATATTATCTTCTGATGGATGACTCTGCCCCGAGTCAACGAGGTGCACGCTCAACAGAGCCGATAATCTTCTGACCACCATTCCAAAGCGGCGATCCGGAGAACGAGAACAGCGTCGGAGGTTTGCATGAGAAATCGCGATGTACGAGGAGTTAAATCTCGTGCCCGGAGCGACTGCCCCTTCTGGTTACCACCTTTGTTATAAAGTTCTTCTTTTGTTACAAAACTTTTGCGACGGATTGACTTGGACCGAAGAGGCGGAGAGGATTTTCTACCACCAAAAACTAATACATTTACAATAAATCTTACCTTTATAAATTTTTCCATCAAAATTATTACATTACATACTTGATTTGACAGAGCGTATTCTCTAAGATTTTATCTTTTTGTGATTTTTCGTTATATTAATCCATCATAATATATCAATTTAGTATTTTTAGTAATAAAAAACTAATTTTAGATAAATTTATCATAAATTTCTTAATTTTTGAATTTTTCATAATATTAATCTTAATTCGAATTCAGGTTTGACTTCGTGACAATACCGAAAGTGAATAGTTCAAATTCATCAATCAAATTACCCCAACTAATGATTGGTAGGCAATACATGGTAGCATATAGATCTCCATTTCTCCAGCAAAGATGAGATCAAGAGACCAATGGGCAGCAATCCCAACCTTAAAATTTATGAAATAATATATAGTAGATAACTGAACGAGACCTGTCGGCATCCCTCCGCTGATCCACTCGAAAAACATCAAGTCAGGAGTTGGGTGGTCGGGTTCAAAGAGATGGGCAAAGCACCCAAACGAGGCGGAACTAAATTTTATGAACCAAGAAACATCAATTTCTTCAGATATATTTCCTTATGAATATACAAAGTAGCTGCTTTTCAATAAGACCCAGCAACTACCAAGAATTTACAATTTCAACCCTCAACCCCAAGGCAACTCACACTAACAGGGGGAAAAATATATCTCGGTGACCCAGGTAAAGAAATCTAGGACAAATAAGGCATCGACAAAGGAAAACCAAAATACACGCCAAACCCCCCTCTAAATCTTGCCTCTATACTCCGCCTGGTTATGATTGGCACCTATGTACAATAAGAGAGCCAATTCGTGCCGATGAATATGACCTAAATGCAGCTAAACTCCGGGAAAACACCTTCTCATTTACACGTGATTAATGGATATCTCTGTCTCAGTGAAGCCTAGTCCTCACTTCCAGCAATGCTTGATTTGTCAATCGTGCGCACATTGTACTGTTCGTATACCCTTGCCCTGTTCTCTGCCCACCATTGTTCCGCTTGTTTCTCACTAAACCGCTATGCGACTGCATACAAAATATAATAGTTCAGTCCTTGAACATCTGAAAGGAAAGATTATTAAGAAGACGATAGTTCACTTATAATAATATAAGCAGACAAGGGTAAAGAACTAGCGAGCTCCACTCTCTAACAAGAATAAAACCTAGTTCAAAACAAGACAGATCCCTTCTTTAAGATGGTTCCATTCTATGAGCAGGAACTTGACGTCCAAATGAACCAAGGAATTATCTTATGTTCTGAACGAAGCTCCAAACCAGATTTAAGCTGACTGCATAACTAGGATGCCCAGATTAAAACATACACGCAGACTCAATGGCACTTTCCTATGCTGAAGGCATAGAATAGGAGACTGCTTCCATAAATAAAATGAAAGAGGTACCTGAAGCGAACTCGCTTAGATCTTTGGCACCTCCAGGCAGGGACGTAAAGGTAATATAGACACCAGGCTCATCTTGCTCAACCCATTCACTTTCAGAACGAGATTCACTTTCTTTACCTCTAGTACTGTTTCTACTAACTGCTTCTGAATTCACTTGTCTGCTATGACTTGAACTGTGATAACTGCTTGACCCATTCGGAAGGATACTAGTGTTTGATATGTTTAAATCTGGGCTCTTGAGATGTGATTTGACCACTCAACCGGTCCATGGAAGTATGGAAAGGTCATCAGAAGCAGCAGGTGAGACCAACAAAGTAGAACTGGGGGATCTAAGATTTCGGCCAGTTCCCAATGGCAGCCTTTCAGCCATGTCTTTCAACTGTTCAAATGGTATAAAACAATGAACACATAAGTAAGGAACTCCGAATCAAAAACCCCTTAGAGAGAATTCCACTAATGGTGAAAAACATGGCAACAGTTGAAGAGCAAATGGATGACTAACTGCTAATAAGATCAATGCACATAAAACTCCATCCAAATGTCCACAGTTTGTTTGAGGCAATACTAGTCGCTGTAAGCTACTCACTGGAACTTATATAGCAGATAAAAGAGCTGGCCATCAAAATCGAAAGGCCAAGAGAGAATAGGTATTAATAAGAACCATCACAAAAACTAAACATCCAATAGCCAAGCTCATAAGTTAGCAGTTTCTAAAGAATATCCATTAAAAGTGCATTCAACCTGCCGTTTCACCTTTCAAACTGGGCAGCTATAAAGCTAAAGAAGAAAGATTCAGTAGACCTCCAGCATGATGACTTGAGACACCTGACAAGTACCAGACATCTTATCGGAATATACGCAGCAGTCGAATACATCACTACGATGGTCAAAAGTTGGCATCTTACACGAAAAGGCAGAAGACTACTCTATCATATCGCCAAAGCAGCTAACAAAAAAAAAGTATTTGACTTTGACACTTCATTTAATTAGGAGATAGAATACAGACAGAAACAGAAGGCAACAACCAATACAGATGCGAAGCAGACTTCATAAGTAATGCAAGATACCGATATCTTCAACTCCATCATTATTCAGTGTATACCTTATCAAGATCAATATCCTAGCAATGGCTAATCTTATAGACAACTTCACCCAAAAAACTGCGGACTTACTTGGCCAGTAAGTGACTTGATCACTTCTTTTGCCGCTTTGCATTTTGCAGTCTTTCTGCAGCGAAGGCTATTGCCTCCTTCAGCTGTTTAGTTGTCCTTTCCAGCTCAACCTCTTATGCTGGGTCTTGCGGCTAAGATTTTCCACCTACAAGGTAAAATTTTGGTTTAGCATAATGCAAGATAATACTGATAATTCACCCTTCGTGGACCCTAACCTAGGCATCATTAACATCACATCAAAATGACTAACAAAAAGGGATTAGGATCTTTCATAAATTTAACCTCTGGAGAGGCTGCCACCATCTTCTTTGGAGGATCAGATGAGCCCTAGCATCCATATCGCTAAGAAAATAACTAACAGTAACTACCAATCAAATTCATAGATAAAACATTGAGAAAGAAACTAACTTGTCTCATTCCTTGGATCTCTCCCAAATTATGTGGCTGCCTCTCAAGTGGGTATAATGAAGATTTCAATATATTTCCCACATTTGCAGCACAACTGAAGTTATCGAGGGATTAAAGTATACTTATTGCCCAGAATTTCATTTAGATTTCTAATTGGCATTTGAGTTTGTTGTTTCACATCGAAGATTTCATGTCAATTTACCCCATCTATCTGGGACCATTATGAAAATTTGACGGAAAACCACAATATTATTGTGTCTCATACTACTATTGATAAAATTAAAAGACAGTATTTTCATCAAAGTACCTTCAAATACATCGATTTGCATTTTAGAAAGTTTCAAAACAGTTAGCTGTCGATGCCATGCCATGAGAAATGGGGAATAAGGATCAAATAAAGTATTCTAGAGCTCATGTATAACACAGTAAGCTTGAAAATCCCATGTTTTTAAGTCAAATGCAGTTATTGGAAATAATGTCAACCAGATAGTGGAGGAGATTTAGACTCGTAAACATGGCAAATGTGCTAGCTGTAAATGAACCATGTGTTCATGTAATCTTTTCTTCATGCCTACCGTATTGGAATCAGTCCAATATCTTTATGACTGTTCATTTCTTCCACAATGACAAACAAAAGGAATCCTCTTGATTTTATGAAATTCTGAGGCACAGTGGTGTCCATGGCTTCAATAAAAAGCACCTGAATAGCATTCAAATAAAATGAAATTCCGCATTTTTGCCTTTTGAACATGACTTGAGGCAGTCATGAGAGCTGACGTGTGTACACTTCAACTTATTTGAATGAAAGTATTCTCATTCAGGAGGACTGAGATAGTGCCATTAAATTGTGGTGGAATCCATCAGGTAAAAGCAAGAAAATCTCAAAATCAAGCTAAAATGTATAACCCTTGAGAAAGTTGAGACTATGGAATAAATAAAGAGCATAAAATGTATTTCTTCTTTGTTCAACTTAGATAAATTTTAAAACATAAGCCAGTTTGTATTAAGATTAAGAATGGATGGCAATCTAAAATCGACACAGACCTATCAATGGCCAAACATACCATAAGTTCGAGCCCCTCCCAAAATCAAGCAAAAGATTCTCCTTTCCAATTAATCCTCACTACAGTAAAATCAACAAATCTATAAGTAAACAATTAGACAGTATACCTGCGCTCTTAGTTTAACCACCTCTTGGCTGAGACTATCGTTTGTCCTTTTCGTATCATCTACAACAATCTTCGGGGAGGTAAGTCCTGCAAGCGTTGGGGTTGGTGTTGTGGACCGAGGTGGGCTGGGTCGTCTTGAAATTGGAGAGGTTGCCCGAGATACTATCCTTGATCCAGGAACAGAAGCAGAGAAGAATTTCTTGGATGAACCAAATACTGGATTAAATGATTTTGAGATAGTAAGTGCACCCCACTGGGAACCATTGCTTGGCACAGGCGAGACACGGCTACTGTTAAATTCTAGCCTTTTATTTCTCTTGGATGTTCGGCTTTCAACAGGCTTTATGTACTCCATTGAGGACAATCTGGTAAGTTGTGTGCGAGATTTGGATTCAAACTTCTCGTCTTTATCAGTTGTCTCATTTAGTTGCTGACTTATATTGCCTCTTCTACTGACAGACGACTGAGATGAAGCGTCATTCTCAATTGTCTTCATCAGTTTGCTATAACAACCATCACAGACACGATAAGGTTTGTTAGGATTCGGTGCCATAGAAGCCTTCATAGACTTCTTACTGCTGCAGGAATGGCAGAAAACAAGTCCACAGTTATAGCAATTGTGACGTTTCCTTTGAAATTGAATGGCTGGCGACAGCCTGAACACATAGACTGGTCAATGCCAGAGATCCATTTGTGAAGGCAAATAGCAGCCGTAAAATTAGTCCCACAAGCAATGCTTTTAACTTGCTTGTCTTTAAGTGCCTCAACTAATGTCGGAGAATTTCTATCATCTGTATCCGCATGGCCTAGTCGACCATTAGCTCCTTTACCCCATGTGTAAACTTCGGTTCTCGAAGTCAACACAGCAACATGATAAGCACCACATGCTATCTCCTCAACAAAACTCTTGGAGAGCTTACCTTCAACACGGGTTGGGAGCTTTCCATCAGCGTGAGGATTTCCTAACTGACCATAAACAGGACTGCCCATGGTGTAGACGTGACCTGAGGTTGTGAGTGCAACAGTTAGGCTATGTCCGCAAACAACTTGACAAAGTTGGGTTCAACAAGAGCAGCAACACAAGTAGGCACGAGTTTCGCTTCTTTGTCACCATGTCCAAGTCGCCCTTTATCACCATCTCCCCATGTAAACAGCTTTCCCAATGAGCAGTTGCTGGAACTAGGATTACCAACCATGACTTCCACTACTGCAGCTGTATGCCAAACACCACAAGCAGCTCGAACAGTGCGAAGCCCTTTAAGGGACTCCACTTCCCTTTGGTATTGATACACTTTTTCGATCGTTGTGGCCCAGAACACCGAAGGTGCCATCGCCGAAAGTAAATAACTGGCCAGCAGAAGTGACAACTGCAGTGTGCCAAAGTCCACAGGAGATGGATGAGACATGTATACCTTCCAAGGGTCCATTCACTCTTTTTGGTACCCAGTGGCTCACTTCATTCCCATGCCCAAGAAGACCAAAATTATAAGCTCCATCACCCCAAGTGTATAGATCACCAGAAAGAGTCACGGCGCATGTATGATACTCACCACATGCTACCAGTTCAATATTCATATTGCTAAGAGCATCTATTAGCTTCGGATGCAAAACATCAGAATCCACACCATGCCCAAGTCTCCCACCCCATTCCTCCCCCAGGAAAGATCTCTCCTTGCTTGGTCACTAGAGCAGCATGTCTTCCACCACAAGCAATATTCTGAACATCAAGTACTACTGCAGATTCTAACGCCTTTGGAAGCAAGGAATCCATTTTTACTCCCACATTACTTCCCAGTCTATGAAGCCCACCACCAAGAACACCATCTCCCGTGCCTTCCCCCACATAAAAACATCCCCCATAGCATCACCTTCATCATGACCAGAACCTTGACTCGAAGAACTTACAGCACTTGATAAACTAACTCTGAAAGCATCCGCACTCGGTGGCCTCATCTGACCATGCATGCTATCGGAGCCCCTGATGACAAAGAATGAACAGACTCGGTCGCTGAATCTGGGGGAAAGAAACTCTTGGGAGGAACTGCATACAGTATCACATCCGAAAATGCCTTATTTAGACCATTCTTAGGAGGACTTCCAAATGGACTTTGGAGTCGAAGTTGATCACCACTATCCTGAATCATTGAAAGTCTATTAATATGGAACTTTCAAATTATGATGAGACAAGAATTGTGCACAATACGGCTACATAGATATACCTTCTGCATGCCATCATTACTCCCAAACGGAGAATTTAGAGGAGAACTTCTTGTGTATGTTCTAGGACTAGTTGCTTCAGATGGAATTCCATCACTTCTTGATTCTGTTCTACCTTTCCTATGACGGCATCGGGAGATTAATGCTTTCAAGCCACTGAACCATGCCTCAGCTTCATCCTTATCCTTGCAAATCTTATAGCAAAAATGACATAAAGGGGTCCTTTTAGATATCCAGAAATGGGTGCAGCTAACAACAGAAAGATATGATACGGAAGGAAAGCATTCATGAAGTAGCCCTTACCAGATCCAATGACCTGTCGCCATAAATTAGCGAAAATGACTGATACTCCTTCTCTGGTCGAGGATACCTTTGAAAGATTGGCTGTAGAAAAAGAAATCGATACTTTTGATGCACAGGAAGAAAAGAAACCTAAAGGTACAGGTGTCAAGAAAAGATTTGAGTAATGTAAGTTCTGACAACAATATGGCATTGTGACCAGCAATAATAGTAGAAGACAGGTCAAAAAAGAAAAAATTTGGGAGCTAAAGATTTAGGAGATGCAAAATTACCTTTAATGAACATCAGAAAGATGTGTTCAGCACAAATTAGCTAAGAGAGTTGGAAGAAGTAACATTTAACATGTAAATCAACATAAGCTACAACATAAAGGCCCACAGTTAGCAGCAGGTGACATCAATTGCCATCTCTTGTTGATATACTTCTTCAGCATACAATTTTGTCATAAAAAATACGCCATAATTATGCAGAATTTCACCAAAGAAGGCCTTCAATACCCATTCAAGGGCCACAGCTAAAGCTTGCCTAGTGATGACAGATACAAGAGATGCAACGCGAAATATATACCACGTATCGGATTTTCAGCTATGTGTTGGTAACATATCAACAGGAAAACACCAATCCAAAATCTTCTTTTTCAACTGACTCGCCTAACCATTACCTAGAGAATTTCTGTGGCTCTAGTAAAATATTTTTCTGACAATTATATGATTCCAATCCAAATTGAACTAAGCACACGCCAAATTGGCATCATCCACCCACTGACTCTCCAAGACGTCAAGCCTAACATTGGTCTTTATAATAGTGGACACAAATTTGCTGCCTATGTAAACAATGTTGATTGGATGTTGAACCTTTAATCCTGGATGGAACTTAAATCCACATAGTCTACCACTGTCATATATCCAATGTTCTCCTATGTATCCCTTACTCAAGTGAAAAGCATCTAACATTGCTAATTGCAGTAAAAAAAACCAAATAGTGGAAGTGGGGAACAACTGCAACCAGTGTACTCTAAATTTAAGCATCATAACTCATCAGTTCATGAAGAGTGCAAACAGATAATAGTTTGTCAAATATATCAGTCTTTTGCATTTAAGTGGATATTACTTTTAACACAGTTTAGCAGAAAAACATATTAAGCTGGATATATGCTGGGAACTTGAAACATTAGAATCACTATCTATTCCACCATAGGGGGGACACCATATGAGTCCCTAAAATCACAGTCCAAAGGTTGCTTTCCATTAGAATGAGAAACTTACAGTCCGCTGGCCTGATATAATTCTGTCAACGTGGCTTAACTTTAGGTGTTTCTCCTCCTTTCCAGAGAACCATATCAACACAGACTCATCCTGAAAGCATCAATATAATTCAAACCCTTCATAAAAGGATAGCCTCAAAAATCAGTTCAGTTTAAACTACACTAAACCAAAGACCACACTCACAGCGCATAAGCAACTAAGCAAGTAGACAAGCATGACTGGCATATAGATGGTTATACTATCATTTATGAGATGTGCTTTCACCTACGAAAAGAAATGGCTATACCATGGATCTCTCATAAGGATTTAACAGTGTAGAACAGCGCACCAAGACTTCCCCTAGGAAAGCATCTATCAAGCATCAACACCTTCAATAACAACATCTCACCCAACCCAAATCTTCAATCTGACAGGCTGTGGATGGTGGGATGGAGAAAAGGAATATCTGCTATCACTTCAAATCTGGAAATTATCCCTCACTCAGCCCCTTTAGACCTTTTATATCATTTCTTGGCATGTCGGTCGGGATGCTTCCACCCAAAACAAAAAGTGCAGAAAGAAAAGAAAAGAAAAGAAAAAGAGCACAAGCACAAATAGGAGGCAGATAGTGTCTGCCACTAAGACAAATGATGTAAAAGCAATGCAACCAAGCACAAGAATACACTCTAAGGGTACCATTGTATGTTTTATAAATAAGACTTACGTTAGCAAGTCGGAAGGGGCAGAACTTTGGCTTTCCTCTCCTTCCATACTTAAGCAAGTAAGCACCTTTCTTCAATGCAGTAATCGCCTATAATAAAGATCCAGCAACAAACTAACTTACATATATTCAGCACATTTGCAGGTCAGGATGAAATTACCAAGCACGCAACATGCAAATATAAAGCAGGGACAATGAAAAAAGATGAGTTCAAGGTAAGTGAACAGGATACAGAGAGCCAACATTTGTTTAATATTGAGTGATAAAAATATATGAATATATCATCAAGAAGCCTCCAGACAATTGCCACTTTATGATATTGGACAACATGAAACTAATGACAATGCGGTTATGGAATATAATCACTGAAAGACATTGATTTTCCCCATTGGGGATAATCTAGATTTGCATCTAATATGTAAACTTCAACCTACTAATAGGCAAAGTAGATTACAGGAAGAATAATATGCTTTGCGAGTACGGGAATTTTTTGCCCCAAGTATTGTATTCCCCAAGGATTGTATAACATAAAATGAAGAATTAAAAAAAAAAAAAAAAAAAGGCATAGCTATATGTGCCAGAAAATAAATGAGGCTAAAGATGATCAACAGATTTAAACAGAGAGAAAGAAGAACACATAGAACAGATGCTGGAGAGTCCACTAGATAAAAGAACATAAAGAACGTCTCCCAAATAAAAGGGACCAGATTAGTCTCCAAAACTTCACCCCCATCTATGCCAAAGCAGCTTGTTTACCAAGAAAGGCCGTAGTGAGTAATAGTTAAAAGAACAGGGTTTCTCAAGGTTGAAATTAAGTTCCTTGGTCTGAAGAAGTTAATGTTGTTTCATTACTACAATTCAAATCCTTAACCTTGCATTTCCATGCAATGCTTAGCAGCATGATCTGTTCCATGATAACATAAGTCAAACAGGGCAACAAGGTTGCCTTAGAGGTGAAATGATAGTTAATCAAGAGTTCCCAACATTCGAGGAAACCAGTTCATTATCACGGGATTACGAAGTCGATCACACTTTTAATTGCAGTTGCGACAAGAGTATGCAGATCCTATTTCTAAAGATTTTCACCTCGTTCTTGCGCATATACAAAGACTCGAATTAAGATTCGATAAGACGGCCACTGGCTGCACTAGTTATTCTAATCAAACAAATCATTACAGCAAGCAAACAGTAAGCAATGTAGCACCTCACCGAGTAAGAGCACAAGAAACACAATTTATCGACCGGCGCGTTCTATAAGCCCACCACGAGCGCCACACCTTCACGCATCACACTCGTCTACAGAGTCCACAGATACATACAGCTCAACAGCTCGAAAAAACCAAAAACACACGCCCGGTCCAAACACGAATCGCGGGGACGACTTACCTGCTCGATATCCCTCTCGATCGGCCCGGCCCTGCCAAGATCGGAAGCCATCCTCTCCGTCCTCGACATCATCCCGGAGAAACCCCGCGAATCGCGGAACCTTACCTCGCCGCCACTGAGCCCCCGCAGCTCAGCGCCGCCGGCGAACCCCGCACGAGCCCCGGCCACATGAAGTCAAACCGGGGCTCCGAATCCGCAAAGCAATCGCCGAATCCGAAGTCAAACCGGCGCCGCACCCGGTGGACTGGAGCGGGACGGCGGACCGGCGGACCGTCGGACCGGCGTGGGGCGCGGCGGCGCCCTCCTTCTTGAGAAGTAGAAGAAGCTCCAAGGCGATCGGGAGGCGCAAGCAAGCAAGGAATCGTCTGGAATCCCGAACGAGGTCTTTGATTTCTGACGAAGGCGAGAAGCCGGCCGAGAGAGAGAGCTCAAGCAAGTCTAACAGATAGAGAGAGAGAGAGAAAGAAGAGAGAGATTCGGAGCGAGAAAATGTGGGATGAGAGAGAAAGATTAGGATCCGGATTATCAGTTGCGGAGATAGAGAGAGAGGAGAGAGAATAAAAATGCCTGCTTTGAGACTTTCTTTTTCTGCTGAAGGAGCGAGGAGAGAGTGAAGCGAAAGCGGAAAAAAAAGGGATTTGGACTAAATAGTGGAAAAGGCGATGACATGTGGGTATAAAAAGCCCCACCGGTTTCCTCCCTCTCTCTTTCTCTTTTTTCTTTTTTTTTTTCCGCCCCTTTTTTTTAACTGCTTTTTCTGATTATTTTTTCTTTTCTCCTCTCTCTTTTGTTTTTTCCTCGAGGTTTGACACTTCGAAATTTCGTTAAACCGGCCCGACCGTTTATTATTATAAATTACCGCGAAGCCAACATCGCCATCCTTCGGGGGGGCGCATGCTTATGTGGCGCGTGGGTCGATGGCGACGGCCGGCCGTCCTGGCGAGTTTACCTTCGATTAAGTATTGCGGGGAAGTGTGGACGCTACGGCAGAGGAGGCGTCATGCCTGGCTATCTGACTTCGTAATTGAAAGGGGTTTTCTGTTTTTATGTAACCATCTCCATCTTTGGGAGATTAAGTTAATTAGCGTTGAGATTCGAGGGGAGCTCATTAGAAATTTTGGGGCTCCCTCGTGATCTGGGTCGCAAAGATTGCGTCGAGAATATGTGTGGCTTCTATCGCATGTATAATTATGCATAAATACGAATCCGAGAGTATACGACATGAAAGCTACGGGATAGGATTAAACAAAAAGTCCCCGAGACGATTTCGACAGTGAAAGCGGGGAAAGGAACCCCGCGATAGCGAGAGGTACTCGTCTGCTTCCGACGCATGAGAGAAGCTGCACCGTCGGATGCGGCGACCCCATCGGAGGATGGGGCCTCGCCCAGGAAAAGAGAGGGGGAGATGGGGATTGGGAAACCCCATGTGAAAAAGGGAGTCCGAGTGTTCTAGTTACATTCATTGATCCATGCATCCAAATGTGTACCCGAACAGGGAGGAGGGGGCATAATTGATGAGGACCAACACCATATGGGGGGGTGTGGTGCACTTTTGAGAAAAGCTTGTGGAATGGCCACAAAGTCAGAACTTGGGGTCCCCCGTTTGGCTCAAACCGGTCCTACTTTGGTTTATATCCCTCCTTTTGTGTGGGGGTGATGTGCCTTTTTATCAATTAGAGGCCTCACATCTATTCTCACAAGTCACACCCATGAGAAAAAGGAGCAAGAGGGAGAAGGGGATTGAAAGGTCCTGGCCATGGCCAAACCCCCCCCCCCCCCCCTTTCCCTGTCCTGTTCATGTTACCTGTCAATTCCTCCCCAAACTCGATTTTCATCCCACTTACTGCTGGTCCTTCCTCTCCCTGTCAAAATTATGAGAACGTCGTGTTCAGAGCATGTCATTTGCAGAGCGACATGCCGTGGGTTTGTCAGTGCTTTGGCTTCGCTACCTTTCATTTTTTTAGGATGTTATCGGTTAGAATGGCTCGTGGAGGACTCGAGTGGATGATCGCCCATTCGACTTTATGGTTAGCATGGTCGGATTCGATGCAGTTACTGCATTACCGCACGACAGTCGGATTTGCCCTGCTGCTTCACTCATTTCATATATTCTAAATTAATCAGAATTGCAATCCCAGAAGGGAATTGTTTTGGTTTGTCCAAGGTTAACTCGAGACCAACAAAGTACTCAGTAATTCAGAAGATGCCCGTGGGCATATTCATTGGCATCGCAACGAGTTATTTCAAAAGTATGGTCATTCCAGTGAGGAAGAATGCTTCATCGGAGCGAGTAGCTTCGCCTGGGATAAAAAATCTTTCGCTGCATAATAATAAGGTGCTGAAGACACAGGTATATTACACTGTTCCTCGCGACAAAACAAAGGGGGAAAGAGAAAGCAGACAGAGCACAACCTTGACCAACCCTGTACATAAAAATCACATTAACTTGCCAAAACTCTCATGCCATTCAGGGCATCGCCTGAATCATAACTGCAAGGACACATGAAAACGCAGAGCCAAATGATCTATCAACAATAAAGCTACACACCGCTGTTAAATATTGAATGTAATACAGATCAATGAGGCAAACTCATAAGGTTAAAGCTGCATTGGCTGGAACATTTCATTGCAAATTCAGGTCATTGCTTTGGCCTCCTCCGTCACAATGAGCTTTGCAGTCACAGCATTGCCATCACAGAACAGTCAGTCAGCATACCAGGTTAAATCTATCATGTCAGGTTTTACATAGCTCTACAACTTACAGCTTCAGGCTAACAAGATTTACACTCAAGCTTCAACCCTCCTCCTAAATGAAGCAGCTGAACTTCTGAAAAATGCTAAGCTAAAAAGTAGCCTAAGGCCCACAAAACATACACAGCAAAACATCGATAGGGCTTCGTTGACAAAACAATAAGCTGGCCTTTGCTGCTAATATGGACATCCTCTTTCCAACTATACATCCCCCATCTACAATTTTGTTAGTAGATGGGGCCTCACAATCGTAGTTTCTTCCTGAGGAAAAATCAGTCGATTGCTATGCTTTCTACCACCCATCAACTGTAGGATTCCTACCCTAGCGAAGAGCTTGTGTCTGCAGCTTCATCATTACTCAAGCTAGATGGCATCTGTGCAGCAGAACTGCATTCCACATGATGCAATGAGAAAACAGAAGCAACCAGATTCCATGAATGCTGAAAGTCTTGTTAATTCAGGTAAAGCAGGAATTTAAGGGGAAAGTTACAGCAAAGAAAATAGAGGAAGATTCTCAAACAGCTTAATATTCCCCCCGAAAGCAGTAGCTACCATAATTCAGTTTATACCATTTGTAGGCTTACCATAATCCCCTGATACAGCCAAAAGGTAGACCAATTGACTGAAACTAGTACAGGAAGTACTTTGAAAAACTTGGTCACTACAAATATACATGTCCTCATAATTAACAAAGAACAACTTATTCCTAAAGTCCCAATCGTAATTGTTCTCCTAGAATTAATTCAAGATTCTCTTAGAAATCAACATAGGCAGATCTAATCAACCAATTCTTGATAGCAGCTTCAGTTTTTATCAGAGTGCATTACAGGCGTTCAATCAAAAAGCAAGCCATGACACATTCATCACTTCTCCAACTACAGCACTACACTACCAAAAGAACGTGATGGAACAGCTCCCAATACAAGTGAGAAGAAAGGAAAGCTCTATCCATACTCGAAAGCGACTTCTCATCAATGAACAATGTATCAGATGACAAGATTATTCATCTTCATATGCACAATAACCTTCATCACTAAAGTTGTTCTAGATCAATCAACAGCATCCAAATCCTGGCTATTCAAGTGAATTCCCACATTACAGCAGGTTAACTAATTTCCATTAAAGAAATCTCCCACCACAAGTCTTATGTTCCTATCATTTCACTCCATCAAATTGTTTATGGTAAAAGTTAAAACAGTCATTCTTATGGCATCTATCCAACATTGCTAGAGTTATGTGTTGATGATCAGCAACAATAGTTAGCTTAAACGATGCACGGTTAAGCCAACTACTTAAGCATGCAAATGAGCAACCATATTATAGTACTCCCATGCATATGGAAAAGGACTCAGTCTCGCATGCATCATTGAAAAGTGAAGTACACTGACCCTTTCGTCTGATTCTTCCACGGAGGCATGACTGCCGATGCTTTTGTCACAAAATCTTGCTGCGGAAACTTAGTTCTGACCCGCTTTGCAGACTTGAAGATAATAAACAGCAAATAAAAAGGAGTTAATGGTTGCATAACATGGAACTCTGTTTATGAGTGTGTGCTATGACAAGCATGTGGGTGGATGTAGTTACAAAAAAGTGAAGAATGCAAACTTACTGCCATTTCCTTAGGTGGACGCATCTTCTCTCTGAGTGGTTCGATGTATCCCGCAGTTGTCCCCCCCCGTTCTCGATAGCGTTTCTCCTCCTGTATGAATGCATATTAAATACAAATTCAGTATCAACTGAAGACTATCTAAGATTATAAGTACCATAGAAAAGATCAGACCTTCAAGATCCTTTTAGATGGCCCTCCCTCCCCTGCATTAAAAGACTCACTATGCTGAAGCACCAGATTAGAAGGTCTAGGTCTCACGATCTCACTGTTTTGGACAAATTCTGCATAAATAGTGTCATAGTCATTCAACCGAGACTCCTTTTCTGCTAGTGATTTTTGCACTGGTGGTGTGAAGATGGTCAGATGCAAAATCAGATCTCATCCCTTCTGCAGCATGCTTTGATGTTAATCCACTCCTCCTTCCATTATTATAAGCATAAGCATCACCTGTAGGATACTCTTGCATATGTACTGAAGACTTCCAGCCACCAAGATCACCTATTTGACTGCTAGGAGTGTATCTTTGTTTAAATTGGTTATGCGGCCGATAGTCACTGTAATCAAGCCTATCTACAGTGCTGAAATCTTCCCCTTCTTCATAAGCTTTCTGAGGACTTAACTTTGAATTATATTCTTCGTGCTTCTGCAGGACATAATAATCAAAAGTATAAGAAACAATGTACACATCAAAAGAAACATAGCATTAACATTTTAAAAGTTTTTAATTAGGTCCATTGACTCAATTTACCCAAAAAAAAAATGTAAACAAGTATTTCAAGTTGCTTCCACAAGAATGAGCCACAGTTTTTTGCTTGTACAGAAGGATGCTTGCAAATATCTGCAGTGGAACACAGCTCTCAAATGGGAGCCAACATCATAAAAAAGGAAGGGAAATATCCAGTTTATTTTTTAGACAGAAAATGGTTTGAACTCAAATTAGATCTGTTCAGCGTGGTTTTCTAGAAGATAGGACTAACTTTATGGCCACACACCCCAAAGAGGTGCGCCTCCTGTCTAGAGTTGCAAAAGGCCATTTCTCAGGCAATAAATTGAATGTGTATGGAGGCAATTCTGGAGTATGAGCTGAGAAAACTATAAACCAGCATAGCATAGATG
Organism: Eucalyptus cladocalyx; assembly: GCA_017140615.1. Lineage (NCBI taxonomy): Eukaryota > Viridiplantae > Streptophyta > Magnoliopsida > Myrtales > Myrtaceae > Eucalyptus > Eucalyptus cladocalyx. The sequence goes on along the minus strand of CM029525.1, from coordinate 8,320,696 downwards.
GTTGCACCAGTGCTTGTTTAGATGGTTGCACCAGTGCTTGTTGGGATAACAGGGTAGAGAAAGTAGCTTTGCATATAAGCAGAGTTTGGAACCAAGTATGACTTCCATTAAGTTTATCTGGACAACAGGCACATCATAGGAAATCTAAACTATCAGTGTCAAAAAGGATGAGCGATGAAGTACAAAATACAATCAGGATGGATTCCACCTTCCACAATTAATAGTGCCTTTGATCGCCTATAAAAAACGAAATGAGCACATCATAGTGAAGTCCCTCGATGTTGTCTAAGTAGCAAGGACACATCATGCTAATCTACAGATCTCATCAACATATTGTTGACATGCCAAAATGTCGGTAACATGCCAAGGCGGCTCAAATTACTAAGTGGGAAGAGAATTATGACAGGAGCAAGAAATACCAATCACCACAGAGTCTACAGGGTAGAAGTCCGTGACAATCTAATTTCGGTTTTGTAATGCCAAGTTGAGATAAAAGATGGCCATATCATGAATGTTAATCTTTTGGGACAAAAAAGGGAAAAGGGAAAAGGAAAAAAAAAGAAAAGGGTAACGTAAACCATCTCAGCATCTGCAAATATTTAGCTGGGTCTGCCAATAATTGACTAGGGATGAAGCGTTGATGTTGAAAATAGCATGTCCCTACAGTGTATGTTATTAGTCAACAGTATACCCCAAAACAATCTTCATTTTTAAAGTGGACAATATTTTAGCTCCGTCCAACACCCCAGAAGGGAAAAACACTTGTCCAACAGACTAAAGGAAGAAAAAGAAAAAGAGGAGTTTCAAATCCAGTGGTCTGAATGTGAAGATGCATATACAGCTTCAACAATTCAATTAGCTTCAGATGCATATATATAGCATGCCTCAAAGTTATACTGGTAATCCTTGACTATTGTAGTCGAGATATCATGCTTTGGTCTATGTTACTGATTAATTGAATCCATGACTGTTAATTTTAAATAACAAGGAGCTCTTTCATCCTCAACTTCCAAAAAACGAAAATATTAGAAGTCCTGGGGGCACTTGATAAACCTCATTGAATATGCATTCGCCATGTAAATTTTTCAATATTCAATGTGCCTCAAAACCTGTTTTCACTATTTTTATTGAGCTTAATTATCATCCTAAGGGCACTTACTGACAAGAACTTAAAGAGATCTTGAGGAAGTGCCCTTACAGTGTTCAGACTGGGTTGCTTCTGGATGCCATAAATTTCTGGAGATTGGGGCAGAGAAGGATCCTCCACATAGCGCGGTCCTGCCAACAATTTTGAGGAGTATGTCAGATAAGTTACATTATTCTCAGCTCTGACATTGTCACATAACAGAGCAGTTTGCATTAGTCCATTTTTTTTTTACAGTTCATAAAACACCTATTGGCTGCAGAAATTATTTTTTCCTTCTTTCTAAAAGCAAGATATTGAGCTTGTTGCTTTTTCGATGTGAAAATCAGCCAACAAACTGCCATCCTTTGCATGCATTGCACATATCACACAAACCAAGCAAGTAAAATCAAATTACAGTGAGAGGAGAAAGATACGGTCAAAAACATTGTTAAAAATCACCAGGCATTTCTTGGCAACAAGATCAGTTAGGACTCCCTGAAATTCCATCACTGCATGGAAGAGAAAAGTCTTACCATAGGTTGATTCTCCAAGCGGTGACTCAAATGCACCAGGAGGAAGAGGGTCAAACTCAATTCCAAGTAGAGGACCATCCTCCCGGTAATGCCTACCTAATTGCCTTTTGACAGCAGTAATAGCAGCATTTTCTATTTCACCTTTCACCTTTAAATATCCAGATGGCCTGTATCTCATGTCATTGGCACTCTTGCGATGAAAGGAAGAGATGCCTTCATGTTTAGCCACAGGTCTACAATTGTCATATTTATCTGTTCCTTGAGAACCAAATCCATCTTGCAAAGCCGAACTACTTCCTGAAGATGTATCATCCAGCGGAGCAAGATTGCCTGCATAGTGACTCTTAGGCTCAAAGGTAAGATCTGCGGAAGGAGAATTTTGGCCATAGAGCCTCCGGCTTTCAACCTCCCTAGGATCAAAAAGTCTACGATCCCCTTGCTTGGTGCTGCCACAAGAATCTTGCCTGAGTCCACTTCCACGATCTTGAACGACTCCACTCGAACGATCTTGCCGTCCATCAGCATATACCTCCTCCCTCAACAACCTTTTGTCCTTCAATCTTCTGTGGCAAAACCAACCAGATATTTGCTTTTCTGTCAATCCAATCTGCTCTGCTAGTTGTGATTTCATTTCTTCTGTGGGATATTTCTGTTCTGGAAGGAAATAAACATATTTTTTGCTCAAAGGCAATGGAAAAGAACCGCATCTAAAATGCAGACTAGACTCGATATCAATTTACCATTATAGAAGCTCTCTAAAGCCGCAAGCTGTGCTGGTGTCTTGAAGCGTCTTCTGTTCTTCTCAGAAGACGCCTTCTCCTCAGCAGAATGTGCTTCGCTTGACTCTGTAAAACAAGAGACGGAGATGAGCAAAACAACTATTGCAAGATTGAAATTCTCACAACAAACCAATCCGATATTCTTCAAAGAAATGTCCAACCTGTAAAAAGCTCGATACAACCAACCTCTACAACGACAAATAAGTTCGATGCTACTTTCATCATAAAAACAAAGATCACAAGAGATCAGAACACCTCTTCGAACTACAATCCAGAATAGCTTCTCATCTCTTTAACCTACAAGTTATATCTGTCTATCCTTGCACTTGTTAAAATGAATAGTCTATACACTTCAAAGATACAGTGCTCTTTGTTTTGATAAAAACAATGTACAAGAAAGTTCATTCCTATCTAATAAAATCGCACAGAAAGATCAGGGTGAGAAGGATAACGATTCGAACCTAGACCCCAAAACTTCTACCCATACATAACGAAAGTCTCTCCTCCCGAACCATATCGCGCGAGCAAAATGCACACTCGGTCAATGTAACCCTCTCCTCACATGCAATCAAGCAACCGAACGATGCACGAGCTCCATTGACTAATCGAGAATTTCCCTACCCCAAGGAAAAAAAAAGAGCAATATAATCTAAAATAATGCCCGAAAAGCAAGCATTGTGGGGACGAATGCAACAAAGGGAAATGCCAGACGTCCTGATTTCCCAGCGATTCGAGCCGAATCAACGGAAGAGCAGGCAAAAAAAGAGGATTCAGCCGGAAACCCCCAAAAAGGAATCCCCAAAAAGAAAAAGGGAACGCATTCCCTCCTCTCCCTCGCTCTCTCCAATTTCTCGACCCACTCAAACGCTCAAGACATCCATTAAACAGCGACAAGAATGCCGACAACCAGCCACCCAGATTATACAAGAAAAAAAAAATGGCTGGCTGATCAATCGCCTCATCCTAACTCATGAACATCTTTAAAAAAAGATAAAATAAATCAAATAAAAAGAAATCGGACCGGAGAAATCGAAGCGTGAATTGGATCTGAGACGGAGACAATACCTTCCATGGCGGCGTTCGACTCCGATTAGCTCGACAAGCGAATCGCCATTCCGGCCGACGAGTCCTCCCTGGAGGTCAAACGAATCACCCCCTCCCCCCCTCAACGCTCGCGGATCACAAACTCCGCCCTCGTTCCAGCTCTAGAGAGAGAGAGAGAGACGGAGGGACGGAGGGACGGGCAGAGATAGAAAGAGAGAGAGAGAGAGAGAGAGGGAGGGAGGAAGGGGAAGGGGAAGGGGAAGGGGGAAAAGGTTTCCGTGGAGAAGAGGCGAAAAGAGAGATTAAAAACCTTAAGTTAGATCCAAAAACAATTTAATCTTTTCTTTTTTTATGGGTAATCTCGTCCTGGTTATGTGAACCTGCAGTCGTTTGTTGCTGCTGCTGCTTCTGCTGCTGCTGCTGTTGCTGTTGCTTCTTCTTATCGTATTCCGAATCTCCATTTAATTCTGCATTTTTTCTCCCCCTCTCTCTTTCCCCCTTCCTCCTTTTCGGAGGGCTCCGATTCCGGTCTCAATCCCCACCCTACTACTATTTTGGCACGTCTCCCTCGCGTTTATCGCTCTCTCTTCTCTGGAATATTTTCTCTAATTCGATTAAATTAAATCAACAGTAATTTCCAGAAGAGCGTGACGAGACCGGGCGACGGATTCCCTCCCCCCCACCAAATTCCCAGTCGCCAGGACGTATTTCGGTTGGTCATTATTAGTAGCGAGTCGCATAGGGATGTGTCCATCGAACCTATGCTTTTCGCTGGGAAACTACCGAGTTCGCTCGTAATAGAGACGTGAAACGACGATCTTATCTAATTTTTTCTCTTCTTCTTTTCCTCTTCCTTATTTAATTTCTGGGGTCCCCTCAACATCAGGTGATACAAATCGAAGTTCTCCTCTGGTGAGTGGTGAGCCCTTTGTTTAGCCAAATCTGGGAAAATTGAAATTCAGCCCCTTTTTTAACCCCCGATTTTTCATGGAGAATATTGGAATATTTAATCCAGCTCACCGAGGAGGGCTCAACAGCTACCCCTATCTCGCCAGGAGATTCTGAATTATCCTTGTCCCATTTGGAGATATTCGCCCAGTTACAGAAAAACCCATGTTTAATCTTTAGGAGCGGCAGGCTTTGATGGGAATCCTCTAAAATTAGCAGAGCAGGAGATCCTAGATCAATCGGAAAAGGTAGCAATTTGATCGCATGGAGGAGGCATGAACTTTTAGAGAAGAATGGTATTTCGGATTCGAGAAAATTAGAGAAGCCTCTGGGAACTCCAGAAATTTCAATTGCCAATTTGCCGGCCGATCTCCAGCATTTTAGGGGGCTCGACTTCAAAACATCCTCGGCGTCTCTTTTATCTGCTCAACACAAGCATAATTCTTCCTCCAACTTTTTGGCTTTGATAAAACTTTATAGACCGAAAAAAATCTCGGGTAACGTTACAGCGATCACCTGGTTAAGCAAAATATTGACCGATGTAGCTTAGCCCAGCATTCGTAAAAACCCCTTTTCGCTGACAAAATATGTCATAATCCTTAGATTTAAAGTAATGAAGAAGCTGTGAATTTCTGTGAGATGCTAAATATTATTTCTCCTTTAATTTCAAAATCTGTTACACTTGCTGCGCGGCTGCATAAGTTAGCCAAAATAAAGCTAAAGAGGCATCTGTGTTCTCTACAAAGACAACTTGTATGCCTTCTCTATCCAGACAGAGTCTGGAAACAAGTTTACCCTCATTCCGCCTTCCCAGATTTTGCATCCACATCTTCTTGCGACGATGCCGACGTCTTGGACTCGTCAAACTCCAGCAACTGCAATCACACAAGAGTAAAGCCTCTATATTAATTAAATTAATGATATAGAGGAAGATCATTATACACACCCAATAAAAACTCATTCCACTCCCAGCATTAGCAAATAATAAAACCTTAGCCATCGCATACACACCCAATAATAACTTACTCCACTACCAGTATTAGCAAATAATAAAAACCACAGCCATCACTATCAGCGAGGTCTTGCAAACATCACTCGCTTCCCCACAAGATTCAGTGGATGCGAGCTCTCAAGGACCATTTCTCAGTCTCTATGAAATATAAGCCCCTCCTGACATAACTTTGCTTACACTATGAATTTAAACATTGCAATTCTAAAAGTGTCGAAACAATTTAGAGGCAGGTATCCACAGAAAAAGGGCTCAAATGGAATAACAAGCTACTTAGCATGCAAGAAGGAAACATCTACATCTGTCTCTATAGGAAATTCTAAAAATATCTTCCTGTTATTCCAATTCATGGGAAAAGCAACACTCAAAACAGGTGACAATGCACAAGTACCGGGAAAATCAACTGCCATTGGAGAAGACTATAGAGTAATTATCTAACCTGTTTCACATCACCATTCCATAAGCAATGAGCAGCCAAAGATCCTATAACCGCGGGCACAATGTACAGCAATGCTGGCTGAAAGTATAGCAAGCAAAAACTTTTATTGACGAATAAAAGGAGTCAGAAATTGAAAATTGAAGGCACCATATCACTGGGCACAGACTATCATAAAGGGGAAGAATACTACAATAAAAATCCTCCAGCAATCACCTGAGCGGCTTGAAACCAATTCATGACAATAATGGTCAGTACCACGCCAGAGATGTATCCAAAAAATGCACTCTTAAAGTACTGGCTCTCTTTCCCTCTAGAAACATCAAATCGTAATGCTAATGCAACAAAGATACCTGCAAAGAAACAGAGCATGAAAATCCAGGTAAATTTTAAAGATAAAAAAACACCACTTTCTAAAAGAATTAGAGTATATCTCCAGTTGCTATAACAAGAAGTAGATAACAAGAAGTAGCATCCATTTCAGTGGAGAAAGTTCATAATCGTAAGAACTGATTCCTAATCCATTTATGCAAGTTCTATTTCAAGTCTAGACTCAAGAAATGGATGATCAACAGAGAAGAAGTTCATCAATATTATGAAATTGTTAATACTTCAGAATACAAACTACGGCTTTCCCAAATTGCTCAAGATGTTTTGAATGCTCATACACTAGTGTCTGTTAGTATAAGTAAATCAACTGCATAAATTCCTAATTAAATGAAACAGAAAAACCGAAATCTTCACTCTTTTCAAGTAACCTAACACCGTAATATCAGTTCAATGGGATAAAGGTGTAAATTACAAAATTAAACTAACCAGGAATTACAATGTCACCAAGACCAAGCATGGAAAACGGCCGTGTAGCATCAGCTGTTGGGAACAAAAGCTGCACAAAATCCAGTCAGTGATGCAACAGAATAGCAGCAAAGACCAATCATGCTATACAAATTCAACCTACAGAGAAAAGGCCTAAACAGGACAGACTCACCTTTATCGGAGCATCAAAAGATTTTGCTACACTAACCATCACTGGTGTGAAGAAAACCCAAAATATATCATAGACAAAAAGCCCAGCCTGAAATGCACAGATAAGGTCAAAAATATTGTAAAGAGGCAACTTGGATAGGTTACCGAACCACAGAAAAATTAGTCAAATGGCTTCATAAGTTTCAAACTTACCAGCAGGATAGCGCCTGTTTTGAAAGATCCAAGAGAAAGCATCTCAATCCCCTGCAAATACAAGACGTAGATTGCTCCATCAAAACTATCAGGGAGATGAAGTTATGCAAATAAATTCATCCTAAAGAAAATCACAGAGCATTCTCATCTCAAAAGAGAGTGTAAAATTGAGGTCATGATTGAAAAAACCCTATGGTTGCAATAACACAGCAAGTAGTCACCGCAAGTGATATCAGAGAAAAGACAATCGGCTTGTCACTTTCTCAAGCATATTTAGATGCGGCTCTCATATGTCACAATTGTCCTATTATCTTCATAGATATGGTATCTCAATTGCACTAACTGAGTTATATACTCAGCAACATCTCATAAATGCTTAAGTCATCAAACGAAAAACCAAACCATTAACTTGAGTAATGACCGCACATCAAAAATAAGACCTCAATCGAACAAATGGCTACAGCTGCTGATATTTCCATTGACTCCAAAACTAAAGCAAATATCAGCAACTGAGATCCCTGATGAGAGCTAATTAGTTGCTACATAGTATTTTGTTTATGGTAAAAGGGGTGGTGAGGAGCGGCCAATACAGCTATACTCCTCCGTAAGATCACCCACCCATTACGAAATGTTCGATTTGAGCCACTGTCAACCCATAGGTGTATCGAACTGCGGTCCTTAGGAACTCTCTCCACATGAGGTGGCAAATGCTTAAAGCACAAGTTGACTAGAGATTCACTCACGACATGGCTAGAACTTGTAATCTCATGGAAAATAGTGTGCCCCTTTGCAAATGGGCTACCGTGCTAGGAGGTACTTCTATAGAATATTAACAAATTTTGCACATGCATCCCATTGGTTTTAATAAACATGTGAGCCATGGTTATAACATAATGATGCGCATCATTGATGGGACGGAGCTGCTTGTAAGGAGGAAAATTGGTCAACGTTAGCATCTTCTATTGCAGAAAAAAGGAAAGGGAAGAAGTATTAAAGCATGAAATTTGTACAAACGGAAGAAAAACAAGAATAGAGACAGCAATTCATCCAGTCAAACTGTTCATAACATGATCAATGGTCTTTTATCTAGACCAAGTTTTTATGGATCATAGTCAAAAAGATATAACAGAAGCATCCTAATTTTCGGAAAAGTGAAAGAAATACAGAAGGAAATAGGAGTCAGGCAGAATGGGAAAAGATTATCAGCGTCTTCTTTCTTAGAACAGCAGCTAAAAAGTGCAGGTTATATATTTCATTTGGATGATGAACAAATGACATAGAGGGAAAACAGACAGAAAAAGCAAACCTGAATGCAAAATGCAAGGCCCAGGATATTGTTAGCCAACCAGTGCTTCTTAGAAGCATACCAAGCACAGAAGAAAGTCCCAGGAATTGCAGCAACAATTTGAGACCTAGTGAACTCAATCTCCAAAGCTGTATAAGAAAGAAGCTATAAGGAACAATAACACTCTGCACAATACAAGCAAAATAGCGTCAACTGGGCCAAAAGAAACCACAGCAGGTTAAACAGTGTAAAAGCAAAAACACCCAGTTCTACTAATACTCCAGTTAAAGATCACAACCCAGAAAAATGGCCAAATAACATGACCTTCTTGCTCAGTATACAGTTGGCTTTATAATGAAATACCTACAAGTTCTCAGCCCAAAAAAATGAAAGAGGAAAGATACAAAAGGCACCATGAACTCGTGAAAATCTTGAATGTCAATACTCCAGAGTCTATAGGAACTTAAACCATAAAATAATGAAGAACGAACATACAGCGAAAATATGGAAAACGCCATGTGATGACATCCTCATTCCAGTGGTGAGGCAAGTATCTTTTAATAGCAGGTAGAAGTGTCGCCCTGTAAAGAATGGATGGAAAATGAATGAACAGAGGTAATTGAGGGCGAGTATTGGCAAATCAAATATGGAATATACAATGAGAAATTCATATGACAAGAACATACGATAGTGCAATGATTCCGAGAACAAAAAAGTAGGAGGTCAATACAGCATTAACCAAATCCTTTGAAAGAAACTTGAACAGCAAGAAAAGCGACAACAACATTGCACTTCCAACAAATGGAAAGCGCATGGCATGTTCATTGGACATTGTCTCCTGCAATTTAACCATGACAGTTATCAGGAACAGCATATCTGATGGCAGAAGAAATAAAAAATATGAAAGGTAGGCTTTGGAACATACAGAAGGTGGGGTAGGCTTGACAGATCGATAGCAACCCACATAAACTGTGAGGCATGCAGTCAAGATGACATTTAAGTTTGGATTCACCTTGACAACAAGAGGTGCCAAAGTTAAGCCTGCAAGCAAGACGGAAACTGTGAAAAAAGATCTACCATAATCCGGAACCAATCAGAAAAAAGTACAGTCAAAATCATCCCAATCACGAACTAATTGTCAATTTGAAAGTATGGAGAACAGAAAGAACCATTAGAACATTCCAGATGTTTTTAAGAAATCTAAATGCTTCTAATTTCCTTTTCTTTTTTGGATACTTATGTTTTCAGGTATAGGGCAAGTTGCCAAATCTACCACATCTTAAGTCTTTTTCACCCATCAACCATACTAAGAGATGCAGGCTAAAATTAACGATTCCAAATTTAAAAACCTGGTCATCAATTAAAATGTGCAGAAATGGAGAAAAAGTTGCTAAATGATCAAGTCCAGTGCCTTTGTCAACCATCAATAATACAAGGACCACATGCAATTTCAGTGTCGCATGCGGACAAAAATAGCATTTAGACCCCATCCACAATGCAGGCAGACAGCAAAAGAAATCACAATAAGATGCTTCATGAAGAAGGTCGTCAACACAAGCAGATGGTATATCCACAGGATTAAGGGTTATCTTGAAGATTTTAACCAATCCCCACTCCAATATGCATCCCTAGTAATTAGGCTATTATTCATGACCACAGAGAAAAGGGACATTGCTGAAACTAGTCGAATGAAAGTGAACAAACCCAAATACGCATTTTAAAATATGTGTTCAATAGGACCCCCGGTGTGCTGAAGAGGATAGCACATTTTCTTCACAAACTGAAGCAACATAAAATGTCTTCTGGCATGATATTCAAGCGCTTAGATTGACCTAATGCATTAGTGTCATGGTATCAAAAACATTACCAACTTGAACTAACACACTTGTTAACTTTATTTCCAGCTTCCATATCAAAGGAAGGAAGCAAATTCATTATTCCACAATTGTCTTCTCACTTAAAATGTCTTGCATGAAGAAATTGCCACCAGATTAAGCAAGTCGTAAGTGTTTCAACTGGTGGAGACAGCCTTAAACAAGCTCTATGATCAGGTAAAATACATGAATCACTAATAGATAGTTGGCCTGCAATACAACTATGGATAAGAAAACCAAAGGGCTCAATCATAGGATTGAGATCAACCCTGTTTTCAGAGCACATAACCTAATGGGCAAGAAGCCAAACCAAGATATTCATTTGTTTGAGCTAACAAGTACAGAGTGGTTAACTAAAATGAATCGACTAACACCAATTACCAGCATATATGAGTTTCAATGTCATGCACACTCCTACAGGTCAAAGAAATGCAAAAAATTCACATTGGACCACATAAAAGTAGTTTCTTTTCTTTTCTGTTTTTTTTGGCCCAACGCTCCCTGCATTCACGGCTCCAAGAAAGTTGCCTAAATAGCAAGGCAACTAGATTCTAAGCACGTTACCAAGAAAACAAGAAAAGACGAACCTGCTAAAGCTACATTCGCGATGCGCTCACAGTTCTTCATCTCCTTCTCCAAACACCAAGCTAACAGTCAAAATTCACGCAAATCCGCACCACGCTGACGGCTGGCTTTATCCTAAAACTCCTAGTTGAAAACGATCAAAGATAGCCTCTCGCACCGCAAAAACCCTGCAATCCAAGAGTTCAAAGGAAAATCACCCGTCACACCAAGTACACAGGAACACATCACGCGGTAATCAACAAGTAACTAAATTAGTCAGTCAAGCCACTAATCCGGATCGAGCGAGCTCCTCACGACCCCTCGTGCAGACAAAAAGATTCGAGGCAACACGAAATTCCCCGAGCACCGCGAACAACAACAACAAAAAAAAAAAAAAAACGCAATCCGCAAGCGGCTACCGGAACCGTAACGCTCTCTTCCTCCACCCCGTTCCGCGACTTCTTTCGCGCGGCGGTGAACGACGAATCGCGAGGATTCGCACCGGCTCCTCCCGCGACGAAACCACGAGATCGCAACGGAATTCACCGAATCCATCGATCACCACCCCAAGATCAACCCGCCCGCACCCAAAAAAAGAGAATGCAGAAAAGGCAACGGATTGCGACGTACTCCGATGCGAACGAGGAAGGCGAGAGAGATCCCCGTATCGCGTTCCCTCTGCAAATCCGTGCGGGCGCAGATCGGCGACGAATCCCGCCGGCGAGAGAGAGAGAGGAACGGACAGAGAGAGAGAGAGAGGGAATTCGATATTTGCAGAGTCGCGATAGGGTTTAACCTTTGGGGAAAGTCGTTCGCTGGTCAAAATAAGGTTCGATCGAGCGCTTTGCTCCCTCAGTTGGGGGCTAATCGCACTGGCGGTCACGGACGGGATCGGTGAAGGCCAATCCGGAGGCCGGACCGATCGCGGGCCGCGACGCTATTGGGCCGTCACGTGACGGGCGGGCGGTCGAGTGCGCCGGAAGCGATGGCGATGGCCTTCGGGGGATCCACGTCCTCGGGCCAATACCGTCTCGCCACGTCGGATTGGGGAAAACATCCGCCTCGCCTTGCGTTTTCTTTATTTTTAGCGCGCCCCCTTTTTGGGTTAATTGCGAGAAACCCCACGCGGCTTTCCATATTTCATAAATGTGCCCCGGAAAGCGGTGGATTTTTAACCATTTACTCCCTTTGTCTCTTACGAATTTACCCTCCATTTCGAAAATTATCGGGAGGTAAAAGCAAATTGGAGTCAATATTCCTTTGTATTATTTGGAAGGGCAGAAAGCTGAGGTGGAGAAATGCAAAGAATTTGATTCTGCTTTATTCGACTCGTGTATAATAAATATGGAATAAAAAGGAAGGGATTTCTTAGCATTTAAGTTGCTTGAATCCATACCGCATTCCGCTCGCTTGCAACTGGGATTCTTGCTTCAATCAAAGAGAGATTTCATTGCCATTTTTGGCTGAGGGCAATTGAATTATTTCTCTAATTTTCGACACCTTTGATTTTCACTCAATCAAGAAGAGTGTCTTGACCCCATCGCCTGAGTAGGGGAGACGGGTTTATGCACATCTCCTAATGGTGATTGCGATCATCACCTACCCTATCAAATTTTCCACCTTCCTTTAGGTGTTACTCTTTGCCGATATGAGGTTCACACGCTTTGTAAATAACATGTATTGACTTTTTTCACATTAGCGACATTGTGTGAACTTCTTATACTTTGATTTCCGTTGCGCCAGCACTGTCCTAAGAAGAAATGCGAATCTTTATACTTCCAACCACTCTTTAGATTAGCAGGATGATTGACCAAAAAAAAAAAAAAAAAGATTAGTGGGACGGAAGTCAAGTGCATTGATTACATGAATTAATCGATCATGGGCAATGTCCATACCTGTGATCCATCAATCAAAAAAGGGCGGATGAAATCATGGCCCTAATAAATATAGATCGTCACATTTATGTTTTAAAATCTGAATAAGAAAAAAAGAAAGAGAAAAGAAAAAAAAAAAAAAAGGAATGTAGCACAAGCATCATAATTGGGCCCTAGAAACCCTAAATCAGTGGGCCTAAACACAGACCCACTAACTATTCACACTTCCAATTGGGCTTGAAAGTTCAAAACTTCTGGCCCACTAAGGAGTCCAGCAACCTCCGGTCCATGTTTGCATGCATGGCTCGTCATTGACTTTTTAACTTTTACCCTTTTATTCATTGTTACGGCTCACGCATTTTCGTATTCATCTATCCATGCAGAGAACATCCGAAATTATTTCAAATATACAAACTCAGAAGAGAAAATTGTCACCGTTTCTTGTTTGTAATCCATGGCAAGAGCGATAAAAGATTTTCACAATATTTCTCCCTAAAATTTTCATCGCAATCTTTGGCAATGTTACGTGACATAACGGGTCGAAACTCGTAATGCAACCCTATAAACAGGACGTAATACAAGCAACGTAATTGGGCCCTATGAGCCATAGTGGGCCCACGCACAGACCCACCAACTATCCACACTTCCACTTGGGCTTGGAAGCGAAAAACTCACGACCCACTAAGAAATCTGGCAACCTCCTGTCCACGGAATGCGCTATGCTGCTGGCATGGCTCTTCTAATTTACTTTTTTTTCAATGCCACGGCTCACGCACTTTCATATTCATCTATCTACACAGAGAACATCCGAAATTTTTTCTAACATACAAACTCAAAAGAAAAAATCGTCGCCATTTCTCATTTGTAATCCACGACAGGACTGATCAAAGATCTTCACATTATTTTCCTCCAAATTTGTTCATCGCAATCTTTAGCAATTGTTCCGTGAGATATCCTTAGGACGGGTCAAAAGTTGACATGCAGAATTGGCAGAGAAATTATTCAGCGTTGGCATCTTTGACTGGTCAACTAAGCGTGCGTTCTCGAGCGTCATGCAATCTCCATCCGAGACCCAATGGCGGTGCTTCGGATAACATAAAACTCATATGGATCTGATTTGTAACGTTGGACAAGTCGCATCCACGGATCCCGTTAAATATAAATAGTTTGCGGGACTATTGGTACACAAAAGCATCACTCGTAACGTGGTAGGCACGACAACCCTATATTTTTATAGATGCTGCTGCTTTTGGTCTACCCTCTATCCATGAAATTATTTGTTTTCGGTCATTGCTGGCCAAAAGGAAATTCGATGCGTTTGTCTCTAGCTTCGACATATAATTAATATTTGTTCGGTGACATCACGTCGTGAATTTTATGTAACCGTGATTTGGAGTGACCGCAGGTTTTATTCGGAAAAGGGTTTTTGGTAGAGATGGCAGAATTCGATCGCTGTCGAAAGCACGTCAAGCAGAAGAAAACCAGTTACGACGGTCTCCTCATAATTAAGAGACGATATAATTAAATTTGAAATGTACTTGCTCTTTGTACTTATCTATAAGGTTGAGAAAACAGTCATCATCGCCCGTACATGTACGTATGAGCTCTATATCTGGTATATATTTGACATTTCTGGCTCTCTTTTTTCCTTTTCAGAACTTATCCTTGCAATAATGATAACTATTCATCAAGGTATCAATCGCCCACTTTAGTGTTAATTCAAGAAAATTTACCATTTTGTCTATGTCAAATGAAAAAGAAAATTCAATGTCATGTAAGACGGTTTGCATTGGCTAGACTTTCACTCAACATTTTTCTAACTTAAATTAACCGGAATGACTATATTGAAAAATTATGGATAATTGTCTAAAAAGTATTAAACCTATTATATGACAAACAATTAAGTCTTAAATTTTTAATTGCATCAATTTAATCATAAATCTTTTCAAATTTGCCAATTTAGTCGTAAATATTTCTTCGTGTCACTTTAATCCTAAATTGAATTTGTTTATTTAATCCTAAATCTATTATTTGGATATTTGGCAAAAAAACTATACTGGCAGATTATCAAAAAGTTTAAAACTAAATTATTACAATCAAAAGGTTTAGAATTGAATTAATCTCCATACAATAAATTTATGACTTTTTAGATAATTTTCCGTGGAAAATCATGAAAAAAGCTTGGGACTAAACAAATTAAATTGGAAATTTCATCATTGAATTGATAATCATATAATAGATTTAGGATCGATTAAGTAATTTTCCCTCTCAAGAGTTGCATTTCATAGCGCATGAGAACTAGCATATATTGAATCGACACATGAGTTCTGATAATCACATGCTCTATCAAGGAAAGGTTAGGGTCATGTTCACAAGATGTGAACAACCTCCTTGTTCAAAGATTTACCCTAGGCACAAACGAACAACACTAAAAGAAAAAGTTCCCAAACCTAACTATCTTTCGACAATAAAATAATATATGCATTTTCTCAACTTAAATTGGTTGAAAAAACTATATCTAAAAATCGTGAAAAAAAAAATGTTGATACTAGATCGATCAAATTAAATAACTTACAAATGAACCAGCAGCTGATGTACGATAGATTCAAGATCAATTAAGTATTCTTTTTCCTCTCAAGAGCGGCATTCCATAGTGTAGCCCGTCTGTGCGTGAGACTAGCATACATTGAATCGAGACCCGAGTTCGGACAATCACATGTTCTAATCATCTGAACCAAGTCATGCTCAAGGAATCTTAATTTTCAGCGGCAGATAAACAATGTGAAAACAATAAATAGTTGGGCGTTAGGCGGAAAATTAGCCCTCGGAATTACACAAAATCAGGAAATTGTCAAAATGAGCACGTTCTTCATGCCATTCAAAACCGAAATTACGTATAAAAAAAATTAGAAAGACTAGTTGATATAATTCTTCTTTCACGGTAATTTCCAATAACCCGGACAAAAAATCACACGTCGTCCGATTAGAAATTCGAGCGGGAGATACATGCACCGTATTTCCAGTCAATATCTATGGGATCAAAGGGGTGGGGCGGTCAAAGTAATACCGTACATCGGATTAAGCGCCACGTCACCCATCGGATTAATTAATTTTCATCTGTCAAAGTCGACTTGAGGACCAAATATTTTATTTTTTGTCTCGTGTGATTTTTTTTTTTTTTTTGTAAGATTCGAATTGGACGATGGACCCGGTTAAGTGTCAATGTTGGAGTAGTTAGCATAAAGAGTTGGAGCAACAAACGACCAAATTCGGACCAAATGGCCCGAATATTTAATGGAAAATCCAAGTTCGAAACTCGTGGAATTAACTCTCTTTTGTTTTTTGGTTAATCCGAGATTAAAAAAAAAAAAAAAAGAAAAAGAAAGAAAGGAAGGACGCCGCAAGAATTGAACGACGAGGCACATGAGGTGGGAAACTCTTTAATAAGGTTCTAACTTCTAAGGGATGAAATTGACCCACCAACTCCGATTGGAGAGTACAAGCCATTCGATAGAGAGGTACTGAAATCGTGGACGCTTGGTTTTGATCCGGCCGCTAAGTGTTGGGCACAAGTTACAGTACTTATTCCTAATAATTATATTGAAAATGCGGAATCAGTTCAGATCATGGGGCGTTTTGAATAAGAGTAATCCTTTTTTTTTTATTGTTGTCCAATCATGTATTTTTTTATATGGAATTGATTTTTAGCTTCATCGGTCAAATAATACGAATCAATTATCATTATTATTGTTATAATTATATATATGTATGTGCACACGCATATAATAAGTTGACGTGTATCTATAGAAATAAGATTACATATATTTTAGTCCCCGTGTTCATTGTAATCGTAGGGGACAAGGTATAGAATATAGATTTGGTTTACTTTGAAGTTTGAACCACTCTCTTCTTCTTCTTCTTCGTCTTCTTGTTGTTCTTTTTTTGGCAATTTCTCTTCGTGTAAGTATAATTTACTACCAATTAACAAAAGACTTAGAAACAACGACGCCAACCCGCTTTTCCCAGCAAAAATTAACAGTATCAACCGTTTTCTCACACCGCGTGATATTCAAAGTTCGAATTCTCGATGTGAAAAGGCGACTCTAACTCGACAAACATTTTGCATCGTACATTCTAATTTTATTGTTGCACATCTAAAAAAAAAAAAATAGATGCACTATGCAATTTTTTATACATTTTAATCCCATTAAGAGAGCATTTATTTCACAAAAAATGAATAATCGAGAAAACATTTTTCTAAAAATAATCATTTATGTCTTACGAAAACGAATAAACAAAAAATATCTTTATTGTCTACAGAAATGTTCATAGATGAATTACTATTAATAGCGATAACATTTTTCATTAATTAATTATTTAAAATGATACAAGCAACTCTTTTTAAGAATATATATTCAAAACCATTCTTTTCCGAAAAACAAACGGGGCTTAAAATTGCATTTCGTTGCGCAAGAATCGAACACTAGACCATAGGTCAGCTCCTAAGGGCATAAACCCTAGTCATTTCTTCAAGTTTCGTGCATATGTCACCACAGAGAGCTGTCCCTAAACACATAATAATCCAATCGTACTAAGCACGGATTGATTTTTACGGTCAGTTACACGAAATTCTGGGCGATCTCTTCATGACCATTTCTCCATTCACGCCATTCATGAACGCACGAGTCGCGAGAGCACTTCTCCTACGGCATGTCACCGCTTGCAAACAAGACACCAGCAGTTGCAGCACGTGATCAACGTTGCATCCGTGTGGGGAAATCCGACCTCCAACTGGAGTCGCGACGACGAGGTGCATGCATGCGCGTATGTCGATCATTTTCCGTGGCCCCCTCCCTCGTTTCGTTCCAAGACCCCGCGTCGTGTTTCGGCCTCCGCGAACTTCGACCGCATCACGCAATTCACGGCCGCGAAAGGAGTCCGTCCAAATTCTAAGTACCGTTCAGATCTTGGGCCGACGTAATTTTCCGTGCATGTTCATTTTGGTCGCCCTCGTGAAAGACCAGAAACGGATGGAACTAAATCTTCATCCGCCGACCGGTGTCTAGGCCGAATAGAAAGCTGAGAGGTCCGGGATGAAATGCCGGAACAATTATGCAGAGTGAGGGAGGATGTGAAGAGAAATTTGGTGGGAAAGAATTAAGAAATGAAAAATGGGTCCTCCGTGTAATATCCATGTATATAAGTTATAACGCCGTGTCATTCTCGATGCTATTCATTTGCACCGTACCTTGTTAAGCATTATCTTCTAGGATATGGCCATTTCCATTTGTAAGAACAATATACATGTCGTCCACACGAGTATTGACCCTTTCGACCGGTTTATGACACATAATGGACGACGAATGGATTAACAAGCATAAAATGTTTAGGCACGGTTAGATTAGTTTGGTTAAACGGGTAAACTTGTAACTCGTATCAGCACAACAGGCCTAGATAACATTCATTTAAACATTCTTCCCACGTTTAAAGTTGTCAAAGTGCTGTCCCATAGAGCCTATTCGATAAACACGTCGTGTTTGGGTTCCTAAGACACGACACGAGCAATGATCCTATCGTGTTCGGCTTAAACCTAATCTCTGAATTACCACCCAAAGATACCAATATCACCAGTCCCACTGTCCCTGTCCGTCCGAAAAGAGGAGTCAAAAGAGAAGGCAAGTAGAAGGAGAGTGATAATGGGCGATTTGATGTTTCGGTTGAGTCCAAACGTGCCTTTTTCCACAGGCAAATAGGTGCCGCGGTCAACCCCAACTAGGCTGCATCACGGACAACTTGGGTACATTGCCCGAATCGCACGCCCCAACTTGCAATTTGCTCTACGTCAACCCACTCATTACAAATTGATATTTAGGCTTCAGGATATTCATACGGGGCTCGCACCGGTACATGCATATATATAGACGAGATCCAAAGCGATTTTGCATTGGC
The DNA here is from genome assembly GCA_017140615.1 of Eucalyptus cladocalyx. NCBI lineage: Eukaryota > Viridiplantae > Streptophyta > Magnoliopsida > Myrtales > Myrtaceae > Eucalyptus > Eucalyptus cladocalyx. The sequence continues at coordinate 8,302,096 of CM029525.1, read as the reverse complement.
AATGATCATTGTCATCGATATTCTGATCGATCGTCCATGACTCTTGTAAAAATGCACGGCTATCTCTAAATTAGATCTTGTTTTTCTTAATTTGCCCTTCTCCAAGGACGAAATTACTTTCACGGGTGATTCTAAGATGTTAAATTATGGTCAAAGTAAACTTTAAAAAGGAGCTGAGATTGTCATTCCTCGTCCTAGATATCCAATTGCATCTGATTTAAACTAAACATCTATTCGCTCCGCAAATCCGCAGCGCCTGCAAACCCTTTTAATTTAATTCCAACGCCGAATTTGTTTTCGTGAATACATAATCTTGATTAAACCAATCAGCCTCCTCCATCAACTCTAATTTTGCATTGACTATTCCGAAGGTGCAAGTGAGACGCTGCGTTATTTATTTTCTCTGACCGGATGCTTGGGAGGCGACGACGCATTCTATGACGAAATCTGTATCTTCATCATCTCCCTCCTCCCCACCACACCCCCCACGCCGTGCATATTAAAATTTCATTTTCTAAGAGTCAATATTCTCGTACGAACCGATGCAAGCCTGCTTACATAAGATACGGCAGAACTTTGATTTTGTATATCGCGATCGGCTTTATTGATTGCATCCAAGAGAGGCTAATCTTATGCGATCGTTTTTTTTTTTTTTTTGGGACTAAAGAGGAGAAATCCTGGGTAATTAGGGTTGGGCTGGAATCTCACTGGCAAGAGTACGTTTCGGCTACTGAATAGGACGAGGAGGCACTACTTTTCTTTGTACATCTAATCCATCTATCTGCCAGAACCGGTCAAAGCCGGCGTGTTTGACCGACAGAACCTCAGGGAAACCCAAAAAGAAACCCTAATGCGAAATGAAATCGGTCTCCTTTGCTACTTGGAGAAAGTCAATGATTGATTTGCTTCGCTTTCTATCGTATATTTACGACCCAAAAACCCTCGAGTCCCTCATTTCCATTCCTATCTCTCTCTCGCAGACGCGGACGCGGACGCAGGCGCAGATTCATTCATTCGTTCATTCGTTTTCATGGGAAATGCAGTGTCGCCGTGCTGGCACCACCAAGACAGCTCCAGATCGCAGGTGAAGCTCATCTTCTGGGAGGGGATGACGCGCACGCTGAAGGGGAGGCACGTCGCCGGCGAGATCATGTTCGAGTTCCCGGACAAGATGGTGTGCCACGCGGGCTCCTTCTTCCTCGGCCGGCCGATCCCCGCCCTCGCCATCGACGACGACCTCATGTTAGGCGAGACGTACTTCATCCTCCCCCTCGATTGCTTCCCTGGCCACCAGGGCGGCGGCGAAGGAGGCGGCGCCAAGCTCTCAACCTCCTCCCTCGCCGCGCTGGGCTCGGCGAGCCCGAGGCCCGGTCCGATGAGCTTCGGCGAGGGCGACCCGTTCGAGTACATCAGGGGCAAGGACGGCAGGGTTCTGATCAAGGTCGTGCCGGAGTTCCTCACGAGGCTGATCACAAAAGGGAAAGGGAACGACGATGCGGACGGCAAAGACAGGTCGGTCAGCCCGGGCCGCAGCACGCTTTGCAGCACGCCAGAGCTGCAGAAGCAGTACGAGCAGTTGGTCGGGGCGAGGGAGCAAGTATGGTCGCCGAAGCTCGAGACGATATCGGAGTACAAGATTAGGTATTCGCCGTGCCGGTTCATAGGATTGGAGTGGAAGCAAAAGGAGAAGGAAGGTTAAAATGTGCATGATTGTGTGGGTAATATGTGTAGCAGATGATGATGATGATGTAGGTTTTGTTTTCTTTTGCTGATGATTCAAGTGAATGTAGAAGAAATTGTCAAATTTTGCTTATAACCCAGTTTAATTTTCCCTCAGAAACAATCTGTAACAAATGAAATTAAAGAGAGACATAAGTTTCGAAACGATTATGTTAGAATTTGTATGGTTTCTTGTTACTTGTTAGTCCATCGTGCCTTCTTGCTCAATTAGATTTTCGTCCATTATATTCGTTCATTTAGTGTTGTATTTCATGTGATTGCTATGGTAATGTCTGCAAAGGGAAAAATCTGATTTTTACACCATGGATAATTACTATGCATACTAGACGCCAGCATGTGTTAATTTTACTAATTAAAATTACCGATTCAATATATTATAAAAATTTTCTCTGCTATTTCCTTAAATTCAGTAACTATAACGTGTGCCAACAAAAAATTCAATGTCTATAATGGAAATTACAGAAATCGTTTTGCACGTAAGAATTATGGATAATATATCTAGTTAACGAGGATAAATTCGTATTAAAATATGACCATTTACGGTAAGAACATTATTCTAAAACTCTTCAGAAGTAAGGATCAGTAGTATCTTGCAAAAGAGAGATGCTATACTCTAATCTCATGAGTAAGAAGATATACAAATTGTCCATCCAATTTTAAATGTTTCCAGCAAGCTTGCATATTTGAATATTTTACTATCCTATTTTTCTTTTGGTACAACAATGCATAAATATGTTAGTGCGACATCCCTAAATTAACTCATTGAGGTGTTTTCCGCTTTAACTTGTCCCATATCAAGTTTTGTGGATTTGTCCTTAAGCATACAAGTGAGTACCTTCTCAGGAGGTCACCTATTTTGAGAGTACTCCCACCCAAGCACGTTTAAGGAAAAAAACGTGAGACTCGATATGAGATGGACTAAAGTGAACAAATCTTAGTGAATTAATCTAGGGCCATTATAATATGGTATCAGAGCATAGCCTCCTCTAATAAGTGTGTGATTTGATGATGATTCACATGGAAACTGGTGGGCCTGTAATGACCCAATTCGACGAGAGTGAGAAGTGGTCATCGAGGCCGAAGTGCCTGAAAAGGAACAGCTCCTACTAGGCTTATAGGATGGTAAATGGGGCAGGAATGAACTAAACTATGCACTAAACAAGGAAAGAACAATTTTGAAATGTATATGTGAAAATTGAAATAGCTCATGAATGCATATTTTGACATATGACAATGCTTGGCTTTGTCACTCCAAAGTTAAGTGTGCTTAAGTGGGAGCACTCCAAGGATGAGCGATCTATTGGGAATGTGCCCACCTACACGTTAAAGGACAAAATCACAAGGCTTAACATGAGATGGGCGAAAGCAAGCAATATCTCAATGAGTTAATTGAAGGATGCTACAATTAGTTTCTATTTGTTTCAAAAAAATGAATGATATGGAAAATATTTCATTAAAAATAATCACTTGTTTCATTTAAAATAATTAGTCAATGAAAATTATTCTAATTATTGATAACAAATTACGACTAAATAATTTTGTGAGAAAATTACCAAAAAATTCCTGCAAATATTGCATTTATGTTAATTCAGTCTAAAATCTTTCAGTTGTGCTAATTGAATCATAAATCTTTTAATGATTTATCAATATAGCCCATATGGCCAATTTTGGCCGAAAATTGCTAACATAAATGTTAGTGTCTATATGGTACGTTCAGCGTTAACGTGAATGATTTTTAATTATTATTATTTTTTCTTTTTTTTCCTTCTATTTCCTTTCCCTTTTTTTTCCCACCCGTGCTAGCAACCCAATCCTCACCAGCCATAAGCAAGGTCTAGGTTACCTAGAGTTGGAGAGAGAGAGAGTAAGCAAGGTCTAGGTTACCTAGAGTTGGAGAGAGAGAGAGAGAGATGAGCAAATAATTTTTTTTTAAAAAAATTTTTCAAATAATTTAATTTTTCACAAAATGAACAAAGTTAATGTGTCCATTTTGATTTATTTGACAAAATAACCTTGACATAATAAGCACGCACGATAGTCTTCCTCCCAAAAAGAGGTTAACATCTATAGCCCACATCATAATGTCGACGCGGTCGTCCACAAAACACGTGGTCGACTCGCAGTTGCCTTAATCAACATTAATCAATCACTAGATTAACGCAAAAAAAAAAAATGAAGTAGACTTGTTTTATATGGTGGTTGATGGACGGACGTGACAAGTTAGCTATGTGGCCAATAAATGATTAGTCAAAAACAAGTAGTGGGCGGCCTATTTATTTCATTTTAGAAATAACAAATCTCATCGGACGTGGATTGTAACACGCACCCCACCAATTTGTCGAGTGAAATATGGTTCTCCAGATAGCACATACTAAATTAATTAGTTAATGTAATTATTATATCTTTGACTTTTGGATATTATTGGGTAAGTGAGTTTGATTGATTGAATGCGACAATAGCGACCGGTTAACAAGCTAGAGATTGAGGTGATAATGAAGTATAATGATATTTATTTCATTGCTAATGCTAATTCTGTCGTATTGTCATTTTTTTATCATTAGATACTTTCTTACCTTTTTTTTTGGTACTACCATAGAAAATTCATAAAGGTTTTTGTGCAATTTACAATATTCTTTTAAAACTTCAAAAAACTATAGTCAAAACTCGTTGAATATTTGGATGGTTTTGAAATATTGAAAGTCATTATTTTGTTATGGCTTTGATAGCAAAGATTGAAAGCCATCGTTTTGTAACGGCATTGTAATGACTTGATTTTTAAACTTGGCGAACAATGGAGATGGAAAACATTGATGAAGGAAAAGCCGCTTTCTCTTTCATTTACTTACAAATATAACTTACAAACCACAATCCAAATACACACCTTAACAAGAAAATTCTCTTTTATCCTTCCATTGCTTTCCTTAATTTGTTGGGTTTTACATATATTTTTGTGGTTCTATTCTCTCTATTATTCAGTGCAAAGTAAAGAGGAAAGCCAATTACATCATAGGAGGATGGCTATTAAACCTAGTTGCATCAAGTTTCATATTCCGAAATACGAAATTATCCTTATGGACAATATTTGCATGCTCCGGATAGTTAATTTTATTTCAATATTCTCCGAAATTTTTCAATAATCTTAAGAATTATTCAGACTCCCAATAATCAAGTCGTTTTTATTTGAATTTTGAAATTATCGTGCTCCTAGGTGTCTTCTCAAACTAAATCGCGGGTGAGCTTTGGTTTGCCGTTCACACGATAACACAAACGAGGTCGTCTCTTCTCCGATGAAAACTCTTTTATCAATTACAATTCATTCCGAACTCGCCTTTTGACCTCTGTCATATTTTATCCCAAGCATCGTGGTTGTCTAGGTAATTAGTTTCCTATCTTAAGGGAGTATTTAATAATTTTGTGAATATTAAGTATCTAATAGAACATACCATTGCTAACAAAAATCAATTCAAATAAAGCAGTAAAATATTCCACATTAGATAAAGATAATGAACTTACCTAATTTGAAAGTTCACCTTCCGAATTCAAATCAAATGCAATGAATGAGGATGAGTGGTGGCGGCAGAGCGATTGATGAACTAGGACGTCGACGCCAGCGGGCTCAGCACGGCGTAGGAGCGGCTCACCTCGGGGCTCCACGGGTGACACGGCAACGTCAAGCTCTGCGGCTCGAGACAACGGGGACGTCATGGGGCAGCAACTTGGCAACGAAGGAGCAGCGACGATCGTCAACAAGTCACGGTGCAATGATGGTGGCTCGTGGATCTTGGCTCTAGATCAAAATCGTGGCGATGGATCCAGCACGGATGACTTGGCTGCGACAACGACCTGATTTGGACCTGCGAGGTTGCCGCAGAGACAACTTGATGGTAGAAAAAATCTCGAATGGTAACTCGTCGTGGAAGCAACAGGAGCAAAATCTGTGCAATCAAGGACTACTTCGTGAATTCCCTCAGGAAAGAAAGGAGATAAAAGAGCGGGATGTCCATGGAGAATGGGCACGAATCTCCACAGTAGAAAAGAGACACTTCGAAGACTTTGGGCGCGATTTTAATGATTCCCGTTTCCTAGATTCTAATTAGAAATGATTTTTTTTATTATTTTTTTCCCTAAAACTGATTTTAAGATTTTAAACCCATTTGATAATTGTCAAAATTTATGATTCTGAAATCGTGCTCATTAATTATGTTCCAAATTAATTTATTTTAATTTTTAAATAATTTTTTTACCTTTTTTTTTCTTTTTCATTTTCCTTTTTGCCCACCCCGATGAGGCTGTCGCCACCGGCGAGGCTCGCCTCGCCCGTCCGGGAGAGGCCGAGCCTTGCCGGTGGCCGGGCTTGCCGGAGCCTCACCCTAGCCTGGTGAGGGTCCGGTGAGCTTACTAGACCGGCGAACGGTGGCGGCGACTAGTGGCCGTGGGCAATGGCAGGTAGTGGTGGACAGGGATCGCGAGATAACCGAAGGGAAGAAGGAGAGTTGGTTTTAATTCTCAATTCTGATTCTGGAAAAAAATAAATAAACTTTTTTTTTTTTATTCTTGATTGCACTTCCAATTTATTCTCAGAATAAAAATTTTACCAAACGCACTCGAAAAACTGACACTCAAATTCTCCAAGTGCGAGTCTCCTCCTTCAAGTGCAGAACGTTTGCACTTTCTCAATTCTCTTGTGGCTGTGTATCAATTGTGTAGCCTCCAAAACTTCATGGTTGTCGATCACGGCGAGGGGAGGAGTGAATGCTGCTACTTTATCATCAGGAAGGATCACGGCAAAGCTGGTCGTTGTCAACGCAAGGGACGATCGACAGCAGGGTTGGCGTTGAGGTGTGGCCACGAACTCAGCAAAGTCACGACCATGAAGGGGTCTTGACGCAGTCACTCTCTTTGCTCTCTTAAGTATGTTCTCTCGATGTGTCTTGAAATTCTAATTTGCTCTCTAATTTGTGAGGCATAACGTCCTAAATATAGTGCGAACCTAAGTTTAAACTTGATCTCATGGGCTTAATTTGGGCCTTTCAAAGTAATAGGCTGAATTAAGCTTAAAACCTATTTTAATTAATTCGCATGGACTGAAATTAGATCGAATTATATTCACTTTGGCCCATCTCCTTATGTAATTTTCGGCCACTATAACCCCTTAGTGCTAGCTGAATTTTGGCTTCTTTTGCGAGCTCAACTTGTCAAATTTCAAGCTCAAAACCATCCACCACCTGTCCAATGTAATTAATGAAAGTATAAACTAAATAATAAATGCTCCTAAAATTATATGTTATACAATTTAATTATAATATTTTTATATAAGAGTTAAAAATTAATTCATAATTTTCTATACAATAAACGGTTAACTGGGCCGTCAAAATTAAGGTATTAGCAAGCGCACGAGGTGCTAATTGTGTTAATAATATTTCTTCACCCAGAAGTTTTTTTTAAAGAGTTACTTTGTTCCAATTGTTTATCTTATTAGTAATGATTATCATTGCTAATTCTGCCCTGATGTCATTTTCTATCACTATGGGTCTCTGACTTTTTTCTGTACCACTTGTACTTATTTAAATAAATTTCACAGCAACTAGAGGCAAAGAGTTATTTAACCAAAAAATGGAGAGGAAATTACAATCTTACCCTCATTGATCACATTTTTAAAGAACACGCAAGCGCAAAATTAAACGGAGGTTTTGCGAGCCTGGTAAATTGAAAGTTAAGATAAGTTTTTCAAGATAAGAAGTTCGAAAATATATGTGTATTGCCATGGAAAATTCAGAGAGGTTTTTATGCAATCTACATGATTCCTTTAAATTTCAAAGAATCCTAGTCTAAACTCAATCGCACGGACTTACATATTTTTCAATATGCCCAAGCCCCATAAAAGAAGAGTAAAGGTAAATCCATAACTTCAACCGCTTCCCTCAAGAAAACGCCAAAATGTCTTAGGAACATTCAATAGACGAGATCAAAAGGACTCTTAGTTTCTTTCAAGATTCCACGAATTCGTCAAGAATTCAAGATTGGAATTTTAGTGATGGTCATATCGAGGTACCGAGATTTTCTTAGGTCCTTTGAAGAAAACATCAACAATGCACCGGTAAAATTATTTGGAGACCTATTGAATCCGATCATTTCGATGCCTTAAACATTCACATCGGACATAGGAGGGATTCATGTATCGAGATTAATTACCCTTATCAGATGCAATAGCCCATCAGATGATCATTCGCGGTCCAACTCCAATTTGACGTCATATCTTAAATATCTCCTAACTCCAGAAATTAAATTTGATCTTAGAGCGTGCTCTTCCGACTTCGACTCTTGGGCCCTATTTTCTTTTTCTTTTTTCGGTAGTAAGAGAACAAAAAAGGGCCGGGTTGAAATTTAGTTGGAGGCCCAATTTATCAAAACCTTGGTAGCCCAGTGGCGAGAGCGTCCCAATTAGAGCAACGTCGTCACGAACCTCTGACAAGCTGGCGTCTCGGACATTCGGTATATAGGCGATGAGACTTCATGGCTTCCGACGTGCCGGCGGGGCCGTAAATGACGGCCTCTTTGTACCGATGGGTGGACCGAGCAATCAGGCCTAAACTCGTTCATTCCGTGGCGGGTTTATTGAACCCTAACGCACGAGGAGGTAATTGCGTCGGTTGCCTCTCCCCCACTTTTAATTAACAAAAAACATGGGACTATTCCTTTCACATTCTTTTTAGATTGAATATTTATTAATAATTCAGAAATTAAATATTTAGAGATCACGCTGCATAGTAAATCAAAATTTAGATACCACTTATGTCATTGTCTTTGGTTATCAAAGTGGAATTCAGAATTCATACATATCATTTTCAAGTGGAGATCAGTGAAGATGGTTGAACGGAACCGCTGGGCAGGGGACCTTCCACGTTTACGAGGGGGGGACCACCCCTAGACCAATTTCCGGTACGGACAAAGCCTCAATTATTTTCACGAAAATCATGTCATTGGCTGTGCAGCCCAAAAGAGATAGCCCAACTTCCCATCCCACCACGCCCTAACTTTTTTAACCAAAACATCACGCCTAAAAGATCCCCATCAAATCCTAGTGGTGGCGGTAGTCTTCCTAGACTCATACCGCCACTTTTCCAATCTAACCTTTATATCTCATGTCGTCCACATTTGTCATGTAGGAATCCTCTATTATTTTGGGCATTCGATGGGGACATGTCCTAAATTTCATTGACCAAATTATTGTTCAGGTCATGAAAGCCCACGAGAGGTCTACTCTCTACCAGCCTTCCTTTTAGTTAGTGGGGGGGCTATGAAACTCCATTCGCATTGAAACCCTTTTTGTATATTTACAAAAATGACACTAATAATTCATGAATTTTGATTTAAATTATAATGTGATTTATTAATTTTGACTTATTTGGAGAAACGACCTATTTGGATAAACTTTGGGCGGTAGGCTCACATGGTACCTAAGTTCTTGATTTCATCGACCATTATTTTAGTCATGGAAGCCCGCAAGAAGAGGCCTACTACGGGCCCTGTCGGACTCCCCTCCATTTCATCGACCATGGAACATGAATTTTTTTGGGGACTCGGGTGGGCCTTATCGGCTTTTTATGATCCTATGAAGCTCCCCGATCTAGGGACAAGGGACGACCCAACACTATAAACTATACACGATATAGATAAATAATACATACGTAGCATGTCGTTATTTTCTTAGAATTTAAACGGACGAGCGCGTCGCGTCCGATGTTAGTAAAATAAAAAGGACACGCCATCGATTTCATCGCGCGGGGCGGGGAAAAACGGGGCGAAAATCGACGGGCCCGAGCCGGCGTGTGCCGACACCCATCGCGCCACGTGTCCGTCCGGAGGCCGGGGGGGCCCCCCAGCCCTCGTGCTCCCCGATCGGCGCGTGGGGGCTGCAACCCCGAGCGAGCGGGAGCGGCGGTGGGGCCCCCCGGTTCGGGTCGGGTCGATCCTCTCTTATCCGCTACTTCTTCCCTGTCGCCAACCGAGGCGATAAAATTCGTCCCCCAAAAAAGAAGAAAAAAAAAAAGGAAGAAGGCGAGGCGATAAAAAGGGAAGACAGGGAAGAGAGAAAAACGGAAAAGAAAAGGGGAAGGAGCGGTACGGACGCGTCGCATTTCGCAGGGCTCGAGGACTTAAGGGCGGGTCTGGAGAAAAGCGAAGGAACCTCGGTGTCCGCGCAGCAAAACCTACTCCCCTAGACTAGATCTGCGCTGTATCACATTATCGTCAAACCTTGCCTCCCCCTCCCCTGCCCCCTTCCTCCCCTCCCCCACGCGCCGCCCCCGCCCGTGCCGCCCACCGCCCCGGAGCCCAGAGGCGCCCACCGCCGCGAGTGGAGGCGACGCGGGGGGCGGGGCGGGGCGGGGCGGGGAGGGGGAGGAATCCGCGGGGCGCCGCTTTCCGCGTCTTTTGCAAGGGAAGAAGGGACGGTGCGTGGTCGGGGTTTAAAATCGCGGGCTCTTTTGTCTCGTCTGTCTCTTTTGCTTTTTCGCCCTCCGCATTCCGAATAATTCCAAACGCGTTAACAATTATTCACCATATGTGCTAAAAAAAAGAAGCAATTATTCACCGTAATCGACGATCGTGAAATTACGTGATTAAATTTGGAATAATTGACGATTTTTCCCATCCGTCCGATGAAAGGGAACGTGGCCGGAAAATCCTAAAATCTCTCTCCGTCCGTCCGTCCGGCCGGCCGGACAAGGTGGTCGGCCCAACGGAAGTGACGTTCACGGAGTTTCGTCATGGGACGGGGAGATGGCGGTGGTCGGTGATATTATAATCGTTCGCGCGTGACGTGGCGGGGGTGTCGCGGCTTCGTTTTCCGCTTAATCTGAGGGATTAAAGGGGGAGCGGTTAATTAACAAACTCACGTTAATCATCGGAAATTCATCGAACCCCGAAAAGATGGAGAGAGAGAGAGAGAGAGAGAGAGAGAGAGAGAGGGGAATAGGAACATGAACATGGGGACACGTGGCACGGTGCTCGAGGAGGAGAGAGAGAGAGAGAGAGAAAGGGTAATAATGGGGGACAATCAAACCTTAATTTACGGAGGTGGCGTGATGTCTGAAGCGGCCGTACGTTCGGGTTGGGCCCCACCCCCTCATTCAATTTCTCTCCTTCGAGACCCCTTCAATAATTTCACCTCCCTCGTTGCCCGCTTTCTTTTTCTTCTTTCCTTGTCTAGTCCTTTTTATTGTTTTTTTAATTATTTCTCCATCATTGATGCTTTCTTCCCAATCTCTCTTTCCTATTTCTCTTCCTTTATTGCGACTTCTTTACTTAATTTCCTTTATTTTTTTTTGGGGGGGTACACTGAATTTGTTCATTCATCTTGTGGGGAGCGACTTTAGTCTTGTAAAGAAAGGGCGAATATGCATGCCTTTTAACTGGGTACCATAATATCGTATATAATGTAAATCTCACGTGTTAGAATCGTTGAATACGACCTCGAAGCAAGGATCATGACGTATCGATCTCGAGAACACCTATGACATATCAAATTCGGGGTGCTAAAAAGACACTCTCGATAAAAAAATCCGTGACGTGAGATGATAAAGCTATTGTAAATTTAGTATGATTAATTTCAAATGGGACGGTTTTGAATTTGATATATGCGAAGGAGTAGTTTGATTGGCCTTAGTGTTTACGGCAAGGACCGTGATGCATCGATTTCGAGAGCACTGCCGAAACATGAAATTCGGACTGCTAAAAGCACAATTTCGATAAATAAAAAAAAAATTTCCACGGCATAATATGATGAAACTATTATTAATCTAATCCAATTAATTTCGAATGGGAATGTTTAGAATTTGATATTTTTTAAGGAGTTGTTTGATTGGCTTAGTCTTAGAGAATAGAGTTAATACCTTAAAAAAAACCTAAAATTAATACATTTATGACAAATCTACTTCAGATTAATTTTTTAACCATAAAAAATCACAAATTAGTATTGTTGTGACAAATTTACCCTCTGTTAATTTCCATTAAATTTGATTGTTAAATTACTAAGTTGAATGTCATTTGATAATTGATCGGTGTACCAATTTAAGATTTTATTCTCTGTTTGTTATAGTTATACAATTTTTGTGATTTTTCATAGTATTAATCTAATTTAATGGATGATATATTTGTCACGAATATATAAATTTATGATTTTTTGCAGTCGAATAAATTAATTTGGAGTAAATTTGTTACAAATTTATCAGTTTGGGGTTTTTATGATTAGTTGGGATAAAATTCTCATTGGTGTACTAATTTTGGGTTTTTCAAGATAAAAAATAATTTTTTGATAAATTTATTATAGATATACTAGTTTTGAGTTTTTCAAGGTATTAAACCTAAACAATAATGATCTAATGTTGCTGCCTTTTGTTGTAATTGAATATCAAAGTTATGGATATTTTTTTTTAAAGTCTCCCTTTGTTTTCTTTCTTTCATTTTACTTGCCTTTTTTTTGCCCTCATCTCCTTTTTTGTAAATTTTTTTTATTTATTTTCAGAAAATATATTTGTGTTTTCTCCATCTCGTTCTTTGCACAAAAAAACAAAATCCTAAATTATACCAATTATATCACAAATACAAAAAAAAAAAAAAAAACACCGAAAGCCTTAGATTTACTCATTGCAGTGAAAATATCTCTAATTTTGTTACGTCGCGCAAAAAAAACCTAAAGTTATACATATATAATATCTATTTTCTATTTCAATCCTGTCTAAACTATCTCACATTAATATAAGTGTAGAGATTTTTATGACTTAATAAAAAGTTAAAGGATGATGTTAGGGTTGTCATAACTTATAATTTGTAATGGTATTAACTCGTATTTTTTTTTAGTGAAGTTCTTACACTAATTACTTGTCTAGTCAACTCTTCCTTTCTATTTTCACAGATTTTCTAATCTTCCCACATCCATCGTCATCGCTACTGAGAACAGTGCCAAAGTAAGATGTCAATAAAGCTCACTCGAAGTGGAGTCTACATGACTGCCGCCATGGAAAAATTAGCCAGCGTGAGTAAATTTCGGGGCGTGAATAAAATTTTGCCCACTTCGGCGTTTGTCCATGTCGTAAGTCAAAGACCACACCAATTGAATTTGGTTAGATTTGGCATCCGAGAGATTCGATTTGAAAATTTGTGAAAGTAGAATAATTTAATCAAACAGTAAAAAGCGCACAAACTCAATTGACAAAAACGTGAAAACACCAGCGAGGAGTGAAATTTACCCAGATAAAAACTTTAGCCAATTATCGGCTTTCATCATGATGATTATGATCGTCATGATTTCATTGCCACCTTCTTTCCCACTTGCTATCGTCAACTTGGAAACATATGATATAATATTATGGTCTTATTCACGAATGTTCGATTAATCATACATATCAAGGAAACGTTTCGATTCATTACACAAAACATGAAAAAGATCGTGCAATAAAATACACAGAGTTTCCTTAAATGAATATTTAACAAAGCCCCGAAAGCATTTATTGACAAAATCCATTATATTGATCCCATAAGTCACAATAAGACAGTGTCAATTTAAAATCAGCGAGAAACATTTATAATGCTTGAAATCACCTACATGGTTGCTTCCTTAAACAACGAGTGTTATTACGAAATTTTCAAGCTATCGGGTGAAAGACGCAAGGGGACTCGACAAAATTTCATTTTAAAGCAAATTGTCGATCCTTAATAATGCAACTCACACGCAAATCGTGGATTATGTGCAATCACCGCTAGTTATTATAAAATGTTAAGTTTTTAAATAAATGCATGATTTATTATTTAAATATTATGACACTTTCCTCACGCCCGATATGATTTTATATACACACACGCACCAGTACTAAGCATGGAAATTCGATTGATGAGGTAATTAGAGTATGAAAAGATTCAAATTTATGAACTTTGGCTTTAATACTTTATGAAATAATATATGACCATTGCCAACTATTATGAAAATTCAAGATTTTAGATGAATACGTGATTTATTATTTAAATATTTGAATGCAAACCAATTGAAAGTCCTTGAAATTGATCGACACACGCTAAATAGTATGGATAAACACGGTATTCGTAACAAAGTTAAAAGGAAAAAAAGAAGCTAAACTTATACTTGTAAACAAAAACGGAGTGTATGAAACTTTACACAGCTGTTTGTAGATCAAGAACTAAGAAGAGCAATAATTTTAAGTACCAGAATACGTTAAAATGCATAATTTTACGGATGGTCGCGTTGAACTTTTTTATTTTATTCGGATTCTTTTGTCCAAAGCGATGCATTTTCCATGCAAAATCATGCTCGCGTCCGTCCCGATTCAACGAATATTGTCAGTGGAGTTCGTGGTGGTCGTGCTCGTTCGTGTCATGGATCCAAGGGACAATCGATTGCTTTTGTCTTTCTCTCGCGAGAGTCACATGAATTTTTGCTGTGAGCCCCGAAAGCTAAGTGCCACTCTTTGGAAATAGGAACCTCCTTTTTCCGCACTGGCCTCCGACCAATTTTGAAAAAATTATATTCATGAAAATTGTGAATGAAAATTCTCATTTAATTTATGAAAGATGAGCTAATTTAGGATTTCACAGCTCAATTCAAGTCCCATTTCTTTTTTTTTCTTTTTTTGATGATCCAGGGAACCTCCGAACGCGTCATTCGCGGAGAGTAAACCCGGAGCGCCGGAGCCCCCACCGCTGACCCCCAAGCGCGGTAAGACGCGCGTTATGCATTGAAGATCGCCCACGGAGGTTCGAACCCTTCCCCCGTTTGGGGTACCAAGCCCTAACCAACGCTTCCACCGCGGGCGGTGGTCAAGTCCCATTTCTTTGATATTTGTAAAAAAATCAAAAGTTAAAGCAGGAATCATCTCAAACGAGTGTCCAGTTTATCTCATCGCGATTCAAATAAATACACTGAAAAAAAAAAGGGGTGATATAATTTTTGACTTGGTTTCTCGCCTGAATTTTGTAAATTATGTTCTGATTTCCTTATGTTGGTTTTATACTTTATATTGGCATAAATGCATGTGCCTCTTTAATTTGTCAGTGGCTTGTGTCAATGTCATTTCACCTATCAATCCTTCTCTTAATTTGACCATGTGAGGATTAAGACAACCATTAGAGAAGAAATGAATGGGACCAAAAGAGTTCTACCTTTTGGATAGAGAAAAGGGAGGCAAAAATCACGTCCCGACATATGAACTTGTTGAATTCACTGCGACCGTCTTGTTTATTTTTCTATCACATTTGCAAAAAATCGAAAGGATTTGAATGGGTCAAGCCATGCATATAATCAAGAGAGCGGGGTGAAAAAGGGGTAGTTACTTTTGGTTGGAAAATCGTAACACGGGTCTATTCAGATTAGCTATTCCATTTTAATTTTTAGCGCGATTGAAATAGGAACTGCTCGCTCATTTTAGATTTTTCGAAATTCGAGAGATCTAGAAAATTGAGTAAAAAATACCGAATCACAAATTCACATCTAACTTCCTCATTTTCATAGTATTACCTTAATTTCATCTTTTCTTGGAAAAAGAAGAAGAAGAGGAAGGCGATGGGTCGGGGCGGGTCGGGTCATAGCAAGATCACGGGGCTTGATGTGGGGTTCCACTGTCGACGTTGCTGCAGGGGGGAGACTGGAGAGCCAGAGGGGCAAAACTGTTCAGCGGTCAACGCCACGATTGGAGGGGTGGGGTTGAGGGTTGATTTTTTCGAACGGTGATGACAGAGTTTCCGAGGCGGACGTGACGCGGGACGTCTGATGTGACGGGCCATTGGGGGAATAATATCAGACGCGACCCCTTCCAACCATTTCCCCTGTCCCCATCCCCGGAATGTTCCCCCCTCTCGATCTCCGCCACGTGGAGCCATCTCCTCTCCCCTCCCTTCCCCTCCCTCCTCTCTCTAGTCTCCAGTTCTTCCCCCTTTACTTTTCTTGCTTTTTTTTTTTTAAAAATCTTTTTCGAGATAGATTTTCATTTCTTAAAATTTACCCGATTACTGCTGAGCTACTGGCGTGCGTCGGGCGTGTCATCACCCAGCGATCGCTGAACAACCACCAGTCTCGCTTAAGGTTATCCTACCAATCGACGAGTCGCCGATGTGCCGTTGATGAGTAGTTAGCAATAAATTTGGCTCGCCAATAGCGATTGAGTTTCGCTGATAATAAGTTTGAAATTTTTTTGACAAGCAAAAATCTTTTACATAATGCGACTTTTATAAACTATATTTACGCCAATTTTGTTTTTTAATGTTTTTTCAAATTACACTTTATCAAATATTACTTGCAATTCTAAAAATCCTTTTAGCTTATATATCTTTACATTTTTTCAAAAATCGAATCAAATGCACCTTTAAAAGGGTTGGATTATTATATTATTTGAAAGTTAGTGAAGCAAAAGAAAGGACAACATGAATTATGAAATAAATATCCTTTTACGTTGTTTAGAAATGGATATTAAAATCCTTCCTTATTTAGACGGATTCTAAAGGGATTTAATATAGAATCGAAATGGACTTTTACTAATTCTTTATAAGCTCTCCCAATCTCCCTAATACTTTACCTCCCGTTTTCCTCAATCCAAACGAAAATGTGTTTTGAGAGTTCCTAATTTGCTTAATTATAATTTAAAATTACTAGATAGAGAGCACAAGCCTCAGACCAAACACAGAAAATAATCATTACTGGTAGGCTTTATCAATATATCCGGCAAGATTGTAATTACTATCAGATTAAGTGAATTTTTTTTACTTAGTTTAATCATTTAAATCAATTTCATTTAAGGCCATTAAGCAAGCTCAATCTCATCAAGTGTTAGATTTTCAAGTTTCAGCACTAAATTGGATTATCAGACAAATCACATAATTAGTAAAACCGCGATTCTTTCACTAAATGTCGTCCTATTCCTCCGCGTGCTAAGGGAATAAGAGTACAAATGGTTTTTTTTTGTCCTCTCCCCTCGTTTTTCCAACTTAAATAGAACACGAGGACCGTGGCCATTTTTGTCACCCCGCAAAAGAGTTCGTACGTTTGTTTGGAGCATTTGGAAAAATGGGGCCAAGATTTGTCCATCGGAGCACAAGTGCATGAATACCTTTTTTTGGGTACTTTTGTCTTTGTCGAGGGTCCAAATTTTTTGCCAACTTGGTTAAATTAAATCACCAAAAAAAAACACCGATAGCATCACCAGTATAACTGCCCTTGTGATAAAGAGATTGCTCATCTCCCATGAAATCACGAATTCAATTCAAATCGTGTTTAAACCTATAGTTTTTTTTTTGTAAAGGGTAAATATATATTAGATCAAGAACCAAAGAAATTTCTGCTACACACCTATAAAGAACAGACCCTGGCACCAAGGCTTGCACTCAAAAGACAATCAGCCAAGCGAGTGGAAGGGTGCCGGGGAAGGGAGGGGGGGGGGGGCGGGGGAAAGGAGCTGCATAGAGAGGAACGAAAGAAACAACAGCTAGAAGAAGACTAAACAACAGCCAAAAAGGAAGAGAAGGGGAAGGACGAAGGCACCCGCACATGGGGGAATGAATACTACCAAGAAATTGAAGGATAGCGAAGAAGGGACACCATGGATGCATCCAAAGCTAAAGAGACTGGATGCCTCATTACTCAAAATGAACCTCCTCAGTCAAATTGAAGGATAGTGTTTAAACCTATAGTTGTTACCTACACGTAACATATCTCGGGACTTCTTAATCCCAGTATTTTGATAGAATTGGGGGACTCCTAATAAAGAGAGCACTCATTTTTCACGAGATCACGAGTTTGATTTATATTATGTTTGAATCTACAATTATTGTCTAATTGCAACATATCTCGTCTAAGAAGACTTCTTACCTCAAATGTCTCGTTAGGGTTGTGGTGATAGGTTTATTAATCTCAAACTCTAAGATGGAGAATGATGCGAAATAATTATGATTCAAATCAAACATTTTCTTATAGTAATGTCCATAAAGGATCATTGGTGCCAATCGGTTTTACCACTTTTCTTTGGAGATTAAGAGTAGAGGAACTCGAAGATGACAAAGTTCCGTAAAAAAGGGAACTGGGAAATTGTTTAGTACTTGCAAGGGATTTCTGAAAGAGTGTGGACGTTTCCTTTGAACATTTGGAAAAATGAGGCCAAGATTTGTCCGTCCGCGTACAGGTGCATGAATACTTTCTTTGGCACTTTGTCTTTGTTGGGAGTCCCGATTTTCTCTCTTTATTTAAGTTAAATCACAGAAGAAAACACTAATGCCACCATCAAGATAGCTACTTTCTTAATAAATATATCACTCATCTTCCACGAGATTACGAGTTTGATTCAGGATATTCGATGGTGTATGAGTGTGACTACTCTCTCCCAAATGAGTCAATTGTTCCATGCATGTGTAATTTCGAAGAGGAAATGGATGAAAGCCATTCACTCTCATCGTAGCTTTGCTTTTTATTTTCTTTCCCGTTATGTTCCGACTTTGTTTTTTTTTTTTTTTTTTGGGTACAAAAGGGGGGCAATGCTCGAAAATTACATCCTTACTCTCCTAAAAAAATATAATATAACCCGATCTCCAAACAACAAAGGGAGTAAACCTCCGGGTCGCTTTTTTAATGTTGGATTATTACATCCATTATTGGACTGAATGACCAAATTAGGTAGCCAATTTGCACGTATATTTCCCTCCCTAAAATTATGGAGAATTCCATAAGTTTGGTGATACTCGAAAAGATTACCATCGATCAAAAGGTATATCATAGTTATGCTTTGAGTGAATAGCACACTCATTATTTAAGGAAAACCAGCAAACCAATTACCCAAGTCATCACAAATAAATTCAATTATTCAAGCTGAAATCGGGTTGCCTTCGGTGGCCTCGTCAAAATTGAGTTTGCCCCAGTAGGAAGAAGGAGGGGTTCAACCCACAACTTATCGATTTTCTCATTGTGGGTAGATAATCTATTTTCTACCATCCGAGCAGACCGCACATCCTTGACATATCCTAAGATTAAAACCACACAAGGAAAAGAAAAATCCATCTAAATAGTCTATGATTACTCCATTTTAAAAAATGCCAACAAGTTACACTAAATACTAGTGGCCAGTCGTAATCTTTTACCAAAAGTGTTGTGAAAGACAGGTTTGTCAACAACTACTTATGCAAATCAAGAGCCAAGATATCACATTGGAAACTTGTAGGCAAAATCTTCTGCCAAATAACCTTTGCATACTTACAGCTCTAGAGTGCGTGTAAGTTTGTCTCGAAGGATTGTGGACAAAAAGTGAAATAAGGATCCGCTGTGATTTTATGATAGAATCTTTATTGATTAGTAAGAAGACGCTGGTGCGAAATTAGCACAGAATTTTGTTGATCTTCTGTGGCCCATCCCATTTCCACACTAAATTCTCAAAGTTTGGCAGTGGGTAAATGCTGTATTGTTGAGATTAATTCACTCCAACGTAAACTGCGAAATCCTAATCCTCCACAATTCTTTGGTTGGCAGAGTGTTTACCATCCCACTAGGAGGATGTTCTTTTTGTCTTGAAGATCTCCCCAAACAAAATTTCGACAATCATGTTCGATTTATTCTCAAGTTATAGCAAACAACTTCGCCGATTACATCACAGAAGTAGGAGAGAATGTAGAGATGACAAAACCTAGGTTCCATGTGCATGGTGATGCCCTCAATCGATCCCCAATTTAACGCGACAAATTTCAATTATCGCATTCACAAGCTTCGTGTAGAAACATTTCTCCCAACACGAAGAGCTTTGTAACTACATTCTCCTAGCCAATTCGTTTCTTCTAGGTGGAAGATCCGCAGATCGCAAACTCCTTTTCCTGAAGAAGAGGCAATCACATATATGCGATCGATGTCATGTTAATTGATGTGCACAATGAATAAGTAAACCACGATTCTTTCATCTATCGTCCATCCATTCATTCGTTTGCTCGGAGGGAATAAAAGTACAAGAGGTTTCTTGTCCTCTCCCATCTATATTCGCCAACATAGACACAAAACCTAATATTATAATACATGTTCTAGCATCGCATGAGTGCCAAGAAAAAAGTCTATTTGTTCCCCATCGACATTCATAGTTTTATATTTCCATCTTGGTTTCCACGCGGGGCCTTCGACCATGAAAAGCAAGCGAGCATAAATTAAACGAAAAAGCAGTACCTATGTACGTATATAAGTTCGGAGATCATGAAACTTGTGGTGACTAGTATATGTATTTTGCCCCGAGAGAGAGAACAAAGAATGAGCACTAAATCGATCCTTTTCCTTTTCTTTTTTCTTCCCTAAAGACACTCGACGAAATGTGATTCCGCGTGCTTGCAATAATGCTGATCAAAAGGGGAATCTCTAGACATTCATCATTAGATAAAAGCAACTTTCATCCTTGCCCCTTCCATGTAAAGAACTCCTAAATCTTTTGCTTAGTTTCCAACAAGATCATTGGAGCCAATTAATTGCAAACTCGAGACTTACGCCGTACGTGCTTTTCCAATCCATGATTAAAAAGAAAGAACCCCCACAGTCTTGCGTGTCTTCACAATCTTCTCTCATTCTCTAAGTTACATGTTTAAACGTGTGTGAGCAGGCATCCACATGCCTATGATCCTCGTCTCGCATTATAATCCATAATATAGCCGGTTCAATCTGTTTTCATTTTAGGAGACCTTCTTCACAGAACGGATCCGACCAATCACCATAAATATATATAGATCATTGTATTAAAGTGCATTAAATATGACTTGACTTATGCTGTGGACGATATAAAGGATGAAAAGACTAAAGATATACAGTAACAACGAGAGAGATGGTTTGCTTTGATCTTGAAAAAGAGACTTTACCCACATTCAAAATGACTTCTCTTCGGATAGTTTAGTTTGGTGGACCCTAAAGGCCAAAGGGACAGATGACCCCCCATGGTCTCTTTTTGCTCTCTCTTTGTATATTAAATCTAAAGGGGAACACAAAACAACATTCAAAATCCATGGTATGCGTCCCTCGCTCCATGCTAAAAGCTAGCTTTAGAAAATTAGAATGGATGTATGTCTACACTAGGCTTTATGCTAGGGCACCCGAAACCCTAGTTCTCTAAAGAAACGCTTTTGCCGGGGGGGCCCAGCGAAATCAATTCATTAGGGAAAAAGAACGTGGCTTAGTGCTCGTTCATCAGCGAGAATAACGTTAAAAGAAGCCCAAAATGCGCATGGTGCAATCTTTTTATCGCGTTAGATTAGCACACCTCAAGTGCCCCTACAACACTCGATTTTCTCCAATGTCGCGACATGATTTGAGCTTGACTTTTCAGCCCCGTTTTCGATTACGGCGCACCGTGGCCTTGTGATTATTATGATGTGAGTGGAGTTTAACCATAAAGTTCATTAGCTGAACTCCGGAATGATTTCACGTGGTGGCACATGCAGTCACGGGGCTGAAATCCTAGCATCTAAAAGCGTATATATACGTGCTCTCACATCAGCAAGATGACATGCACAACATCATGGCCATGGAGATGGCTAAGGAGGACAAAAAACAGGGTGAAGTTGGTCTGATTTCTCGAAAAACTCTCAATTTTATGTGTAATTTCATTTCGACCCCAACTTTTTTTTTAACCTAAATGATAGTTCCCAATTCTCACTTTAGTCCTAAATTTGCACCAACGTGTCTAAAAATTGCTAATACTTTTGTCAAAATTATCAACATTAGGGTTGGTTAGAGGTTCATTTTTAGAACACACACGTCTTTATCAACACCCTCATCTTTGTATGTAATGATAGTAGCCTCTCAATGATGATAATCTCGAAGAAATCGGTAGCGATTTTTGGATGCATGGTAAATTTGAGATTAGAGTAAAAGCTAAGAATCTTCTTTGGACAAAATAAAATTTGCGACAGAATTGAGACTTGGCATATAGTGGAAGTTCTGACCAAAGTTAGCATCATACTTAATTGTTGAACGGTTAGGTTTTGGACACTATGCGATAGAAATATTAAAAAGGAGAGAAATGGGTAAAAGGGAAAAAGTTTGGGAAGCCAACTTGTGAGGGTGAATTTTTCATGCGATTCTCCATCCAATGCATTGAAATTCCCCCATCGGTAAACATATGTTCTCCGAACTAAATTCAAAGAAACGAAGTTATCAGTTGAAGTTGATTTATTCTGCGATCTGATGATCCTGGGTAAGCTAGACCTAAAAATTGTTCAAATGATGGGTTGAAAAGACGCGTGGCATAACCAAACTAGGACTGATGGCAAGCATCCGATTTTAGTTAGGGTTTTCAAATTATAATAGTGCCAAAAAGATTACGCTAATAACAGAGAGAGAAGAAACTAAAAAGCAATTGTATCGACCAAACCATAGAATTATGTGGCACTATGTTACAACTGTCATAAAAGTTTATACAATTAAATAAGTGCGTAATTTAATTTTTAAATAATTTAACAAGAACAACATATTTGCGCCATGTCGATGATATTTTTAATTATTAGCACATAGAGATTAAGTTTCTTGCAGTGTAAGAAAAAGGATTAGGTTACTCTATAATTTTGTTTTTCCTGAAAAGTCAGTATTTGGTGATTTGGCGGTATATTGTAATTTCCTTCCATCGCCTATACACGAACTTAATTAAAGAAATTCATCGAAAATAACACTTAACTACTGCCACAGCAGCGCTATGCCATTGGGCTAATTTCAATGTTTAACCAACTAATCAAAACCCGAAAGTACAATCATACTCTCCTACTAAGTAACAATCGAATCCGCAACACTTCTCTATCCTACACACTGTTCGTCTCAATGCCTCAACAAGTTTCTACCTCATCAAAAATCTCATCCATGATTTTTGAAATTTATCAAGACAACTAAGATAGCACCGTGAGAAGTCACGAAAGGATTGAGCTATCTGGAACAATGATGTGCACGTGTACTCCTTGATAACACATTTAAAACGTTCAAATTTTATATCGAAATCGAATCCCGAAAACACTCATGTTGCAAGTTAACCCTAAAATGCAGTTTGCAATTTGTCATTCTTCAAAACCCCAAAAGGATCAGGCCATGGAAATAACGTGCTCTTAAAGAAACGGATTATAAAAGGGACAGGTGAAGGGCGACCAATCTTCTCCCATTGATTCAGACACGATCCAAGTGCAATAGACATTTAGCGGTTGGGGGATACGGCCATGTGAGGGAGATCTCTTAACTTTCAAAATCCCGGACGGAGCAAACATGTGATGTTCGAGTACGATCATGCGCTAATTGCGCGTGTGCTTCAAGACCAATGACGGCCGCCGATCCCTTCGTTCTACCCAGGAAAAAAAATGCATCTAGGTGTGTTCTTCCACGCGCCTCCCATGAAAGGAAAAAGGAAAAAAAAAAAAAGAACACTATCAAGTGCCACCAAATGGACCGGCTTTGCAAGGTGGCCCCGAAGAAATTATCATATATGACACCTACACGCAAATTAATGGAAAATTTGAGTGATGTCCATGTATATAATGCAATGACTATAGAAAAAGATTTCGTAACAATATGAGTGATTCTAGGCCTATCAAAATGGGTTGTGGATTAATTTTCTTAATTTACATTTTATGGGTTGAGTTATTATATAAATTAGTTATATTCGATAAATGGGTTTAAAATGATATTGTCTCAAATAAATAGATATAGAATGGGTTCATGACTTATATAGAGCGAACTCGTATTTGTGAATTTCGTTCGCTTTCACTTGATCTTTGCCTGCTCATTTCATTATCACCTTAGTTTTTGTATGAGTTTTTCTAAATTTAGTTGAATATAAAAGTATTTTAACGGGTTGGGTTGGGATGGATATTAGTCATTATATCTGTATTGCACGGAAATAGATCAAGACGAGTTAGGTTGGGTTAAATCACTTTTGACCATATCAAGCCTAACTTGATACATTCATTTGACAAGTCCAGGTATTCATATAAGGGGCGAGCATGATTTTAGGATGGAACCTATAACCTAAAACTCGATAACCTAACTGGTAAGAACTTGTCTGGTTTTAAATTTCAAAGTATGTGGGGGTAGGTTATGGATTCTAAAAATTGGAGAAACTTTTAGTGGGTAGGTTATAGGTTGGTAGAATCTCGAACTTGGAACTTGGGACTTGTAATAGGGTAGATTCTAAGTTTCAGGGTATGCGAGATAGGTTCTAAGTTTTAGGAAACGATAAACCTGTTCCAATGGGTTTCAAGTTGTAAGTGAAATTTGTACGGAATCTAAAACTATTCACCCCTAATTCATATGATATACACATCATGTTAAATGGACTATCCATGTGACACTCTTTCCCCATTCATCCACCATCCTTGCAGAACTTTGGGCCTTTGGGAACGAGCTTTTGGTGGATGTGGATTGGCGAATTTGATGATTGAGTTTGAAGAATGATTTAATGATGCTTCTTAAGTTAGTTGAAATCTATTTACTGATAGACCGTACTTATCAAAATGTTATTATTGTGATTAGATTGTCGTGGCCTAGGATTATGGGATTTCGATACAATTATAGAGAATCGAATCACTGTGTGGGTTTGATGGAAAGGAGCGGAAGGAAACTGTGCGAGGGTTCTCATGATCTTTCAATCGTCGTCTCATTCTTTTTGCTGTTGATTAGTTTAGGAAAGACTATCTGTTTGCTATCATGCTATCTCCAGATTCTCCACAAATAGTTCAAATGACTGGTGGTTGTAACATAGCGGCTGGAGACTCATATTCCATAAGTTCAAACTAGTTATACCGGTGATGTATGATTCTCGTGATTGACCATTTTTCTTTTTATTGAATCTTTAGCTTACTAATAGTGTAATGATCGATCGATTCAATTAGGAAAGACTATCCGTTTGCTACCATGCTATCTCCACAAAGAGTTCAAATGACTGGTGGTTATAATATATCGATTGAAAGTAATTATGATTCAATTTGAATATTTCGTGATTATTTATAAATGATGTTACATCAATCGTATTTTCCGGTGTCATTGGTAGGCAGGGAAAATGATTTCTAAAATATTCACAAGGGAGATCAAAGTTAAATATTATATTATATATTGCAAGTGCAGCCATGAAGAAGCTGGCCAAGCCGAAAGGAAAATGAAAGAAAGGTGTCATGTGACTTTATAGAACTCCCCCCCACAAAATCACCAAAAGAAAAGGAAAAAAGAGAAGAAGCTAGAGAACAGGTCTTTATACCCATCTCCCTCTTTACCTCCCGCTTTGCCTTATATTTGTTGGAGTGATAATTGGAGAGAGAGAGAGAGAGAGTGAGTGAGTGGGGAGTGTGAGAGGTAGAGAGGAACCCACCTCAGCGCCCTTTCTAGGAAACCATACGAAGAGAAGAAAGAGAATAGAGAGAGAGAGAGAGAGAGAGAGAGACCGATGGAAAGAAAAGGGGTATAGCAGCAGGAGCAGAAGAAGAGAGCAGCAGATAGGGACAAAGAGGTTTTGCTCAGAGGAGATCGAAGGAGGAGATCGAAGGGAGGGGGGAGGAGGTGACGATGATGATGGACGAAACGAGGAACAGCAGCTGTAGCTGAGGGGTGGGGGGAAATTCTAGCAAGAGCCAAAAAGAGATAGAGAGAGATAAAAGAGAACAGAGTCGTTATTATTGCACTGTTCGGAGCTTCTCTGCTACAACTCTATCTCTTTCTATCTCTGCAAAATCAAGAAACCCCCTCTTTCTCTTTTCGCAGAAACAGCCAAAGCGCGGACAGAAGTAGTAGTAGTAGTAGCGTAGTCTCAGCGGCAGTCGCAGCAGCAGCAGCAGCAGCAGCTACAGGATCAGAAGCCCACCACAGAACTTTGCTCAGTTCTCCACCACAACAGACTCTCTCTCTCTCTCTCTCTCTCTCTCTATACCAGCAAACAGCAATCAAGATCGCTTCTTCCCTTTTTCTTTAAATTCGCTCGTTCTCTCTCTCTCTCTCTTCTCTCTCTGTGCGCCGTCTGATGCGATCTCAGAGAGAGACCCCACACTTCACCCACATAACACCCACATAGATGCATCCCTAGATTGAGCTTCCCTCCTTCTCTCTCACCCAACCCAACTTTCCATTTTCTCTCATTCCCCACTATTCTTTCTCTCCCTCAAAACCACCCACGACAGAAAAGATTCAATTTTTCGAATACCACTGCTGAGGAGGCGGACGAGACTGTGCAAGAAAGGAGCAAAAAAAAAATAAAAAAAATACAGTATCGGTACTGAGTCAGCGCGTAGTTGTGGCTTCTTCTACCAGGAGGCTGCTCTCGGACTCCGGCGCATTCGCTGACTGGGTGGCCTCCTCCTCCTCCGCCGCCGGCCGCGCCGCCGCCCCCGACGACCTCTCTCTCGGCTTCAATGCCGCCTCTCTCGCGGGTGGCGCCCCCGCCTGGCCCCCAGCCTCCTCCCGCTCCGGCGTCAACTACAGCCTCTCGCCGGATATGGGCATGGTCGGTCTCCGCGACGTCTTCGTCGTCGCGCCGGCCACCTCCTTCCACCACCCCACGAGCCACCACCACCACCACCACCACCACAACGACCAGGTCATCGCGGACTCCTCGAACGGCTCCAACAACTCGGCCGCTACTGCACTCGGTATGGGCGTCGGCGTGGGAGTCATCCCCCTCCTCACCGCCGGCCCGTGCCTCGGCCCTACTCCGAACGCGGCCGAGGGCGACAACGGTAATTTGACGGCCCGGGGCGGCGGCAGAGCGGGCGCTGCGGCTGAATTCCAGCTGTGGCAGAACCAGCAATCTTCCCATCATTACTTGAAGAAATCGGCTCCGATCCTCGACCATGGCAACTCCGGTGCTTTAATTCAAAGCGGCGGGGGCGGAGGGATCGGCGCGAGCTCTAGCAGCACAGCGACGTGCCAAGACTGCGGGAATCAGGCCAAGAAAGACTGCAGCTACCGGAGATGCAGGACTTGTTGCAAGAGCCGGGGTTTCGATTGCGCCACGCACGTGAAGAGCACGTGGGTGCCCGCCGCAAGGCGGCGGGAGCGCCAGCTCATGACCAGTACCACCACGGCTGGCGGGACCGGCGGTTCTGTGTCCACTTCCGGAGCCAAGAAGCCGAGGCTCGTCGGCTCTCAGACGACCACCACTTCTCACACTTCGACCTCCAACACCACGCCGCCGAGGAGCTTCGACACGAGCTCGAGCCGCCAAGGTTCGGAATTCGAATCTCTACGGCTTATATCCATGCGCCCGATGACGCGAAAAGCGGGCATGGGTCCCGTCTTTGTGAGCGTCCAGGATGTGTCTAGGGTTGTGGCAGCATGATGGGTGCGGTTTTCTTGAAATAGGGTTTTTGTGTGTTGCAGATGCGAGCTTCAAGGAGTCGTTGCCGGGGCAGGTGCGCGCGCCGGCAGTCTTCAAGTGCGTGCGGGTGACGTCGGTGGACGACGGGGAGGACGAGTACGCGTACCAGGCGGTGGTGAAGATCGGCGGTCACGTGTTCAAAGGGTTCTTGTATGACCGAGGCGTCGAGGAGAGAGAAGACATTATGAACTTGTCGGATCTGCATTTGGGAGGCGGAGGCGGCGGAGATAGGAACGGGGCCTCGTCGTCGTCTCCGATCATGGATCCTTCGGATGTTTACGCATCTGGGGGTGGATTGCTTGGAGGCTCAAGCTATGGTAACCCAATAAATTGAGACAATGCCATTTCTGGTTGAATTGAGGATTAGTTTATATATTCATCCCACTCATGGAATGACATTTGTAATATTGTTGTAATTGTTCACCTATTAATCGCTAATTAAACTCTAACCTGGGGGTTCTAGTGATTTGTTACTAGGTCTATATAAAGACCTTGTTCCCTATTAACACATGTCTATCTTCATTAGTTTCACCTTAAGTTTTTGAGTAGTGCCTCCACTTGATCTTATTTCTCTGGAAGTTCCATCATTACTGATGGGTTTTATTTGCTTTATAAGCTTTATTAAAATGTGGAAGATCAAGTGTTGTGCTTCTTTACCTAACTACAAACATATTTTTAATTAATTGGAGGGAAAGGAAATTCTCATTGTTGGCATTCTTTTTGTCATAATTGATCCTTTGCTCGGACTTTTTTCCCCTACTGTTGCTATTGTTGAATTGCCTTTTCTTATTCTGTTTTCTTCATACAGGAGATTCCTTTGGCTAAGGTAAATTCTACAGT
Organism: Eucalyptus cladocalyx; assembly: GCA_017140615.1. NCBI lineage: Eukaryota > Viridiplantae > Streptophyta > Magnoliopsida > Myrtales > Myrtaceae > Eucalyptus > Eucalyptus cladocalyx. Next base: position 8,274,170 of record CM029525.1, on the reverse strand, counting down.
GCATAGGATGAAAATTATGAGTTTTATTACATTTAGTATATTAACATATATTATATGTTCAGTGTACTCATGGTCGCTCCTGTTATGTGCTCATTTCCCATTTTAATTCTCTCACTTTGTCACAGCTAGTGATGTGCTGTAGTTGTAGTTGCAGCATTTTTTCTGGCGTTCTGCCTTGGTAGGTGTCATAGCTTTGACAATTTTGTTCTTGTAGGAGGTATATTAATGACAAGTTGAATTTGCAGACCTAATCCCCTTGGACTTTCTTCTTCTGTTCTTTTTCTCTTTAGTATATTTAAGGCCAGACTTCTCTTTAGGTTGGTAAAGCCCAAGCTTATGAAGTATCTTGATGACCAAAAAGGCCATGTAAGGACACAAGTTTGAGCTCGGGTGGGTGGTCTAACTACGAAATTCTTTGCAGCATGGATGGTTGAACTTTGTGTTGTTTAGCATGGATAGTTGAACTTGCGTGTTGTTTGCCCAGTTCACAAATCCTAGCATTTTTTACTAAGCGAACATACGAAGTCATTGCCCTAGGCTTTCATCATGCGCAGCATGTGAGGTGTAATGTCAACATCACTTTTGATTTTCCCCTTGCGAAGGAAAGAACATTAGATGCATATGTTCTTTCAACCCACTTTACTCTTGTTTCTGCATCCAGAAGAAAACTGATGTTGTATGATTTTATGGAAAGTTTAGCTTTGAATTATTCTTGCCAAAATTTTTGTCCCTCTTATATAACATCACCGCGTGGGATGGTGACTCTGCACTGTTTCAGGAATTACTTAGTAGATGATGGATTGGCACTGCTCATCCTCCCAAAGTTGCATCATGTCCTTGCCTGCTATGCACAAAAAGTACTTACTTTGGGACTAGAGTTAAGCAGTGATGGTTCCTCTCACCTTCATCCTGATTTCTTTTATTATGATACATTTACTTTTTGCAAAAAGAAAAATGTGCAAGAAAAGATATGCATGTGCTGGATCCTTATGCAATGAATCAGCCACTATACTGAAATCTTGATGTTGAGATTGTGTGGTCACTGTCGGAGATTCCCATGGCTTGTGGTGGGGGTCTCTTTAAATTATTCTTTGTGAAGTTTTGAACATATATAGGTGCCTTGTATGGAATTCTGGCCACACTGTCTTTCATGCATCTGGGGACATTTAGTGAATAAACAAAAAGACATGTCAGCTCGATGCCTTTTTTAATGACATTTTGTTTGTGCCTCAACTGTCCTATTCGGATGTCTGCTTTACACATATAGATTAATTAATCATTGTAAGTGCAGTTGGATTCACTGTCTATCCAGTTCAATGTATCAAGTCTGATCTTTGTAAAAATCGGCATGTAAGTTCTTTGAATATAAGGATGCCTTCGTACGGTTTCTTCTATATCTGGGATTATCTGAGTATAGCTCCGTGGTGGTTCTCATACGATAGGGAATTTGATGATGTTCTTTGGATTCACTTATTGAAGATGTGCTTATTTTTTTTTTTTTTTGCAAATGTTTGAAACTGTGTTTCTGGAAGGATATTTTGATATGGAACAAAGCTTTAACATTATTCATGGGTAATTAATTTTGCTGCAGCGACTATAGCTATGTCATAGTGCATTATGTATATGCTGTTCTTAGTTTCATGCATTCACTTGCATGCTAGTGTGCTCAGCATTTCTTCTTCATGGTATACTATGTAGATGATATGATCCGCATCAGGCAACGAACTGTCACTAACATTTACCTATTTCTGGTGCATCGGCATAAATGGATGTCAGCAATCAGGTGTTTATCACAACTAGGTGTTTAACAATGTATGCGAACTTATGCTTTGTTTGGTTGTGCATCCAGACAGCCCTGTGTGTAATGTAGGTCAATTGCTTCGCAATTTAGATTCCGTACGTTATTCCTTTGTGTGTACTTTAGTTTCCTGTTGTTTGATTAGGATGCTTATGAACAGCTCAGCCGCGCATGCGGCTAAATTGTGTGAAATTCATTGGAATAGGTGCGCTCTCCTTCCCCTATGACTTCCACACTTACCTTAGAATTTTATTTGCTTTCCACTGCCTTTTTACATTGAAGCATATGGAGCAAATTGCCTTGATGGCTGTTTGATACTTGAAAACTACATCAAGGTTAATTCTGAGGCTGTTCATCATCTAGTATCCAAGTTTCTATGCTCACTTTTCCCTATCGTTATACTTCCAACAATTTAATGGTGTTCTCAAATTTAATCGGGATCTTGCTTGCTCAGCAGTCACTGAATGGTGAAAGCTATTTCACAAGGCAGTCTTTTGAACTCGCATTTACTTGTCATATGTCTGCACGGTTATTCTAGCTGTTGTTAGAATGCTTGCAGTGAGGACCCTCTAATTCGGGTCTCCGATCATGTAGTTGAATTCATTTGGTGCAAAGGCCTTGGAATGCCTTGAACATGTTGCGGTGCACAGGCCGAGTTACTGTTTTTGTTAGTTAAACCATGTGCAGAAGCATGCATCGACTTTTTTTTTTTTTTGGTTGAAACATGCATCAACTTCAGGTGCTGGTGATTATGCTCGCCTACCTCGATGGTTCCTTCCTTTCATTGGTTTCATCATGTGCCATCTCAGTTATGCTTCGATGTTGTGGCTTCCCTGCTCGTTTCTTCTGTATTGTGACATTCACTGATCTTTGGAGTGTGTTGGTTACTTATACATCATACTCATCATTTCATGTGTGTTCATGAAAGCTCATAAATCTCGTCTCAATTGCCCATCCCTTTCGTGTCAAGACGTACATTGTGAGGAGCGCACTTTAGCATACTACTGCAAGGGTTTGGTGTCCTGATGTCAATTGTCAAGTCGTACTTAGATGATTTTCAAATGGCAACTCCCGAGAGGAGGATGGTAGTTACCCATTGTTAGGGTTATTCTTACTCGAAGCAGTGAGATTTTATGAGCTGCATGTAATGTCGATAGGAATAATGCAGTTACTATGCCGAAGCTGTGTTGAGGTATGCGTTGACCGGAATCATTTTGATGAAAACGGGTTGCGATTGCTACAACTTAATGTCACTAAGCTTGTGGTAACTACGGCAATGTCATTCGGCAAGTATGAGGCAAAGGTGATCTTGTTCGAACTACATCTGTCTCCTACTCATTGCAATAACTCAGGTCCGATGCGGGCAGAAATTAGTCGGGTACGGATACTTTGAATTACAGAAAGAAGAAATGTACAGTTTTGCGGGTACTGTTTACCGATGAATATTCAAGAACCGATGTTGCTGTCTCTCTCTCTCTCTCTCATTCATATGGTCGAGCCCTCGCTCCCCTTTCTCTAGTGACGAAATCCTTTTCTTCTGTCAGAAGATTTAAGGAAACTGGAGGAAACACAGCGTCCGTGCGAAAATGGACTGATCTTTGTTAGATTTTGTTAGGCTTTCGAAGAAAAACGATTTGACTTCATGGTCGACGCTGCTGCTCGTCAATGGACATGCATCGTGTCAGAAGCAGCTCTCTCTCCATCATCATCATCCTCTTGCCAGCGATACCGGAGTTCAGGCTCCGAGCAGATAACTCGTTCGGGGAAGAAAGCGATGTATGTACGCAGAGCATTCCGTTCTACAGAAGTAGCTTGAGGTCAAGACATGCGTACATACAGATAGCTACGATTGCATGATAATGGATAGACATATATTTGTATTACATAAATTTTTCGAAGGTTCAATTGGTTGGGCCATCTCCATTGTGATTGGACAGAAAATGGGCCTCTAAAAAAGGATAAAATTTATAATGGGAGACGGTCGTGACCAACTTAACGTCCTGAAATATAATGTTTTTGCATGCATGCATAAAGAAGAGAGAAAAAAAAAAAAGAGGGACGTGAGGATGTTTAATACTTTCTCATTTATGACGTCATTGGTAAACCCTAGAAGTAGATTTATTTTGGAAATTGTCAAATGAGGCGCGAACGCTACTGGTTTGCCTTTCCTCCTAGATAAAACTTAAATTGACAATTTAGCTGTGGACCTAGTTGGGTTCTTTTCTTTTCTTTCTATTTCCTTATACCTTTTGGAAATTTAACTGGTTTATTTGATGGGGGAATGAGTGAGTTATTCAAAACATACGACTGTTGGCTTATAAAGTTAAATTTTTGGTAATATTGAAAACTTAGAATTTTTTAGGAAAACAAAACGAATAAGAGGATATCATTTTTGTAAGTAATTTACATCATCTCCATGCAAATTAGCTAGAGTTAAAAGAAGAAGAAGAAATGAGCTAAAATTAAAAGTGAATCATGTTCGTGTTTGTTATCCACCGATTAAAGGCATGGTTGGTCCAATCAAGATTAGAGATAAAAAAGTTCACTTTTCTTGGTGAAGATGGACACTAGAAATAACAATACGATGAAGCAAAAATGCAAAATTAAAAAAAAAAGAGAGAAAAAATTAGACTCGTGAGGTTGGCCAAGGAAAGCATTACGTTAAAAATAGTTTCCTTTACTCTCATTTCCCCTATATTTTCCTCTGTATTTAATTGTTAAAAATTTCCTTCAATGATGTCTATGATTAGTGAGCCTGAATTATATATTGAGTTATGCACGTCGATCACATGCAGACTTAAATAGAAAATAAATATACATTTTTATACCTCGCCAATTAAAAATAAAGAAATTCTTTCTCAAATAAAAAAAAATGGAGAAAACAGTAGCACAACGAAGCAAAAAGCAAAATGCAGAATAATAAAATAAAAAAAACAAAAGAATTAGAATCGAGAGGTCGGTAGAGAAAAGGCCTTTTGTTCCAAACGAGGCTCGTCCACGGTGATATTTTTGTTTGCGCAATAAATTTAAAAACGCGCCTATCTGAAAACGAGAGATGATGACGTCACGCGGATGGACCGACACCACTCGTTCCATGCACATGAGAAAATAAGAACAGCCACGTGATAAAATTGGGTGCGTTGGACCTTCTTCTTCTTCCCCACTTTTCTGGTTTCATCGGCCACCAAACTATTTATTAGGTCATGAATAAATGATTAGTTATCTCCTTTTTCCATGCCTTTCGGCGTCTCTTTTCAAACCGACCGAATTCCACCTATCTCTTTGAACTTTGAGCATTATTATTAATTGCTAACCCTACCTCTCTTTTTTGACTTAAATAAAAAATAAAAAAACCCCAGCTCTCTTGAGTAGCACCATAAAGTTGTTACAAGTAGGCACGAAGGCATTTTCCTTTTAGGGATATTAGCCCAAATAGTTTTTGAACTATAATAACATGGGTTTTTAACACGATCATTAAACTTCAACTCAATGTACAATATCACTCCTAATCCCATTAGTTCGTTTAATGAAATCTTTGACTTATTGATACATATTTGATTTTCTTTATACCGTATGAAAATATTCAAATATAAAAACCACATTAAATAAATTAAAAATTTATGAATGACATTACATATCAAATTAAAGTTTAAAGATCGCATTAAACAAATTTAAAATTTATTAATCACATTATATATTGGGTTAAAATTTAAGCACTATTTATATTATTTATCCTTCCTTTTTTGGCCTTTAGCTGCCTTTTTACGATATTATTTACATTTTCGTTCATTCTATAGATCAACCGTCGGATCCTCCAGGTTCTCTCTTAATCGGACGGGGTTAGCCCTTGATTTGCGCTCGCGACCCCACGTCATCCACGGAACAACAATAATTTTAACAAATAAAAGTACCTTAAAAAAAAAAAAAGAGCAGGGAAACAGAAACATATGAATCTCAAAAGCCATGAGAACCTAAGATAACCAACCAGTCATTAACTACCTTATGTACGACGCTAAGATTTCTCCGGCGCATCCAAAAACTAGAATAACGGTCATTATAACCGGCGCCCCCATAGCAGAGCCAGCCTTAATTTCCACGAACGACGAGAGGAACAACGGTGGCCGTTCGATTCGAGCACAAAAAACATAAGGTGACCGTTCGATCCTAATAAAACCCTAATTAAAAAACAAGTTTAGGAAATCATCCTGCATTTAAACTAAAAAGAGCGGGGGAAGAAAAGAGAGAGAAAACCGCACCATAACTTTCCACTTTTTTTATTCGAACACAGACGCAAGTGAACAACTACAACTACAGCTACAACGACATCGCTCGTGCCTTAAATCCCTACAGCAGATGGAGACGATCGGCCGCCGACTAGCCGGAGCTCCGGCGCTCTCGCTCCCCCTCCGCTTTCTCAGGCGTCTTTCCCGGCGACCGGCGGCTTCTTCAGCGAAGCTTGCCGAGAACCGGCGGCGGCGGCGGCGGCGGCGGCGGCGGCGGAGGCTGCAGCGGCTGGTGCGCTCTCCTCCGCTTTCCGAGAGTCGAAGGGCTTGGCGTTCGCGGCAGCGGCGGGGGCGTGAGCGGCGGCGCGTTCGCCGGGCTGGCCGAGGTCGGCGAGCGCTGCCGGGTCATCTCCGGCGATTATCTCGGGCGGGAGCACCAGCGAGGCTTGCCGTCGGTGGCGCGACATCGGTCATTTACTGTGCAGAGAGAAGTGAAGAAGGAGGAGGAGGAGGAGGAGGCGAGAGGCTAGAGCGATGGGGTTTTAACCAGCAGAGGAGCGCGTGAGGGAGGTGGGCGACACGCGCGCATTGAGCGAGTAATATGTCGCGTTATATTTTTCATCCCATGTATTACCTTCGATGATTTTCTTTTTTCGCTCTTTCTTTTAATTCGGTTCTTAATATTTGATTTTTAGTGACAAATGCAACGTATCATGTCATCGCTTTTGAGAAAATCTGCACATGGATTGTCTCTGTGCTTGGCATAAATAGACGATATAGCAATTACACATATTCAACGCATACCTAATCCCTTTAATCGGATTTGACAACAATCACGAAGATATGTCTTTGCAATAAAATTTGAATCGATAATGTACTATTGGAGCGCTTTTTTTTGTCTAGCTAAAAAGACACATCAGGCTCAATCTATTAGAAGAATCAATCGTAAAATCGTAGTTTGGCATTTTAGAAGAAATTCTAAAGTAGAAACATTTTTTTTTTGCCTGAGAAGTAAATATAGCAATTGGTCATGATCTAATTTACACTGATAATGTCCTAATTTTGGGTCTAGATAATTGCCCTTTCCTTGAGAGGCAGGAGGATTACAATGACGTCATTAATCATCCTATTAAATTGGGTAGCACCTTTTTAAAAATTATTTTGCCGTTAAGGTACTTTAAAATAGTCCATACGGATAATGCCTCGATTCCATGTTCCAAGAAATTGAATCTTAGATAAGTAATCCTCGAAGAAATCAAGTAATTTCTTTTTTTCCCCCAAATCCCCAAGAAATCGGGCGCAATCCGATTCCGAGAAAAATCTCGCGGACACGTGGCGAAATCTGCGGCCCGGGACCTGTCGGCCCACGTGTCCGCCGATGGCTGGCGGACACGTGGGACTGGTGGGAGTAAATGTGAAATGTGTATTTCTTTGTTTTTTTTAATATGGTCAGAGATTTTTTTCGGAAGTGGGGCTCTGATCTTTTGAGTCCACAAATCTTTTCTTGGACTTGGTTTTGCAGGATTGGGCCCACAAAATTGGTCCGTCCCTCGACGACAAAACACTAAATAAGGACACTGCAAATTCATAAACACACACACACACACACACAACTAGTCCTTTATATTGGGACGCGATCGCCGACGTCGCGGTCCACGTCAACGCCTAGGCTAATTATCGAGACATTGGATGGAGAAATTAGAGAAAGTAAAAAATTACAAGACCCAAAGGGGTGAGATCTAGGGAGAGCTGCTAGGGGTGTGCTAAGGAATCGAAAATCACTCGGATCATTCGAAATCAAACTGGACTGGACCAGAACCGGCGGTTCATAAGAGGATCGGTTCGGTTCTTGATTTCAAAATGTGAAACCGTCCATATGGACTGGGCCGGTTATATATATATTGAAGAAAAAATTTCCAACCTATTGACTAACTGTTTGTCTCGTCTTACTCTTATTTTGTTTTAGTCGTCTCTTTCAGTCATGACATCAACTCTCAAGCTTAACGTCTATTAACTCTCAACTTTCAACGTGAGCTCTAATCATTTTATTAATTTTGCAATTAAGATTAGAGAAATTATTTATTTTTTGCTTTACTTTGGCTTATTGGGAAACGTTGCCCTAAGTGAATGAAACTTTGTGGGACCAGTTCCATAGACTTATTCAGGAAACGAACCGGTGGTCCTACTCCTAGATGGATCCATGGAATTAGTAGACAGTTCTCGATTATAATATTTTGAAACTGGTTTTTAGTAGGCAATTCTCGATTCTACGAGGGAAACAGCCTACTCGGACCATACTCATCCCCAACCACCGCTAGATCGGCTATTTTTGGGCATTCTCTAGCCCCAGGTTTTAAGCCCACTTCTTGTGAGGCCCATTAGACCACGCAGGTCCCCAAGTGATCTAATGGCTCTTGCCAACTGGGTTGACAGAAGTTGAGAATAGCTATCGTTCGTCGCGGAGTGATTAACAAGGGATTTTATGAGATCAACTATTCCTATTTATATTTGAAGCATGCCTTTTTTTCTTCGCATGCGTCGACGTTGATTAAGAAAATTGCAGAGCCATTCTCTATACTTTGGGAAAACATTTTGACGCTATTGCCAGATTAGGTGACTTTAGTATGAATAATCAAGTTAATTTCAATAAAGTCCACAAGAGAATTTAATGACTTCTGTATTAGCATAATCTGTTCGGAATTTCTTCTGTAAAAACTAAAGTGAATGTACCAGAAATGTTATTCAACTCCGGTAAGTCAAGATACAATCGCAAGTTAATCTCAGTTCCAATCGAATTAGATTGCTTGGATAAGAAAAAAAAAAATCAGTGAAATTGACATGGAGGCCCAAAAGAGAAAATCAAACTTCACTGCTGCATAGTTTCTATTCTGATGAATCGATGTGGTTGGCCAAATATATTGACAAGAATATAGCCATGAGCATTACCCGTATAGTTTCTGCACTGTGATTATTCTACTAATATATCAAATTTGAATGGTGCTCATGTCAAAACCATCTTACCCAACTGCTGCCAAACACCATCACCTATCTTCACCATTCACCACCGTCCATGAAGAACCTTCTCTCCCACTCCATCTTGGGTTGGTCCAACGTCCTTCAAGCCTTTCAATCCAACCTCCTTGAACCATCCTCAACACGGCTTTAAATCCTTAAAATGGCAAGCCAATCCAACCTCCTCCTCCTCCTCCAAGTTCAATGGCCACTACTAGCTGCTTCCTCCACCGGCCGAGAGCCCTCGAGGACGACCAAGTCGTCCTCTTCTCCACCTCGAATTCGCCAGACGAGTCGACCAGCCCTTCCTCCTCTTCCTTCTCGCACTCGCCGCCCTGCCGGCCTCCTCCTCGGAGCCCGTCCGAGCCGGCTCGCCATGACGTGACGGTCAAGGACCTCTCTTATCGTGTCCAGCCGCAGGGTTCCCTAGCCGCTCCCTGGTCCTTCGGCCTGCTTCGCAATCCCAAGCCCGTTAGCATACTGAATTCGGTGTCATTTGCAGCCAGGAGCGGCGAGATCCTGGCTGTCGTGGGCCCGAGCGGCACGGGGAAGTCCACCCTCATTCGGGTCCTGGCGGGACGGGTCAAAGATCAGCAATTTGACCCGAAGTGCATCTCCATCAATCACGACCAAGTGACTAGCCCCGCTCAGCTGAGAGGGACGTGTGGCTTTGTGGCTCAGGAAGATAATCTGATTCCTCTTCTCACTGTGAAGGAGACTCTGATGTATAGTGCCAAGTTCAGGCTCAGAGGAATGAGCCAAAGGAAGAGAGAGGAGAGGGTTGAGGGCTTGATGCAGGAGCTCGGGCTGACCCACGCGGCGGACACTTTTGTCGGGGACGAAGAGAACAGGGGGATATCGGGCGGGGAGAGGAAACGGGTCTCGATCGGAGTTGACATGATCCACGACCCACCGATCCTGCTCTTGGACGAGCCGACTTCGGGCCTAGACAGCAAGTCGGCGCTCCAGGTGATTGAATTGCTATCCTCGATGGCAAAAGCCCATCAAAGGACCATCATCATATCCATCCACCAACCCAGCTATCGGATTCTAGGATTCATCTCCAACTACCTGATTCTCTATCGCGGGTCAGTTGTCCATAGTGGCAGCATTGGATTGCTCGAGGAGAGGATTGCCAAGCTAGGACTTCAGGTGCCGCTCCAATTGAACACGCTAGAGTTTGCGATGGAGATTCTAAGCCCATTGGAAACAACTTATTGCCAGGGCCATTCACCAGCCTCATTAGACAAGGAAACCCTGCCATACTCCTATCCAATGTGGCCAGGAGTCGAAACTAGACGGGTTCGAGAAAAAAGCAACGAGAAACGGGCGCACAATCACTATCTTCTCGATTTCTCTGAGATAGTCTTCCTCTGCTCAAGGTTTTGGAAGATCATATACCGAACCAAGCAACTCCTATTGGCAAGGACAATGCAGGCCCTCGTCGGGGGTTTCGGCCTAGGAAGCGTATACATAAACATGAGAAAGAACGAAGGAGGGGTCACGGAGAGGCTAGGACTCTTTGCGTTCAGCCTGAGCTTCCTGCTGTCGTCCACGGTTGAGGCCCTGCCGATTTTCCTCCAAGAACGGCGCGTCCTGATGAAGGAGTCGTCGAGAGGAGCTTACAGGATTTCCTCCTACATGGTTGCCAACACCATTGTGTTCCTTCCTTTCTTGTTTGCCGTGGCTTTTCTCTTCGCTGTGCCTGTTTACTGGATCGTTGGGCTCAATCCATCAATCGGCGCATTTGCATTCTTCACATTCATCGTCTGGGTCATTGTCCTGATGGCCAGCTCTCTGGTGCTTTTCCTGAGTGCCGTGTCGCCCGACTTCATTTCCGGGAACTCACTGATCTGCACTGTCCTGGGAGCATTTTTCCTGTTCTCAGGATACTTCATCCCCAAAGAGAGCATCCCGAAGTATTGGCTCTTCATGTACTATGTCTCGCTGTATCGGTACCCCCTGGATGCGCTTCTCACGAATGAGTACTGGAGCATGAGAAGTAAGTGCTTCTCTCGGCACAATCAGGATGACAGGTGCTTGCTCACTGGTGAAGATGTGTTAAAGAGCAGAGGACTCGATAAGGACACCAGATGGATCAATGTGGGGATCATGTTCGGCTTCTTCGTGCTCTACCGCGTGCTTTGCTGGTTAATTCTCGTCCGAAGGGCTTTGAAAACTACGAAATGAGAGATGGCTGGTGTCAGATTGTAGTATGTCTCAACCCACTGAAGAATGATAACGATAAAGATAGAGATTTCCTTTTAGCATTATAGTTTTCCCATTAGATTCTAACAGAAAATGCATTCTTCTACGGTTGTATAACCAAATAAGATTGAGAAATTAGTTTCATTTATATGCTCTTCATCAGATTGCCTTGCAAAACTCTAGCACTAGATAGTTGATTCGAGCACAAAGAGCAGATTCTTCTCCATGCGACCAGTCAGTCGCAAACTTCAGATTACAGTTGTATGCAAATTCATTGGTTATGCAGGAAATCGCCGTTGTCAAAATCTCGACTTCAGGGGAAATTTGTTTGACTGAAGTAATCATAAGGAACAACTAGTAAAACTGGCAACATCAACTTATATCAGAAGTTTTTACCAAAAAAAAAAAAAAAAACTTATATCAGAAGTTGGATAAGGAATCAGAACAAGGACAGATGATCCCTCAGATGATTGTGGGTCTTTTGTTTTTAAGAGTCGTGTCCAGTCACGATATGAAAAGGAGACCTTGGAGAATGTTGCTTCGATACTTGTTGAAATTTTATAATAGGTCAGTGATGATCGTGTTTCAATTATGACTAATGGAATCCTGTGTGTCATCATTTGATTATAAGCCGGACATAATTGTAGGGAAGTACGCCAAAATCTCAGAAAGAACAGAACTTGAAAAGGTTCCACTCCTTTAGTTTTTTTCTTCAATTGTTGAATGACGAGACAGAGCAGACCCTTGTGCTCGACCCTTTTCTCCATCATTTGCAGATATTCAACGACAAAAATGGCGCTTTCTCGGCTTCCACTAGCGAGAAAGTAGTGAAAACAAATACGCAAAAAGAGCAAAACGACGATTAGAGAAGGAGAAAAGGAGGAGGAGACGAGTCAAGAGGGCGAAAGTTGCGGTCGTTTGGTCAGCGCAGTTGCTATGCGTGATCCTTAGTGGCCGTTACTTGGCCGCCTCACGACAAGATATCAACTGCGGCAGGCCGTCCTCTAGCGAGGCAGGTTCTACATATGCCTCTTTTTTTTTATAATGTATTGATGCTCCTACCTTCATTTTTTTCTTGTCCGGTATCAGGCAATATCTCTAGAAGTTTTACAGTTGGAAGAGTCAAGACGAAGTCTTTCAAGAACTTGATTTGGGTAGCATCCCAGAAAATTTTACATTCTGATGAGTCTCGGGTCTGGTCTGTTTCATCATCAAGCCTTTTAAGAAATTTGCTTAGACGAACAAAAAGACGAGTAAAAAGAGTGCGAAAGTTTGCACCTTTTCGGCAATTGTATATATCGTTCAGCTTCTGGCTGCTCTCGACCTGCAAGCGCAGACAAAAACAAAATCCCTCCAGAGCCCCCACCCCCACCTCTCTCTCTCCAGTCTCAAGCAAGAAGCTCTGAAATTCTCTTGAGGTAAAGTGACATGATTTGCTTTTGCATCTGAGATCTGATCTCCCATTGACTTTCTCCCTCTCTCTCGCGAATTTGGTCTTCTTTCCTCCTCCTCCGCTGACTTTTTGCCCGGCACACTCCTCGGATGGTTTCGGTTAGATTTCGTTCCTGTCGAGAATGCCCGCGATCGAGAGGAAACACGTGAGGCGGGTTTCGCCCCTGTTTGTGGTGTTCGGGCTCGTATTCCTTTTCGCCGCTTATAATTTGCTGCACATGGTAATGCACAATAAGGGCCCGGGGGCCGCCGTGACCGACGCATTGGGAATGTCCGATCCCGTCACCCGGTCGCGATACCATGTTGCCGTGACGGCGACCGACGCTCCCTATAGTCAGTGGCAGTGCCGAATTATGTACTATTGGTACAAGAAGGTTAGGGACATGCCCGGATCGGACATGGGCAACTTCACCCGGATTCTGCACTCGGGGAGAACTGATCACTTGATGGAGGAGATGCACACTTTCGTGGTCGACCCTCTTCCTGCTGGGCTGGATCGAGTAAGGAATTCTTGCCTAATTTTCTCGATGCATTGTCTTGTTGTGTGTGTGGTTTTCGCGGGGTTTTTCCAGTGCATATGCAGGGTCGTTGCTGCTCGTGCGCTTGAATTTTGCCGCTCTTACTCAGTTATTAGAAGGATTAGTTTATGCAATTGCCTGTGCTTGATAACAGCTTTAAGCACTGGAGTTCTATCTCGGGGTAATATGCTAATGGCAAAGGAACTGCTTTGCTTTGTTGATATAAGTTGTAACTAGATGTGAGGCGTAATCCTCTCTTTGGTTGGCAAGAAGAAACTAGATATTAAGAATTAATATGTGCATGACACAGAACAATTCATGGAGAATGGATGATGATAGCAGCTGTTTTGGAGCATCACTTTGATATTTCTTGATCATTGTTTCCCAGAATCTCGACATTTGAAGCTTTTCTAGATTTTTATGTGACATTTTGTGATTTCCTGCAGGGTTATATTGTCTTAAACAGACCATGGGCTTTTGTGCAATGGCTAGAAAGTGCAACTATTGAGGAAGAGTGAGTTCTTAAGTAGTTCTTATAGAAGAGTTCAGTTCATTCCAGTCATGAAATTTGATGGTTTTTTGCATTCCTCAAATTATACAGGTATATTCTAATGGCGGAGCCGGACCACATATTTCTAAGTCCTTTGCCTAACTTGGCAAAGGGAAGCCACCCGGCGGGATACCCATTCTTCTACATCAAACCGGCTGAAAAAGCAAAAATCATTAGGAAGTTTTACCCCAAAGAAAAGGGTCCTTTAACTGATATCGATCCCATTGGCAATTCTCCAGTAATTATTCAAAAGGTTGGCTCTAAGAAAGAGAGTTTGTTGACTGAGAATCACTGACCATATATTACCTCCTTGCTTCTTTTTTCTTTGTCATGTGACCAAAAGCTGTATTGATGAATTCTGTGGTCTATCCCAGAAGTCAGGACATTACATATTCCTCAAATTTCATGTTCACTTAAATTTTGATCCAGTCTATTTTGGAGGAAATTGCACCTACATGGATGAATGTCTCTTTGAGAATGAAGGAAGATCCCGAAACTGATAAAGCCTTTGGATGGGTGCTAGAAATGTGAGTAACAAAAATTTGAACAATGTTGTCTCTCTATGTACTGTGTGGCCGTTGATATTGTGCTGGCTGCTGCTTGAGAGTTTTATTTTTTTTATTCTAGGTATGGTTATGCTGTAGCAGCTGCTCTCCACAAGGTGAAGCATATTCTTCGGAAGGACTTCATGCTGCAGGTTATTTTGATACTCAAACAGCTTGCATTTGGTCTTTGTCAAACAATCAGTCAAACTGACGAGACTACTATGATTCAACCTGTTTTCAGCCACCATGGGATCTAGAAGTTGGAAAGAGCTTCATAATTCATTACACTTATGGCTGCGACTATTCTATGAAGGTGAAGGGCACTCTCTCTCTGTCTCTCTCTATCTATCTACATACATATATATGTATATATAATATTATACACACACACACACACACACACACATGTATATATGTATACATAGATATATATGTACGTACATATATGTCAGTGAGGGTAAGTGCTGGCGGTGCAGGACAGGCTGCTTATCATGTGTGACTTCCAACTGCACTATGTTGCATCTCTGTAACAAGTTGAAGTCAAATATCAATAATTGGCCCTATGTATTTTTTTTTCTTGGATCCAACTTTTACTTCCAAGTTGTCGATATTTAGGGTGAGCTGACATATGGCAAGATTGGAGAATGGCACTTTGACAAGAGATCCTATCTTAGTGGTCCACCTCCAAGAAATCTTTCTTTGCCTCCACCAGGTGTTCCTGAAAGTGTGGTAAGTCTCAATTGAATTCTACTTAACAAGAGGTTATCTAGTATAGATTGTTGCTTAAACTGTGCTTCTCGAGTTTTATAATTACTCTTTAACTGTGCAACACACTTAGCAGACACTCTCATTGATTGATGATCAACTATATGACCTCTAGGCCTGATCATGAGCATTTTCCTGGATGCATGCTTTTGAATCAAAAACAATTTATAGTTTCTTCTGCTTCCATTTGCCACTGCTAAATTTCTACTAAGATTGTTGAACCTGCAGTCTGTCTGTCTTCACAAAGTGCCAGAAATTGTGTTCTATATTGTTCCTAGAACTGAAGTTTGCTTAGAAGGGGACGAAACTATAGTTTTAATTGTCTGTTTCGGTACTAGAAAATGTTCTTCAACTATAAATGTGAAAAATAGCAACTACTGTGATTTTTCACTCTTTGAGGGCCTTTGAATTAACTGCTACTATTGCATACACAGTTTAATAAGCTAAAGACTTTCTAAAAAGGCTTTCAACCGAAAATAGGCAATGGATGCCATGATTGCTTGATCCTTCATGCTTTTTAGGCTGTTGAAGTATTTTGGTGGAAGCCAATTCATTATTGCTAAATTGCCTGTGATCTTAAATTTGGCGATACGGTTTATGTTGTAGGGACTTAACATGTCGATCTCTGTGTTGTCTTTCTGGGTTGTGATCTTAAACTGCTTTGGAAGCTGGAATCATTCTCTACTTTGTGTAGAAATGGTCTCCATTTCGAGTATAAGATATTAAACTTATGTGCATTGAGGTCTATATGCCACTTTTTACAACAACTGGATGAGAAGGTGATACTCTCTCACATTTTTTCCTCATCTAATCTTCTTGCAGGTCCGACTGATGAAGATGGTGAATGAGGCCACTGCTAATATTCCCAAGTGGGAAACGCTAAATAGAAGCTAACCTGCTATGTGAGAAACATTATAGAACTGCACATATCCTCTTATTGCTATTTTTTGCTGGTGGTCTTAAGGAACGACCCTGCAGTGATCTAACATCGCAGAAAAGAATTGGCGGCTTGGGCAACTAAACAAACAGCTCAAGCCACACCATAGATCTATTTAATGCTGGGACAGTTATACAATTCTGGTTAATTTCCTTTTTCTGTATAAAACAGTTGTACTGCTGGACACGGCAAAAGTTTTGAGAGGTTCAGAGGGTTGTGTCAACTGAATGTCTGGTCAGACACAATGTAGAATGGTTTGGTCGGATGGGGATTAACTGATGAACATTTTTAAGTTACTGTGCAAAATCCTAAGAACAAAAGAGAAGGACAAGCAGCATGAAAATATGTGCTATCACCTGTGCAATTGTGAAGCAAGAGAACTTGGAAACAATAATGTCCTTCCTCTGTTGCTCACTTTTTTGTTACAGGTGAACTTTAGATTTTATTTACTTTTTTTTTTTTTTTTAAATTTTATAACAATGCTCAAACATTTCTGCTCTGCTTTTGTATAGCATCTGTTATTTGGGGGTGTATGTTTCAGGGATTTGATGGTCTTGTGGTGAGTGAAGGCCTCATCTTCACGATCTGCTCTCCATCAACACCCAGTTTCTTGGCATAAGGACCCGTCCTCAAAGAAGCTCTTGACTGCATCCTCCATGTACTCCTTCCCTTCTCTGATGGTCATCTCCTTCCCGAGCCTCTCGGGGTAACTTGTGAAAATGTGATCACCTTTCAGCACTGCTGCAAGCTGCAAGAGCTCCTGCTGGAATTCACTTGGCTTGGCATCTTCATCAGCCTCGCCTTTCCTGATCTTGATTGGGGTCGGGAGTTGCTCTGTTGGCATGTTAAACTACAAAAAATCACACATGTTTACTTAAAGGCACTAGGCTATGCATTTGTGATGTTGGTTCTGTAATCACGTGCTTACGCATAGAGAAGCAATCACCATTGTTGCATCTAACATATACATGACTTGGATCTTTGTTCTGGCTATGTGGGAATAATCAGTACATTTGTCAACGAACCTGGACAGTCTGTTCTCGGCTGAGTGCGAGTTTGCACGATACCCTCGAACGTGCCGGCCCATGCATCTCGCTTAGTGAGGAAGGGCGCACTGAGGTTGAAAAGCCTCTCGAGTGTTGCATGGGATTGAGGAGTGCTCGTATTCGGACGTCGGAAAGGGCGACCTGTTGGGCCCATGGACAACTGCAATTTTTTTCGTCATAAGAGCACGAACAACAGTATATCCCGAAGGAGAGCCCGGCGACGCCGAGGTTCTCGAAGATGGTGCGCTGCGGGTAGCCCCTGATGAGGAGGGCGGGGATGTTGCTGGTGGCACCTGCCGACGTGCCAGAGTGCACGTAGAGGCGGTTCGGCTGGGTCGACGATGGCACGGACGCAAACCACCTGTACGATCAATTATCAATTAGTTAAATGGTGACTTTTTTCCTGTTGAAAATGAAATATCTGGACAATAAATTAGTATAATATTCTTTTTTTAAGCTTGATTTGGTTCGAAAAGCTAGTGTTTTTCTCGAATGAACAATTAAGCTCGAGCAGAACACTCCCCAAGAATCTGACTGTGGCAACTAAAATCACATTCTTTTTTAAGTCAACATCCATCATTAATCAAACTTGTGAAGATTCTTGCTTGAACTTGAATTCTTGTCGGACATTATTGGTGACCATCTCATTCTATAACTTTAATATTAATAGTAGCTGCAACTTCAACATTATGGTCGCGCATCAAACCAAGAATATCCTCTCTCTCTCTCTCTCTCTCTCTCTAAGTTTTAATTTTTCAATCTAACAATTATGAAATAAATTAAAAAGCAGCATTGACTTCGTTTGTTTCTTAAAAAAATATATCATAAGAAGTCATTTTCAAGAAAAATAATGTTATTTTTTGATATTTGGCCAAAAATTCGAAATATACAAGAAAATATTTTCACCATTTGCTGGGGAAAATTATCATAAAAAATTATATTTTAGTTATTTTTATTTTTTCTTTCTTTTTCTTTTTGCTTCTTTCTTGATTAGTTGCTGGCCACAATGATGGTCAGCAATCAGCCATAGGCGAGCTCAAGTCTTGCCAGCCCACTCGTCCAGGGCCGATGTAGCCAACAATTTCAGGAAATGAACGAAGGAGGAAAAGAAAGCAAAGTCACAGCTCCATCACAAAGCTCCAGTTCCTCTTCTAATCAGCTCATGAGCTCATATGCGGCCATGGAGATATGAACAAATTTTTCGAGGATAGGTTATACGACAAGAGGAGTAGCCTCGCTCGAAGCCGGTGAGGCTTGAGCTTGCTTGTGGCTAGTCATCGGTTGTCACTGTGATTAGTGATAGATCAAGTAAGAAGCAAAAAGAAAAGAAAAAGAAGAATAAATAATAAATAAATAAATATGCTTTTAATTTTTATTTATAAGAATGTACGTCTTATTAACCAATGACTCAAACCCGAGCATTGATGACCCGCACATGATGTTTGTGGACTCGGGACTAGAGCTTGAGTGTCGAGAACCTGAGCATGGCCTTGTTGGACTCGGGTTGGGCACCGAGTAGCAGGCACGAGCACCAAGGGCCTCACCTTGATGGACCTTGGCCTAACTACCAGTGATTTGGTCCTGAATGTCGAGATCCAAGAACTAACGTTGGGTTTTTCGTGCCTAAGTGTTGAGTTGAGGGTTTAAACACCGATATCTAGCCATATTTTGAAAAATGTTTTTCGATTTTTCAAAAAGGAAATTATTTTCCTGAATTTAAGCTTCGTTTACTCATTTTCTCAAGCAAACTAAATTTTAGAAAATGAGGAAAATTTTATTTAGAAAGATTTTCGTAAAATAAATGGAATCTGCCTATTAAACTGGTACATGTGAAACGAGCATAAAAATCACTGGGTTTGTTCCGGTGACCATCCTTCCAACAAATGAAATAAAATGTGAAATAAATTAAAATGCGACCTTGACTTCATTTGTTTCTTAAAAAATATACTATAAGAAGTCATTTTCAAGAAAAATAATTTTATTTTTTTGATATTTGGCCGGAACTTCAAAATACACAAGAAAATATTTTCACCATTTGTTGGGAAAGATTATCATAAAAAATTATATTTTAGTTATTTTTATTTTTCTTTCATTTTCTTTTTGCTTCTTTCTTGGTTGGTTGTTGGCCACAGTTTAGTGATCGGCCATAGGTAGACCCGTTAAACGGGTGGGTCGGGTCATAAATGGTCCGACCCAAATCGACCTATTTAACCCGTTTATGACCCGTTTATTGCAATGCAAAATTTTTGACTCATACCCAACCCGACCCATACCCGACCCATTTAATTAAACTTAATTTATTTTATATATATATATATTTAAAAATGGTATTGCTAAAATAATTTTATACAACACAAATTTAATGGACAATTTTTATAATAATTATTTAAAAAAATGGAATTTTAATTATTTTTCTAAAACTAAAATTTTAATTATTTTAATTTTTTAAATATAACTTTTCTTTTTCTTTCTTCTTCTTCTTCTTTTTCTTTGGCCGGCCGCCGGCTATGACGACGGCCGGCGGCCGGCCACGGGCGAGCCTCGAGCTCGCCGACGTTGGCGAGCTCGAGTCTCGCCCGACGTTGGCGAGCTTGAGCCTCGCCCGGATCGGCGAGGCCTCCGCCTCCCCGATCCGGCAAGCTCGAGGCTCGCCGACATCGGCGAGGCCTCCGCCTCGCCAAATCCAAGGAGCTCGAGGCTCGCCGGCGTCGGGCGAGGCTCGAGCCTCGCCGATCTGGCGAGCCTCGAGGTCGCCTGGCCGGTCGCCGGCCATCGCCGTGCCAGGGACCGGAGGAAGAGGAAAGAAAAAAAGAAGAAAGAAAAATAAAAAAAGAAAAGAAAAATAAATGGGTTGCAAACCCATCTTTAAGGTACCCATTTAAGACCCATTTATTTTAGTTCTTTTTATCTTTTATTTTTAAAACCCATTAGGGTACCTTATTTCTCAAGGCCTGACCCATTAACGACCCATTTATGCTTAAATGGGTCCATAAATGGGTTGCACAACCCATTTAACACCTCTAGTCATAGGCGAGCTCAAGTCTTGCCAGCCCACTCGTCCAAGGCCGATGTAGCCAACAATTTTAGGAAATGAACGAAGGAGGAAAAGAAAGCAAAGTCACGCTCCATCACAAAGCTCCAGCTCCTCTTCCGATCAGCTCATCAGCTCATATCTAGCCATGGAGATATGAACAAATTTTTCGAGGATAGGTTACACGAACAAGAGGAGTAGCCTCGCTCGAAGCTGGTGATGCTTGAGCTTGCTTGTGGCTAGTCATTGGCCGTCTTTGTAATCGGTGAATGACCAAGGAAGAAGCAAAAAGAAAAGAAAAAGAAAGAAAAAATTAAAAAGAAAAAATAAAAAAAATACTTTTTAATTTTTTTTATAAGAATGTACCATTTTATTAACCGATGACTCAAACCCGAGCATCGACGACCCGCACATAGTGTTTGTGGACTCGGGACTAGAGCTTGAGTGTTGAGAACCTAAGCATGGCCTTTTTTGGACTCAGGTTGGGCACAGGTACAAGCACTAGGGGCCTTGCCCTGCGACCATGTCCGGGTCGAACCCGCTCATGACGCCCCTAGACATGTTCATGGACGGGTCCATCGAGTAGGCCTGCTGGGCGAACCCGTCCATCGGGGGTGGGTCCGCCGACGCTCCCGGATCGCCTGGAAGGAGTGGCCCGGGTCCGGGTCCACGTAGTGGGAGCGGTCGTCGAAGTAGAACCGGGGGGACCTGGGGTCGGAGGTGGAGAGCAGGTTGGATTCAGAGTCATCGACGCCGTCGATTGCCGGGTTGAGGCGCTTCATCCAGCCCAGCATGTGGTCGAAGGACCGGTTCTCCATCACCAAGACGACCACCGTCCGGATGGGGCTCTCAGTCGTCGCTGCATGGGCGGAGAAGGAGACGGCAGCGGCGGGGAGAAGGAGAGCGAGGAGGAAGTAGGCGGCGGTCGGAGAAAGCGAGTTGCTTTTTTTCCCGTTAGACATTCTCGAAACAAAAGAAGGGAATTCTTCTTCAGATTGGAAGTTGAAGAGAGAGTGAGAGAAGTTCCGTGAGCTGCTTCGGGAGGCTTTTGAGCTGAGAAAATGCGGGTGACAAGGGAGACAGTTTGGGAGAAAGAGTGTGAATAGGTTGCGCGACGTAATGAAATCTCTTGATGGGATACAATAATTTGAGACCGTGTCAATGTTAGTTTAATGGACAAGTTTTGACTTCTTTTTTAACCACACCAGATCGCCGAGAGAGCAGATATTGAAAATCATGTACTCGGATCATGTGAACTCGTTCCGGTTCCGGCCTTTAAACGCAGTGCATGTTCACCTAATGGCCGAGACGGAGCGAATATCGGGAAAACTCCCCTAGATGTGACAAATTTTATGTGCCAAATTACGGGTTAAGGTCTGGTCTTCTTCTGCCATCGGTTTTAATTACAGCCGAGCAGAAAAGTTTAAAGTTTAAAGGATGGAGAAAGGGTTGATGACAGGACAGTTTCTTCCGGACAAGCTTTGGGTCATCTTAAGCTTTACCGAACTTGGAATATGCTGAGCTCCTCAAGAGTGGGACAACTGCAATTTCAAGAGTAGGAATTGTTGAGGCTCGATGAATTTCATGCGATTTGAAGCAATTAATATATTGTAATTGATTGTTCATAACTCATTGGTTTTAAATTTTTGAGAAAAGATGAACTTGATTAGATGTGCTTGTGGATCAACATTATTGAATCTTTAACAAGGAGGTGAAATTTCATAATTAACTGCACTTGTCATAGTGAAAAATGCCTTACGGCTCCTTTAATGGAAGGATGATTGGGCATGAGGATGAGCATCAAGGTATGGAAATACGGTCTTTGAGTTGGGAATGATGATTTGTTTCGGTACTATACATATACTAGCCTTGGCTTTAGGAGTGCCATAATTAGAAAAGTTTGAGAATCATATTGAACAAATTTAAATTTCTAAGATCACATTATATATTGAGTTAAAGTTCATGGATCATTTGTGCCATCTATCCTAAGATATTAAACTTGTGTGCATTGAGTTCTATATCCCACTTTTTACAAGAGCTAGATGGGAAGGTGACACTCTCTCAATTTTTTCCTTGTCTAATTTTCTGGCAAGTTTGATCGGTAAAGATGGTGAATCAGGCCACCGCTAATATTCCCCGGCGGGAAACGCTAAATAGAAGCTAACCTATCATGTGAAAATCATTACAGAATTGCACATAGTACAAAGACTAAATTAAACATGTATTAAAATTCTATAAGTCATATTGAACAAATTAAAAATTCAGGAATTACATTGAATATTGGGCTAAGTTTAGGATCACATTGCACATTAGGCCAAAATTCATGAGCCATTTGTGTCAATTTCCCTATGATGAACTAATGAACATTTGGGCATGTGAAGTATGTGCTATCACCAGTGCAATTATGATGAAGCAAGAAAACTTGCAAACAATAGTCACCTTCCTTTGTTGCTCACCTTTTCGTTGCAGGAGAGCTTTAGATTTTATTAAGTTTCTGTTTCTTACAATGCTCAAACATTTCTGCTCTGCTCATGTATAGCATCTGTATGTTTTAGGGTTTTGATGATGGTCTTGTGGTGAGTGAAGGCCTCATCTTCACAATCTGCTCTTCATCAACACCCATTTTCTTGGCATAAAGACCCGCCTCAAAGAAGCTCTTGACTGCATCCTCCATGTACTCCTTCCCTCCTTTGACGGTCATCTCCTTCCCGAAACTCTCCAGGTTACTTGAGAAAATGTGTTCGCCCTTCAGCACCGCTGCGAGCTGCATGAGCTCCTGCTGGAATTCGCTTAGCTTGGCGTCTTCCTTAGCCTCGCCGTTCCTGATCTTGACTGGAGTCGGGAGTTTCTCTGTCGGCATGATAAAATACAAATTATGTGTTTACTCGAAGGCTCATCAAATACTAGTTATGAACTTATGATGTTTGCGAAATTCTGTGCTTTCGCATTGAGAAATGATCACTATTGTGCTTTTTAACATATACATGACTTGATCTTTGTTCTGACTGTGTGGAAATAATCAGTGCATCTGTCACCAAACCTGGACAATCAGTTCTCGGTTGAGTGCGTGTTCGCACGATGCCCTCGAATGTGCCTGCCCATGCGTCTCGCTTAGTGAGGAAAGGCGCGCTGAGGTTGAAAAGCCTCTTGACTGTTGCAGGGATTGAGGAGTGCTCGTACTCGGACGTCGGAGAGGGCGAGCCGTTGGGCCCATGGACAACTGCAATTTTTTGTTGTCGTGAGAGCATGGACAACAGTGTACAGAAGAACGGCAAACTTTCGTTATTCGGTCGACAAAGCTCTTTTATCATTATCAAACTGTGGGGTATAGATTGACAGAATCATCCAAATGGCCGAAGCGAATGACACTAGTGATTTTCGAAGGCAGTTAAAGGACCACCCACACTATTTTATTAAGTTCACATCAGGAAGGGAAATCTCTTTCATGAAAGGATACCCAGGTTCCATTCACATTCCAGTGATTTGTCAACGGAGGAAAAGTGACAAAACTTCAATGATGAGCCGCATTACTTTTGCAAGTTGAGCAATTGGATAGAGAAAGAAAAAGCTAGAAAAAGAGGAGAGTTCATCAGCCAGAGTCCAAAGTGCCATCAGCTCACTATGTCTTTTTCCAGAGCAAAAACCAAAAGGAAAAAGCTTGTGCGACTCGCACACCATTATTTTGTGATTAAGTATTTTTTCCTCCGCGATCTGTGATTGGACGCTGACAGAACTAATTGCTCGGAAATTACCGTCCACACGCATTATGATAAGCTGATTCACATTCCACCACGCTTCTAAGTTAATGGGAGAGTGATAGGAAAACGTACCGGTGCCCTTTTCGATCCAAGGCGAAATTGCAATGGTGGGGACCCTCACACCCAGCCGGTCGAACTGGAAGTTGAAAGGCTCGGGCCCCACGATGCCGTCCGGGCTGGGGACCCCGCGGACCGGCGTGGGAACATGATCGAAGTACCCGCCGTGCTCGTCGTACGTGATCAGTAGCAGCGTCTGGTTCCACCGCGGGCTCGCCCTGAGCGTCTCGTACACCTCCTTCACGAACATCTGCCCCTGGTACACGTCGTGCGACGGGTGGTCGTCGTTGGCGGGCGCCAGCTTGGTGTCCATGAAGCGCTGCTCCACGACGGTGTAGTTGGGGAGTTTCCCCCGCCTGGCGTCATTCTTAAAGAAGAGGCCGTACGGGCGGAACTTGGTGAGGTACTTGAGCTTCCGGAGGTTGCGGTAGAAGAGCGTGGCGGGGATGTTCTGGAAGTAAATCCCGAAGGAGAGGCCGGCGTCGTAAAGGTTCTCGAAGATGGTGCGCTGCGGGTAGCCCTTGATGAGGAGGGCGGGGATGTTGCTAGTGGCGCCTGCCGACGTGCCAGAGTGCACGTAGAGGCGGTTCGGTTGGGTCGACGACGGCACAGACGCGAACCACCTAGTAGCATATGTACAATTAATCAGTCAAATGGCGAATTCTTTCCCATCAAAAAGAAAAGATCCGGATACCGACCAGCCTGTTTTATGCAAGTCATGAGCAAACTGTGGCTTTTGATCGAGAGCGTTTGATAACGTTTACGTTCAAAAATTATTTATGGGAATAGAATTAGAAAAAATTATTTCTGTTCCGAACAATTTTTGAATGTAGAAGAATACATTTGGTAATTTGTTCCTGGAATAGGAAAAAAAAACAGAAAATATTTGATAAATTTGTATAATTTTTTTGTTTCTTTTAATTTTCTAATATTTTAATTTTTAATTTTTTCTTCCTTTTGGCTGGTCGTTGGCCTTGGCCATGGCCGGCAACCGGCCCACGAGGGCCAATGAGGGTTGATGGCCTCGTTGGAGGCCGGTGACGCTTCGACGAGGTCGCCGGCCCAAGAAAAAAAGAAGAAGAAAATAAAAAAATAGAAGATAGAAAAATTGTTTCTCGAAAGTGTTTTAGGAATAAGAAACAAGTTTTTCTTTTTTTTTATTTTTATTTCAAATTTGTTCCCAAACAAAAAAATAGATTTGGAATAAAAACGTAAACAAACACGTTTCTGTTTTTTTTTTTTCGAAATAAAAAAAAAAAGAGAAATTGTGTTCATGATTAGAAGAAAAAAACACAAACAAACATGGCCATAGATTCCATCGGAAAAGATCCCAACTCGAGGAATGGAAGAAGCCAACTCCATGATTGAATGGCTAGTAGCTTTTTCCCCAGCAGAGAACAGCTAAGGTCCGGTGTGTTGGAAACGCAGCATGAACGATAGGACTTTTGCATTTTTAAATATCTCTATTTTTTAAAATTTGATTTAATTCGCGAAAGACGAATGGTTGAAGAAAGTTAGTACTTTCGTCGAATTAATAATTAAGCTCCAGCCTAACACTCCACGTACACATGAATCTGACAGTGGCAATTAAACGCAACTCCTTTTCAATGTCAAATCTATCCTTAGTCAAACGCGCGAAGATTCTTTACTATAACTCTTAACTCTTTTCGGGCACTATAATCCCGCATCAAACCAAGAATATCCTCTCTGTCTCCCGCTTATAAAGTTTTCGTCAAAATATAAATAGAATTTAATCTAACAATTACGAAATAAATTAAAAAGCAATTTTAACTACATTTATTTTACGACAAATATAAATTTCTAGAAAATATTTTCTAAGAAAATAATAATGTTCTTTTATTTTTAACTAAAACCTAAAAATAAATTAAAAAATATTTTTTGTTATTTGATATGGATTCTTGAGAGAAATTCTCAAAAATTTCATTTATTTTTGTTTTTTGTTTTTTTTTTGGAAGGAGTTTTATTTTTTATTTTTCTTTTGTCCTGCTATTTTCTTATTTCTTGGCTGGTCACTAACCATAGCGATGGCCGGCAATTGGCCACAAGTGAGATCAAGCCAAAATTTGGCGAGTTAGGGAAGGCTCAAGACTCGCCGAACTACTCGCCTGAGGCCGATTTAGCCAACAATTTCAGGAAATGGAAGGAGGAGGAAAGGAAAGCAAAGTCGTGGCTCATGAAGCTCCGGTTTCTCTTCCGATTGTTTCACGAGCTCACATCTGGCCATGGAGGTATGAACAAATTTTTTGAGGATATGTTTCCAGTACGAAAGGAGTAGCCTTGCCTAGCTCGCTAGCCTTGGCCAAGGCTTGAACTCGCCTGTGGCCGGTCATCGGCAAACGCTGTGGCCGGGACCGACCAAGGAAGAAGCAAAAAGAAAAAAGAATTCGAAATTCATAAATTTTGATAAATATTTTAATAAGAACCTAGTTTTATTTAACCATTGTGCTGAGCTTGAGCACCGAGACCTGCGCACGGTGTTTTCAGGGATCAGAGTTCGAGCGGCGGGGATCCGAGCACGCCTTTTTGGATCTGGGTCGGGCGCCGGAGGCTTGGTCCTAACCTCGGCACCCGGGAATGTTTTAGGTCCTGGTGCCTACCTAGTTATATTTTCGGTTTTTCATGAAGGAAATCATTTCCCTATATTAAGTTTTGATGGGAAAGAAAATGATTTCTATGAACTCATGTCCCTAAGCGAACCATGATCCGTCGGAACAATCATCTCCCATTGCAGGTTTCCTGTGAGACCCGCCTCTTAAACCGGTAGATGTGAAATGAACAAAAAATTTTCCAGTTATTTACGTTCTGCATTATCCTTTGATATCGGAAAGAAAGGGAAAAAGGAAAAAACAAGAGAGTGAGAGAGGAGGACTGAGGAGGGAAACCTGTCGAAGACGGCGAACTCGGAGACGAGGGCCTTGTAGACGGCGACCATATCGGGGTTGAACCCGCTCATGACGTCCCTCGACATGTTCATGGACGGGTCCATCGAGTAGGCCTGCTGGGCGAACCCGTCCATCGGGGGCGGGTCCGCCGACGTGTTGTCGGACCCGAATATCTGCTCCCGGATCGCCTGGAAGGAGTGGCCCGGGTCTGGGTCCACGTAGTGGGAGCGGTCGTCGAAGTAGAACCGGGTGGAGTTGGGGTCGGCGGTGGAGAGCGGGGTGGACTCAGAGCCGTCGACGCCGTTGATGGCCGGGTTGAGGCGCTTCATCCAGCCCAGCATGTGGTCGAAGGACCGGTTCTCCATCACCAGGACGACCACCGTCCGGATGGGGCCCTGTGCCGTCGCTGCATGGGCAGAGAAGGAGGCGGCGGCAGCGAAGATGAGGAGGAAGAAGGCGGTGGTTGGAGAAAGCGAGTTGCTTTTCTTCCTGTTAGACATTCTCGAAACAAAAGAAGGGAATTCTTCTTCAGATTGGAAGTTGAAGAGGGAATGAGAGAAGTCCGTGAGCTGCTACGGGAGGCTTTGAGCTGATAAAAGGAGTTCTTTCTTCTGTCCAGTTTTTATATTTTTCTTTTGGGTGCATTTTTTCTATATTACTTTTTGTTTTGGGAGAAGAGTGCGAATAAGTTGCGGGACGTAACGAATTATCTTAGATGGGGATATAATAAATCGGGATCGTGTCAATTTAATTGGCCAAGTTCGACCTTTCTTTATACCACATGAGATCACTAAAAGAGCGGATATTCAAGATCACGTACTCGAACCATGTGAACCCGCTTCGTTTCCGGCAGTAAAATGCCGTACGTCTTTCGCCCGCTGCCTGCATGGTCTAATGGTCAAGCTGGAGCGAATATTGGGACAAGTCCCCTGGGTGTGTGACAAATTATATGTACCAAATTCCAGGTTAAGGTCCCTGTCATCTTCTGTCACCGTTGATTATTGTTATAGCCGAGCAGAAAAGTTTGAAGTTGTAAGGATGGAATAAAGGTTGATGACAGCATAGTTTCTTCCGGACAAACTTAGGGTCATCCTAAGCTTACTGAAATTGGATTATGCTGACCTCCCCGAGAGTGGGATAATTACAATTTCTATCGTTTGAGTTGCAGGGAATTTGATGCGGTTTAGAATGGGTATTATATTTTATTTGGTCATTCATAACTTATTAATTATAAATTTTTTAGGAAAGAAGAACTTAATCGGATGTGCTCGTGGATTAATGTTATTGAATCTTAAATAAGGGAGTGGAATTCCATAATCAATACACCTGCGAAGCGAAATTTTCATCATAGTCGCTTTGATAAAATGATCATCATATATGGTGATGAGCGTCACGATATAACAATATTAAATTATGTCTTAAAGTACGAAACTTAATCCGTAGAAAGATTTTGATTTATTTAGAATCTATTATTTCATATCCAAATCAGATTTGGTTTTCTTGAAGTGTTGGATCTCCGTAACTATCTAGAGTGAAATATTGCATATACGAATCCAAGGTTGAACTCAAGAATCCAAGGTTGACTTGGATTAGTTTTGCACTAAAGGACAAAATTAGGGTATGGGAGGACTTTTGCCAAGAAAGATATTATCTTCTCTCCGTCTCCTGCAGAAGCCGTATAAAAAAGGGGAAAAATAATCCTCTGGGGTTCCTTTAAGCCGAAGAAGAGCCCCACATATGATGACGTCCTTGGAGCCGCACAAGGCCAGAGCTGCACACAAAAAATCAAGTTGTCGTAAGAGTATAGAAGAAAGGGTTTCATTGGTAATCAACCAAACATGCTCTGCTTCTGATTTTTTGTTCCCAAGAGTAGTTTTGAAACGTATTCGTGTTTGATAAAATTTTTGTTCTTGAGAATAAATTTCTATTTTTTTTTATTCCCGAAGTAGAATTGGAACAGAATCAAGATAAAAAAAAAAAGTCGATTTTTATTTTCGGGAACAAATCTAAGAATCAAACCATTTTCTTGTTCTTGTTCTTCTTCCCTTTTCTTCTTTTTCATCTACCGCTACCGCTGCGGTTGCTATCCGTTGCCCACCGTCGCCGGTCGCCGGCAACTAGTCTGGCGAGCTCGCCGAAGGCAAGCCTAGCCAACGGCGAGCCTCCCGATTTGGTGAGGTCGAGCCTCGCCTGCCGACCCTCGTCGGCTAGTTGCCGTTTGTCCCAAGGCCGGCGACAAGCTGGCGACCGGCCACCTTGAAGAAGAAGGGGAGGAAGAAAGGAAAAACAGAAAAAAAAAAAAAAAAAAAAGGAAAAAATTATTAAAATTATTAAAAAAAATGATTTGAAGTATGAATTGAAATTTTGCTATTTATAAAATACATATTTAATTTTTTATTTAGTATTTATATTTATAGTTTATACTATAGTTTATTATTTACTATTTAATAAAAATTTGATTAGTTAATATGTTTATTACTTAGTATAAATATAATTAATCAATAGAATTTCTATAATTTGATAAAATTTTAGAATTGGAATAGAAATTTTATGTAGTTACCAAACGTATTTCTGTTTTTTTTTTTTTTTTTTTATATTTCAGAATCATAAATTTTGTACAGTTATCAAACACGTTTTTTTAGAAATTGTTTCCGAGAACAAAATAAAAAATAATCATTTCTGATTAGAATATGTTCCCGAGAACAGAATCGTTACCAAACGCGTCCAAAGAGTGTAGCTCTTGTTTTTCACGGTATGTGAGCGTATTGCTTAAGCTTGAGCATGTATTGATTTTGTATTGTGAATTTACATCTTTATCTGTAAACACTTTTGAATTTAGTATTAAATTTAAGTGTGAAAAATACTTGAGTGTATGAGCAATTGTAACTTTGATTCTCTGATTATAATGGATTATTCATTACTGGTTTTTTTTGTGAATGTAGGTATCGATACTTGAACTTAATTATGTAAATTTCTGGTATCCTATTATTCATCGTTTAATTCTTTAATGATTTCGTATTGACTTAATTTGTAAGATCCTGTTGTTTCTACATATTAAACTACAACAATTGGTATTAGAGTTTGAGATCAAATTTCTTGATTGTCACTTGGGATTTTTGCTTGTTTGATTATTATCTGAAAATTATGTTATTGCAGTTATGTTTAAGTGAAAGCTGAAATTGAGAAGTTTAGCGGGATGAATAACTTTGGATTATGGAGCATCAAGATACGTGTGCTATTAACAACCTAGGTTTGGCCAAAGCACTGGATTATGAAGATGAGTTATTGATTATAATGAAAGCCTCTAAGAGGGTAGAACTAATGGAAAGAACAAATAACTCTATCGAATGAGATGTTAATAGAGGTGGCTAAGGAGAAAGATGCCGCAGCATTATAGGCAAAACTTCAAGCACTCTATGTAAAAAAGGGTTTGAATAATCGCTTATATATGTTGAAGAAAATATTTCAGTTTAGATATACTAAATGTATGTTTATCAAATCCCCACCTAAATGAATTTAATAAACTTACAATGGATTTGAGGAGCATTAGTAAGATACTTGATGATGAAGAACAATGCATAATGTCTTTAACTTCTTTACTAGAGTTGTGAGAACACTTTACTGATTCACTATTGTAGGAGCGTACTACGATTATTTCGAAAGAGGTAAATTTTGTATTATTCTCTAAGAAGTGACAGAGAAAGTTACAAGATGACAGCCTAGCGTAATGAGTAGTGTAAACACTAACGATTCAGGATAAAGAAAATCATTGAGGGTTTAGTGGCAGCAAAGGTAAAAGTAGGTCCAAATCACGCCATAGAAAGTTTAAGGGACACGCGAAGTGCTTTAAGTATCATGAAGAGAGGCACATCATGAGAGATTGTTCGAAGCGGAAGAATAAATGTGATAAGCAAAATGTCATAAGTAATGTGACGAACGTTGCTAAGGGAAGCGCTAGTGATGTAGAAACTGTTTTATGTGCGACTACTAGTTTTTCAGGAGACGAATGGATACTAGATTCATGGTGTTTTTATCATATAACGCCTCATAAGAATTGGTTTGCTACTTATCAGATTGCAGATGTCCTAAGAATTCTTTTGGGGAATAACGTAGCCTGCAAGGCTATGAGAATAGAAACAATTCAGATTCGTATGCAAGATAAGGTGGTGCGCACATTGACAGACATAAGGCATATATTAGAGCTCAAGAATAATCTTATTTCTCTAGGGACACTCGATAACATCAAGTAAAGGTACACCGCTAAATGTGGAATACTGAAGATCTCTTGAGGTGTCATGACAATGATGAAAAAGAAGAAAGTAAATACTCTCTATCATCTATTGGAAGAGATTGTGATCGGACCGCTACAATTTTATTAGGTGATTAGACTTTGACCTAACTTGGTTATGGCATTTGCGTTTAGGGCACTTGAGTGAGGTAGATATGACGATACTAAGTGAAATGGGTTGTTGAAAGGTAAAAAAACAGGGTATGTGAGCACTACATCTTTAGGAAGCAATGTCGAATTAAGTTTACTATAACTATTAATTTGACCAAACGACCAATTGAATACATTCATTTGGACAACTAGGGCCTATCCTTCTTTCAAAAGGAGGTGTTCGATATATACTGACATTTATCGATGATTATTTAAGGAATGTATGAATATACTTTCTGAACCACAAGTATGATGTGTTTGATTGGTTCAATAAATCTAAGGTATTAATTGAGAAGTAGTCAGATATACAAATAAAGTGCCTAAGAATTGATAATGATATGAAATTCTGTGGTAAGGATTTTATTGAGTTTTGCAAGAAAAAAGGAATGGTGAGATATTGTACAGTACCGAGGATACCACATCAGAATGGCGTAGCAGAATGAAAGGATAGAACTTTGCTTGCGCGAGCTCAATGCATGCTTTCGCATATAGGACTTGGCAAGGAATTTGTTTCGAAGCAGTGAACATGTCATGTTACTTGGTTAAATCTTCATCATCTATTATCGAGTAAAAGACTCCTGAGGAAATATAGTCGAGGAAACCTGTTGATTGTATATTCGGATCCTTGCATATGATCATGCGAATGATAGTAAGCTTGAGTCGAGGGCAAAGAAATGCATATTTCTAGGCTATGCATATGGGATGAAAGGTCACCCGATTTTCTAATCAATAAGATGAAACTACAATACTTTAATAAAAGAGTTCAGACACAACCAGTAATAAAGAAATATCATGGTGTTATTAGTGAGGTGGAGTTTCAGGTGGAGACTCCGAAGACCATGAAAGTAATAGAAGTTGAGATGCAGATGAGGTCATAATTCTTGAAGTTGATGATAGTGAACAACTAGCAAAACCGCAGCACACAATAGCTGTAGATAGATAGAGAAGGCAAGTTAAATTACTAGTACGTTATAGTTATACAAAAATTATTTTATGTAACCACCAACCGTTGCAGCATAGAGGGTAGATCCTTTGTTCTCTCCGGTGGAGGCCAAGGTTCAAAGCCCCTGCGAAGCAGGGAGGCTGAAGTGCTGTGTGATGATTTACGCGTGTCGCCGGGGTGGTGATTTCCCTGCTATCGACACCTGGGGGTTTACGTGAACGGCTGTCGGCCACAGTAGTGTTGACACCTAAAATTTTTATCGACATTTTAATCATCAATTTTGCAAAAATATAAAAAAAAAAAGAGCAAAAAAAAATAAATAAAAAGAAATGAAAAGAAAAGAAATGAAAAGAGAAAGAAAATTAGAAATAAGGAAAACGAAAAAGAAAAAGGAGAGAAAAAGAAAAAAATAATAGAAAAAAGATTTTTTTTTTTGGGGAGCGCGGATTCTCTCTGGGGGCTCTCTCGGAACGGTTTTTCTGCTGACTCTCTCTATAACCGTTTTCTCTCTCTCTCCCTCTCGGGGGGTCGATCGCTCTCTTTTGCGCTGCTCTTCCTGGTTCTCCGTTTTTTCTCTCGGGAGCTCTCGTCGAAGGCGAGGGTTTTCTTCCATTATGGAAAGCAAAAGAGAGAATTCCACTCATTCTCTCTCATTCATGGATCTTCACGAACACACACAGACTTGTTTTCATCTTCATGGAGTCATCGTCGAAGCTTGACATCTGGAATAAAGTAGACGCATGATTGCACATAATCAAGCTCGATCGGATGAAGATTCATCTCTTCGAACTCTCCATTACTTGATCATAGCAGCAAGACCGAAGCTAAGTCTTCTTCCCTATCCTCTACTTTTGACTTTGATGCGATCGATTAGTTGATTTTCTTAGCGATCTTAGGCTATCGTGATAGTTTATTCTCAGATAGTGCTTTGATCTTGATCAATTTCCTTTCAATAGATTTTGTTGATTTGATTCCGTTGATTTTGTTGACGATGAAGCTGAGAAAATGCTCTTAGATTACAACTATGAAGAAGCGGTTGCAATCAAGAAGTTTAAAGCCGAGGCGTCCGTTGATGAGTCTCATAAAGCGAAGATCGGAGATCGGCGTCAAACAAACAAAGTCCAGCGGCAATGACACACTGATGTGTTCACCTCCGAGTGTCGATCTAGAAAAAGGATTAGAGAAAAGCGATCATGAACGGCAAAAGTCATAAATCAGAGGTTGAAGATTGGTGCTGAACAGCTCTTATACCAGAATCTGACTTGGCGTTATTCACGTTCCGTGGTCCTCAAAGCAAAATCAGAGCTAAGCGCTCAATTTCTTTTTTTCTGTTTTGATTACAGAACAAAATAAAATTCGACTCTCCTCTGATTTCAATATTTTGTGTGTGTGTTAAATAGCAGCTTCGTCATTGCTAAATGAAGAGATCTTCGAAGGCATGTTCTTCACCGATTCAATCGAGGTAAGTGCGTTGAAACTCCTTTTAATAGCATCCGATGAGGCGCGAGCTTCTCGTGTCGAAATACATTCTCGACAACGAAGGTTCAGGGCCAGGATGCATTGCGAATCTCATTAGAATCAATACTTGATTGATCTAGAGTTGATTACAGTTAGATCTTTTGGTTCTATGATTTTTGAACTTGGATGACAATTGTTCTGCAACCTCGGATTCCTGACAGACCTCTTTGTGCGTATGCCCGGAATTGAGTCGGTATATGTGCTTTTTGGTGCTCGATGTCTTCACGAAATTCGAAGATGGTTTGACTAGCTTTCCAACGAGCTATAATACACTCTGATCCGATATCATTAGCCACATGAAATCTTCTTTAAAAGTCTACTCCAGAATCTGGAAAATTGTTCTGGTCTGTGTGTTTGTTTCTGTTACTGATCTGACCTCTTTGCTAAATGTCTTTGTTTGAGCTAGAAAATGATTTCAATTGTGTTCATGACCTTCTAAGGATTCATAGGAGACTTCTCAAGCTTTCTAACGACGTATTATGTGCATGATTTGGTTGTCATTTACCTAGTCAAATGAATGTTGCCGCATCAATGTTTGATTCTGGAAATTTGTAGATCCTCAGTACTTAGTTTTTGCTATGGCAAATTTGAGGTCATAAACTTCGAAATCTTGAGTTGACGTGTTCTGGACAATTGATCTGCATTTAAATTTGTGTATGGTGATGGAAATTTGATTTGAAATCTACTAGCTGCTGTGATTGTTGAGCATGTTTCTGTTAGGCTTATTTTGAGCTCTTTAATGTCTTTGTCTCATGAAGTGATGAGCTAGAAGTTCGATGTGCACATATTAAGCTTTCATCTGAGATTCACGTATTAGAAATCCTGAGATGATTCTTTCATGAAATTGTTTCTCATATGCTGATTACCCATCATAGAAATTCTAGGATAAGATAGCTATTGATTGTGCTTTTATCAAGCCTACATCGAATACTCAGTTTCTGTGATGGATGATTTGGTTGATGGATGCGCATGATAGAAATCTGTCATAAAATGAAATTCAGAACCCCTGTTGTTCCCTTGTCGAAGCTGACCTCTTGTCATTCTTCTATGATTTTCTTGTTAAGGATGCTAAGATTGGGTCTTTAACAAAAGTTGTTCGCCTTTCTTTTGTTCGCGCTGTGGTAAAATTTCATAGTCTTCAGATTTTCTTTTTAGATCAAATCACTATTAATGTGTCATGACATCCTAATATTTTGCTGCATTTTTGACGAAGTTGTATGCATGAAACTTGTGCCTCATTGTCTTCTTAACATTTGAAACACGTGTTACAAGTTTCGCATTAATGCATGGCATATCATATTTGAATCTCGTTTGATGTGAATATCATGCACCCATTTGGCTAATTGCAATTGGAATTTGTCAAGCATGACATTCTCAGTCCCAAGTCACTTTGCAATGTTAATGACTTGCGTGACTTCTTTGCATTCTGATTTAGGGTTAAATGTTTACCCAAACCTTTTTCGCATTCAACCTTATGTCTTGTGCAAGTTTCACATTTTTGTACATTGTCTAAGTGGTCTTACGAACCTTTAAACATGCCTTGTATTTTGTCCTGTTTGTGATTTGATTTTGCTGGATTCATGTTCATGTCTGATGCCTATGTCTGTTCGTCGTAATAATGATTTCTATGCGTTGTCTTAGTCATATAAGATGAGGCAAGGGATTCTTATTTCTTAGACTAGGTTTAGAATAGGATCCTGAACATGGATAAAACGTGAAGATGGTGAAGGTCGATGTCCATTCCGACCATTGTCATGTAATATTCATTTTCCCGACATATGTCTCGGGTTTCATGCATTGTATAAGCCCGACGAGTTGCGGGTTTCCTTTCTTTCTCGATTGTTTTCTCTTTTATATTCTTTAGAATTGCATGATTAGATTTACTGCTTTTCTTGATTGTTTACTTCATGTCTTGCAATTTCAATTTCATTGATTGTTTTCTTTTCATTTTTTTAGAAATAGAATAGAATGAAAGTAATCCACCACGCATGATCATTTAGTATAAGATTGACGATCCTGAAAATGTAAAAAGAAACGCATTGACATGTTAGGAAAAACACAACGTACTATTTAGGTACCGAAAGGGCGCTAATAGCAATATTAGCGTAACCCAAGTCCCCGAACCTAGATATCTGGTTGCGTAGGAATCGAGGAACACTCCCGACCCTCGATTGGGTTTCTAGCCGACCCCAAAAATGAGGCTAGTGGCGACTCTTGTCTAATTTTTAGGTTGTTAAATACCTAGATCATATAAATAAATCCGCTGTCACGCGGGGTACGAGCTTGGGAGAGCTCGTGATCTTGAGATCAAGTACCCCTAAACCCGACCTTTCCCATTCTTGGATACTTTTCGAGGGGCGGCGAGATTGGGTCGCAACAAGTAGCGGTTCCTCCTGCACCAAAAAAAAAAGAAGAAGATTATTTTATGTATTAATTGTGGTGACGAGATGGAGATAGATTAGCCTTTATCTTATGTTGAGGCGATGGCTAGTAAGGAGTCATCATAATAACTAGGAGTTATGGGTGAAGAGATTGAATCATTCCATCGAAATTAGACATGGGAGCTAATCAAAGTATCTAAGAGCAAGAAGATTGTCGAAAGTAAATAGGTCTTTAAACAGAAGGAGTGCATTCTCAATGTTGAGACAGTGGGGTATAAAACAAGACTTGTAGCGAAGGGATATACACAACGTGAGGGTACTAACTACAATGAGGTGTTCTCTCTTGTGGTAAGATATACTTTTTTTTTCGTGTTTTACTTATCTAGTTTCTTCACAGAATCTCGAATTAGAATAACTAGATGTGAAAGCTGTGTTTCATCACGGTGAGTTGAAGGAACAAATTTACATGACACAACTAGAGAGATTTGCTATTTCAAATAAGGAAGATCATGTTTACTTGTTAAAGAAATCTTTATATTGGCTAAAACAATCTCCCAATTCGTATAAGCAGTCAAGACTACTTGAAATGTCAGACATATAGCTATATTTATTTTAGGAAATTAGAGAATGGTTCTTTGATTTATCTACTCTTATATGTTGCAGTTAAGAATATGTATGATATTGATGTGTTGAAGAGGTAGTTAAATGATGAGTTTGAGATAAAAGATTTAAGTATTGTAAAGAAAATATTAAATATGGAGATTTTGCGTGATTGAGCTACTGGAGTTTTATGTCTGTTTCAAAAGAGATATATTGAGAAGATTATAACACGTTTTAATATGTAATCAATGAAATCTATAATTATGCCTTTAGCGAAGTAATTTAAACACTCAAATAAATTATCACTACAGACTGAAGAGGAGGAGGAGTATATGTTCCGTGTTTCTTATTATAGTGCCGTGAATAATACTAGGTATGCTATGATATGCACTAGGCATGATGTTTCACAAACAATGAGCGCAATTAGTTAGTATATGAAGGGTGCGTTTGGGAACCACTTCCCAAAACCCCTTGGGAGTCCAAAGTCCTTTGGGCAAAAAAAATGGTGTTTGGCAAAAAACTTTGGAAGGGACTTAGGCAAAATGCTAGCATTTTTAAGGCTGAAAGCCCAAGGCAGGTGGGGGGTTGCCTTGGGCTTTTCAGCATTTTCGGCATGATGAGGAGACACTGTTTACTTTTTTTATTCCCAAAATTGTCCTCATGAAAATTCATTTTTCCGGTGCGTGCCCTTGGATGAACACTGTTCATCTTCTTCGGGCGAACGACCGCTACAGGGATGCCGCGACCTAGGCGATCTTCGTCGGAGAGTCGGGCGACCTCCGCGGGTTGCGGTGTTGCCGGCGACCGTCGCCTGCTGCACCGCGACCTCCGCACGGAGCTCGCCGGGGCCGCACGACCCATCTGGTCGCCGGTCTGGTGGTTGCGACCAGATCTGGTGCCGAAGGCTCGAGCGGCGACCCGGATCGGCGGGGTCGCGCGACCTCGCCGCCCGGATCCGGGGCGGTGGTGGTTGCGCGACCCCGCCGCGACCCAGATCCGGGGCGGCGAGTCCTCCGCGACCTCGACGCCCGGATCTAGGTCGCCAGAGGTCGAGTCGGCGTCGCGCGGCGTCGCGCGACCTCGTCGCCCCAGATCCGGGGTCGCCGGAGGTCGAGGCCGCGTCGCGTGACGCGCGCGACCTCGCCGCCCCAGATCCGGGGTCGCCAGAGGTCGAGGCCGCGTCACGCGACGCGCGTGACCTCGCCGCCCGGATCCGGGATCGCCGGAGGTCGCAACGGCGTCGCGCGACCTCGCTGCCCAAGAATCGGGGTTGCCGGAGGTCGCCGACGACCATTGCCCTTGCCGGTCATTTTTTTAAAAAAATTTTCTTTTGATAATTTTTTTTTACCACAAAACTCCTTTGTAAATGTAATTCCCCAAACACCATTTTGCTCAAAGTACTTTACAAAAAGCTTTCAAAGTACAATTTACCAAACACAGTTTGCATTTTAGAAAACACCTTTAACTCAAAGGTATTTGCATTTTCCTAAAGACTTTCCTCAAAAGTGGTTCCCAAACGCACCCGAAGCATCCTGATAAAGTTCATTGGAAAGCTCAGAATTTTTAGGGGGGCAACGGGTGTGGGTATAAGACCACTAGTTTTGTAAATTCGGATCACAACGATAACTTAGATGATTGTATATCCTTAGCAAGGTAAGTGTTTACGCTAAGTTAGTTGGAAACTGTCCTTATAGAATCACATTGTCTTAACCTTGACTGAGGCAAAGTACATAGTATTAACTTTTGTAGTGAATGAGGCGATATGATTACGAAGTTTGCTTTTAGACTTTGGGTTAGATCAGAGAAGTGTTAATATACACTGCGATAACCAATGTGCGATATATTTGGCATATAATTCAGTTTATCATAAGTGAACGAAGTATATCAACATTAGTACCGCTTCATTTGAGATGTTTTATCTAAGGATAATGTTATTGTGAAAAGGATTGTTATGTCAAAGAACCCAGCAGACATGATAATTAAGTATGTTCCTCTGGCAA
Source organism: Eucalyptus cladocalyx (assembly GCA_017140615.1). Lineage (NCBI taxonomy): Eukaryota > Viridiplantae > Streptophyta > Magnoliopsida > Myrtales > Myrtaceae > Eucalyptus > Eucalyptus cladocalyx. Next base: position 8,235,487 of record CM029525.1, on the reverse strand, counting down.
AGCTCAAGCTTTATTGTCGTTTGTGGAGAGTGAGCGTTTGTTGAGACGTTGAGAAAGCAGCATGAATAATGAATAGGGTTAATACCATAAAAAAAAAAACCTCAAATTGGTACACTTGTGACAAATTTACTCAAAATTATTTTTTTGACCACTAAAAACCCCAAACTGGTATACCTTTGACAAATTTACCCCAAACCGGTACACTTGTGACAAATTTACCTTCGGTTAGTTTTCTTTAAATTTTATTGTCAAATTATTAAGTTAAATTACACATAACAGTTGACTAATATATCAATTTAAGATTTTACACATCGTTTGTTATAGTTTACAATTTTTGTGATTTTTTTTGTGGTATTAATCTAATTTAGCGGAGGGTATATTTATCACAAATTTATCAGTTTGGGGTTTTTTGCAGTCGAATAAATTAGTTTAGAGTAAATTTGTCGTAAATATACCAGTTTAGGGTTTTTTTTATGGTCAGTCGGGATAAATTTGTCACAAGTGTACCGGTTTGGGGTTTTTCATGGTCAAAAAAATAGTTTGAGGTAAATTTGTCATAGGTGTACCGGTTTTGGATTTTTTAGGGTATTAACCCTAATAAATATTATAACTTGATTTCAAACATTGAGTGAATATGGAGAATTGTTAAATTATGTCTCTGATTTAAATTTTTACGGAACTCGATCCATAGAAGGATTTTGATTAATTTAAAATTTGTTATTTCCTATCCAAATCAGACTTAGTTTTCTTGTTTTTGGGCGTCGGATCTCCGTGACTATCCAGGATGAAATATTGCAATGTATGAATGGCTTGGATTTGTTTTGCACTAAAGGACAAAATAAGGGGCAGAAAATACTTTACCAAGAAAGAAGTTACGTCTCTCTGTATCCTGCGAAAGCCGTATAAAAAGGGTTAAAAAGATCCTTTGCGATTCCTTTAAGCCGAAGAAGAGCCGCACAAAGCGAGAGCCGCGCACTAAAAAGCAAGTCGCCATACGAGCATAGAAGAAAGAACGCAGCTCTTGTTTTTCACCATATGCGAGCATATCGCTTGACCTTGAGCACGTGTTTGATTTTATGCTTTGAGTTTACATCTTTATTTGTAAATATTTTTGGATTTGAATAAAAATTGAAGTATAGAAAATACTCGAACGTATAATAAGTGATTGTAACTCTAATTCTTCTATTATAGTGAATTATTTGCTACTAATTTTTTTGTGTGAATATAAGTACTAATACTCAAACCAAATTTTATAAATTCTTATGTTCTATTATTTATCGTTTATTTTTCTAGTGATTTCACGTTAATTTAATTTATAAAATCCCATCGTCTCCAAGTATTATATTACAACAAGCAATATGGTCCTGAGTTGAGAACGATGATCTATTTTGATATAGTGCATGTACTAGTCTCGGCTTTGGGAGTGTCCTAATTAGAAAAGTTGCCATAACCATTTCTAAATTAACCGGCGAAAGATCAAAGTATTTGTTGGCAACACGGGGAAAGCGAGATGTCAAATTGAGTAAGGGAAATTGTACCAAAGTATATTTTATGCTCTAGCTCACAGGTATTTCGAAAAGTGCCGATGTAACATCGAAACTCATTTACTTGTGATCAGTCTATCTCTGATATTTTAGAACTCAATCCAAGAGGATTTGTAGAAATGCCCTTCATAAGAATATTCGTTCCATATACTTTGACGATCCTTACGGTATCGAAATTAGTGAAGCGTGACAGTAAAGAATTGTCCATTCTCACTAGCGTACATGTAGACGTCGATGAAAGGGAAAGTCATATCCTTCCCAAAGGCAAAGTGATTGAGACGAGTTATATAAGGATTAGGACCACCCAATTTTATTTTATTTTGTGTAAGATTCGAAAAGTTAACTCAAGGGTAGAAATCATTTTCGAGCATAATTCTACTGGCCCGCGCTAAAATATTTTTTTTATAACAATAAATTTCAGTGAGTTTGGAAAAGTGTCAAAGAATTGTTGGTAAAGTTAAAAAATAAAAATAAACTGGACAGAAGAAGAATCCCTTTTATCCTATGGAACTACTAACTTTCTTAACATTTTGTCATCTATTATTATATAACTTATAAATATTTCGAATTTACATAATCACAAATAAAAGACTTTGCCAAAATTTGACTAGGTGTGTGTGTTGAGCCATCCAAAACAATGGTTTCTTTTCTTTTGGGTTTTGGAAAAGTATTTTATCTTTTGTTCATTATACTCGACTCTTTGTGCACGGAATGGAATTGAGTTCTAAACATTCGATCATCTCAATAAAATCCTAAACCTGTATATAAAAAAATAGTATCACATGACAAACCTTTTAGTTGGTTCAATTAAATCAATTTTTATTTTAAAAAATGCTATTAAATTTAAAACTATGTTTAGAAGTGCAACTGAAAAATGCCATGTAAGTACTTTTTGAGTGACATGCAAACAGTTTCAGGTACTCTTCGTGGAAAGGACTTGACTATGCATTTTGAAAAAATGTATAAAACTTCCCCGACCTAATCGAAAGATTTAAGACAAGATTGCATTTTATACACAAGATTTATGATTCCACGAGAATGTATGCTGTACTACATCGCAGTCAAAGTGTACTCAGCAGCTATCAAAGAAAATGCACAAACACGGACGCCCCTCCGATTTCTGTCAGATGTTCTCTTAAGGTGCGGACTGAAAAGTCGATCCCAGACTTCATTTTCACCTTATGCTTCGGCGAAACAAACCCAGGATTCAAAGAACGAAACAACGTAAACTACAAAAAGCATTTCCTGTTTTGGAGCTTCTGTTAAATCAAAGGCTACATCCTCAACAGTGGAAGACAGATCAAACTAAAATCCTAATGGATGACTTAAGACGACTTCTAGCTCTTCTAGTCCGACCTCCTTCCACACTACACCCATCATCGACTAGCCACCGGCACCTCCGGACACAATCACATCTTTCAATTCCATTGACACCCAAAAAAATCCCTACAATCACATTTTGGTCACGAGGGACAGAAACCTTTAAAATCACCCTTGCTGCCTCATGTGGTTATGATTTGCATCAGCCCAGCCCATAGTGATCATGAAGACGAAAGTTAGCCAAGAATTTCAAGAACCCTTAGGTTAGGTTTCATTGGACCTACAAGTAGAGATACATAATTCTATGATGAAGCAGTTGATTGTCACGTGTTCAAACCAAGAGACGCTGTTGAAGACATAACATTGATGGCAAATTTGAGCTGGAGATAATACTTGAAAGGGCACCAAACTCAAGAGGAACAATTAATACTTATTGGACAAGTCATAAGAGCATCGTCAAACAGGTCAAAAAGTAACAAGATATGAATAAGGCAATTCAACATAGAATGGGAGTGACTATTGAGGAGGAAGCAATTGACCATCGACGTTACCCCAATTAGCTTATAAATATTGCAAGTGATCCAATAGAGAGACCCCCAAACAACACACAAAATTGCTTTATTTTTCATTTTATCTTTGCTTAGTCTAGCTTAATTGTAACTTAAGATTCTCGTCATAGATTCAATTCCGACTAGTGCCTATATCCCAGGCAGTGTGAGCCCTTATCACAGCCCGTGCTACCGAATCAATTGCTTAATTCTTGGTACCAATGATTAAATTCCAGTGCTAACTCACCGTCTAGTGTCATTGAATAGATTCCGATGTTGTGTCCTTATATCAATCCTAAAGCATTATTCACTAAGTATTGTCATCATTGCCCAACGTCGCCATTTAGATTTAAGCATTATATCTTTACATCCATCTAGGAGCAATATTCACTAGGTATTGTCATCACTATCTAGCATCGTCAATTAGATTATGGTATTGTGTCCTTATATCCATCTAGGAGCAGTGTTTACTAGGTGTTATTCTCATTGTCTAGCATAATCAATTAAATTTCAACATTGTATTCTCATATCCACCTACAAATAGTGTTTACTAGGTGTCATTCTAACTGTCCAACATCGTTGATTGAGCTCCGACATTTGTGTCCTCGAATTTATTTGAAAGCAATGATTTCCGAACTTTAGTTAATACCCATTTGTTGTCGAATCATCTTCGATATAACGTAAATCATTTTAATTTTAATGGGCTTTCATTATTATCTTATAGTGAGTTCGGATTGAATCGTTAATTAGATTTCAACATTGATTATCATTGGTTTTGAGCTTATGTTAAGTATGTTAAGCGACTTCTTTAAATATAAGATTATATAATAGATATAATCTCGTTCACGTTTGACCCTCTCTATTCAAAACTAATGGTTTCCTTTAATAAAAATCAAGATATAATACTTGCTTAAAGATATTTTGTTGTAGGATCTTGGATCGACGAAACGGATTCACAATCCTCTACCAGCTCCCTCCCTACCAGGACGCCCCAACCGCCGATTGGGGAGATTGTTTTTTCTTCCCTCTCTCTAAGGAATACCTCCGAATTTTACGTTTCAAATTTCAGACGTAGTAGTTTTACGTCATACTAAGGACATATTCTTTTTTTCTTTGTTTATGTGAACCAAAACCTGTATTGATACATTCTGTGATGTTGCCCAAAAATCAGGACACTTCATATTCCTCAGATTTCATGTTCACTTAAATTTTGATCCAGTCTATTTCTGTGGAAATTGCACCTACACGGATGAATGTCTCTTTAAGAATGACAAACGACCCCGAAACCGGTAAGGCCTTTGGAAGGATGCTAGAGATGCGAGTAACAAAAAGCTTGGAAGAATTTTGTCTCTCTTTGCACAGCGGGGTCGTTGATCTTGTGCTGGCTACGTCCCACTTTTACAACAACCAGATGGGAAGGCGATACTCTCTCACATTTTTTCCTCGTCTAATTTTCTTGCAGGTCCGACTGGTGAAGATGGTGAATGAGGACACCGCTAACATTCCCCGATGGGAAACGTCAAATAGAGGCTAACCTGCCATGTGAAAATCATTACAGAACTGCGCATATCCTCTTTTTGCTGTTATTTGGCGGTTCTCTTGAGGAACGACCCAACGGTGATCTAATGTCACAGAAAAGTATAGGCGGCTCGGCCAGCCAAACAAGCCCAAGCCACACAATAGATTTATTGGGACAGTTATGCAATACCGGTTATTTTCCTCATTCTGTATAAAACCAATTGTAGCACCGGCCGCGGCAAAAGTTTTGAGAGGCTCGGAGGGTCGTGTCGACCGAATGTTCTCGATGGACAGAACGTAGTATGGATTAGCTAAACAGGGATGAACTGATGAACATTCGTAAGTTCCTGCGCGGAGCCTAAGAACAAAAGATAATGACAAATAGCATGTCAAATATTTGCTATGACCCGTGCAACTGTGATGAAACAAGAAAACTTGCAAACAATAATCACCTTCCTCTGTTGCTCACTTTTTTGTTGCGGGTGAACCTTAGATTTTTCTGACCTAAAAAAAAAACTTTGGATTTTATTTAGTTTTTTGGTTTTTTACAACGCTTAAACAATTCTGCTAGGCTTTTGTGTAGCATCTGCAGTGGTGTGTGTGTGTTTCAGGGTTTTGATGGTCTTGTGGTGAGTGAAGGCCTCATCTTCACAATCTGCTCTACATCAACACCCATTTTCTTGGCATAAAGACTCGCCTCAAAGAAACTCTTGACTGCGTCCTCCATGTACTCCTTCCCTTCTTTGACGGTCATCTCCTTCCCGAACCTCTCCGGGTAACTTGTGAAAATGTGATCACCCTTCAGCACCGCTGCGAGCTGCAAGAGCTCCTGCTGGAATTCGCTTGGCTTGGCATCTTCATTAGCCTCGCCTTTCCTGATCTTGACTGGAGTCGGGAGTTGCTCTGTCGGCATGTTCAAATACAAATTACGCGTGTTCACCTTAAGGCACTCAGCCAATTCATCAAATACTAGTTATGGTGTTGTTTCTGAAATTCTGTGCTTATGCATCGACAAATGACAACTATTGTGCATTTAACATATACATGAATTGATCTGTGTTCTGACTCTCTGGAAATAATCAGTGCATTTGTCACCAAACCTGGACAATCAGTTCTCGGTTCGGTGCGTGTTTGCACGATGCCCTCGAACGTGCCAGCCCATGCGTCTCGCTTAGTGAGGAAAGGCGCGCTGAGGTTGAAAAGCTTCTTGACTGTTGCAGGAATTGAGGAGTGCTCGTACTCGGACGTCGGAAAGGGCGAGCCGTTGGGCCCATGGACAACTGCAATTTTTTCTTTTCATGAGAGCATGAACAACAGTGTATACAGAACTACAAACTTTGGTTATTCAGTCAACAAAGTTCTTTTATCATTATCAAAATGTGTGGTATAGATGACAGAATCATCCAAATGACCAAAGTGAATGACACTAGTGATTTTAAAGTTAAAGGACCACCACTTTTTTATCAAGTTCACTACAGGAAGGAAAATCTCTTTCATGAAAGTAAACCCAAGTTCCGTTCACATTCCAGTGTTCTGTCGGCAGAGATAAAGTGACAAAACGTCAATAACGAGCATTACTTTTGCAAGTAGAACAAATGGACAAAGAAATAAAGAGCTGGAAAAGAGAAGGACGGTTCACCGACCAGGGCCCAAAGGACCATCAGCTCACTGTTTTTAACAAAGCAAAACCGGAAGGAAAAAGCTTGGGTTACTTGCACGCCATTCTTTCTTTATTTGTGTATTGTAGTGACCCATTTAATGAGGTCAATCTCTTTCCCACATCTGTCCTCCTGGTTTAAAGGCTAAATATGATGACAGGAATAGGTGAAAGAAAAACTAAAGAAGCCATTGATAACGAGAAAATATGTGGCCTGGCACCTTCACCAGCGCATTATTAGGAAACTGGAACAAGTGGTCCATGGAGAAATTACCATCCGACAAGCTGATCACACACTAAGAAGTAGCTGGATTCACATTGAACTCCACCAACCACTATATATATATTTCACCGTGATCTGCGACTGGATACTTACAGAGCTGATTGCTCGGAAATTACTATCCACGCACATTCTGATAGGCTCATTCATATTCAATCACACTTCTAAGTAAATGGGAGAGTGATAGGAATACGTACCGGTGCCCTTTTCGATCCAAGGCGAAACCGCAATGGTGGGGACCCTCACACCCAGCCGGTTGAACGTGAAGTTGAAGGGCTCGGGCCCCACGATGCCGTCCGGGCTGGGGACCCCACGGACCGGCGTGGGAACATGATCGAAGAACCCGCCGTGCTCGTCGTACGTGATCAGCAGCAGGGTCTGGTTCCACTGCGGGCTCGCCCTGAGCGTCTCGTACACCTCCTTCACGAGCATCTGCCCCTGGTACACGTCGTGCGAGGGGTGGTCATCCGTGGCGGGCTCCTTCTTGGTGTCCATGTAGCGCTGCTCGATGACGGCGTAGTTCGGGAGGTTCCCCTGCCTCGCGTCCGCCGCGAACGAGGCGCTGTACGAGCGGAACTTGGAGACGTACTTGAGCTTCCGGAGGTTGCGGTAGAAGAGCGTGGCGGGGATGTTCTGGTAGTAAATCCTGAAGGAGAGGCCGGCGTCGTCGAGGTTCTCGAAGATGGTGCGCTGCGGGTAGCCCAGGGCGAGGAGGGCAGGGATGTTGCTGGTGGCGCCTGCCGACGTGCCAGAGTGCACGTAGAGGCGGTTGGGCTGGGTCGACGACGGCACAGACGCGAACCATCTAGTAGCATGTGTTTAATTAATCAAATCAGGCTGTGAAAATGTTGAAATATAAATGATTCGGAAAATGTTTTTACTCTTTTTGAATTAACAGTTAAATTCGAGCAAAACACTTCCTCACGGATCTGACAGTCGCAATTAAATGCACTTCCTTTTCTCTGTCAATCGTCAATGTCTAGCATCAATCAAACGTACGAAGATTTTTGCTATGTGACTTGAATTCACGTCGGACGTTACTAGTGACCATCTCATTCTACAAGCTCTAATCTTATATAGTAACTGCAACTTTCCACGCTATGATCCCGCATCAAACCAAGAATATCCTCTCTCTCTCTCTCTCCTCTCCCACTTTAAGTTTTCTCCGAGATATAAATACCATTTTAATCTTTAAAAAAAATTGCTAAAAAAAAGTTAAAGAAAAAAGGACGACTTCATGAGATGGTTCCACGTGAGGCCGGCCCGCCTTTTGCAGGGGCGCATGTGAATCGAGCTAAGATTTTTTCCTAGGTGGGTGCGCTCGCGCCAACGATAGAAGAGAAGAGTGCCCGCCTGTCTTGTCTCGAGATGTGTGACGACAAATCGCACTCGGTTTGGTTGAACTAATTTCAGACTCGTCCGTCGAATATAGAGAGAGACATGTAATATATTCGAATTTCTTCGAATTCTAAATAATATTTTCAATCTTGACGAGGAAATGGAAGAGAAAAATATCGTTTTAACGTTGAAACGAACGGATTATTTGCGGGACTGCATTATCGTCTGACGTCGGAAAGAGAGAGGGAGAGAGAGGAAAACCTGTCGAAGACGGCGAACTCGGAGACGAGGGCCTTGTAGACGGCGACCATGTCCGGGTGGAACCCGCTCATCACGTTCCGGGACATGTTCATGGACGGGTCCATCGAGTAGGCCTGCTGCGCGAACCCCTGCATCGGGGGCGGGTCCGCCGACGTGTCGTTCGACCCGAATATCTGCTCCCGGATCGCCTGGAACGAGTGGCCCGGGTCCGGGTCGACGTAGTGGGAGCGGTCGTCGAAGTGGAACCGGGTGGATTTGGGGTCGGAGGTGGAGAGCGGGTTCGACTCGGAGCCGTCGACGCCGTTGATAGCCGGGTTGAGGCGCTTCATCCACCCCAGCATGTGGTCGAAGGACCGGTTCTCCATCACCAGGACGACCACCGTCTTGATGGGGCTCTGGGCCGCCGCCGCCGCCGCGCGGGAGGAGAAGGTGGCGGCGGCGAGGAGGAGGAGGAGGAGGAGGCGGCGGCGGCCGGAGAGAGCGAGCTTCTGTTCTTCCGGTCAGACATTCTTGAAATGAAAAGACGGGATTTTTCTGCAGATTTCGAAGCTCGAGCAGAGAGTGAGAGGAAGGGCGTGAACCTGGGGAAATGAGGAGCGGACAAAGGGGGGACATGTTTGGTAATATCCTTTCTGTCGTTTTATGTCCAAATTATCTTTTTTCCTTTTTGGGGGATAGAAGAATGGAAATAGGACAGCTTGATTGAGACTGAGATAATTGAGGCTGTGTCGGTCTAATTTAAATGGACAAAGTTTGACCTTTTTCAGTAAATCAATTGAGTTCAGCCATTACGGCAAGTGAGGGGAAAAGTACCAAAAAAGTCCTAAACCTTTACATCGATTCTAAACTTTTCATTGGATCAATTTAGTCATAAACCTTTTAATATTGGTATTGATTCATCATCCGTGATCCGATTTTGGCCGTAAGCCCGTGCTGACGTGGACGTTGATTGGTGATTAGGACGCTGACATGGCCATTTTTATGAATTTTTTATTATTTTTTCGAATTTTTTTATTAATTTTTTTGAATTTCCTTTAATTTTTTCTCTTTTTTTTCTTTTTCATTTTCTTTTTCGGCATTGGCCCGCGAGCCTCCGGTGAGGCTCGCCGGCCACTGGGCGAGGGCCGCGAAGCCCTCGCTTGCCGCCGGCGAGGGTCGCGGCCCTCGCCCGGCCTCTCCCAGGCCGCCGACGAGGCGGCTTCGCCCGGATCTGGGCGAGGCCGGCCTCGCCCAGGCCTTGCCGCGGGCGAAGGCGGCCTCGCCCGCGGCTGGCGAGGCCATGGCGGCCATCGCCAGGGCGGAGGCGAGGGCCGCGAAGCCCTCGCCAGCCGCCGGCGAGGGTCGCAACCCTCAGCACTCGCCTCCACCCTGGTGAAGCGAACCCGCAAAACCCATTCCTCCTCTCTCTCTCTCGAGCGCCTCTGCTGAACCCACCATCTCCCGCAGAAGCTTCGGGAAACGACGGAAAGCCCCAATCGAATCAAGAGAACTTCCCCCTTCTTCTCGCCGCGGATTGGAGGAGAGCAGGTGGTGGTTGCTTGATCGGGGGGATCGATGGGGGATGCGAACGCCGTGGCCGGCAATCTGGCCCGCGCCATCGCCATCGCCTTGGACTGGAGCTTCGCTCCTGACGCTCGCCAGGCCGTCGTCTCTTTCCTCGAATCCGTACGCCCTCTCTCCCCCTCGCCAGCCGCGGGCGAGGCCGCCTTCGCCAGCGGCCAGGCCTGGGCGAGGCCGGCCTCGCCCAGATCCGGGCGAAGCCGCCTCGCCGGCGGCCTGGGAGAGGCCGGGCGAGGGCCGCGACCCTCGCCGGCGACAGGCGAGGGCTTCGCGGCCCTCGCCCAGTGGCCAGCGAGCCTCACCGACGCTCGCTGGCCACCGCCGAAAAAGAAAATGAAAAGAAAAAAAGAGAAAAAATTAATAGAAAATTCAAAAAAATTAATAAAAGATTCGAAAAAATTCATAAAAAATTCATAAAATGGCCACGTCAGCGTCCGGTCACCGGCCAACGTCCACATCAACGCGTGCCGGTCAAAAATTGGCGGATGATGAATTAATTAATCCAATATTAAAAGGTTTAGAACCAAATTGATCCAATTGAAAAGTTTATGACTGAATTGGTATCAATGCAAAAGGTTTAGGACTTTTTTGGTACTTTTCCCGCAAGTGAGAGAGAGCCTGAGTGAATTCGAAAGATGGGCGCAAGTGCTAGGATTGTGTGAACCCTCAATTGATTGGCAATGTAATAATTGAGGTCGTACCAATCTAATTTAAATGGACAAAATTTGACATTTTTAGTACGCCAGAGCTCGATTGCTATGGCAAGTGAGAGAGCGTGAATTCGAAAGGTTTGTGTGAGCACTTAGATTGTGCGAACTCTCACGTGCCATTTACGTACGAATTATGTGATCTAATGGTCAAGACGGAGCAAGATCACCTTAACGGATGTGTGCGAGACTTGCTTTTCAGTGGGGAGAAGGGTGGGAATAGGATAGTGTTACATTATTAAATCTCCTCTATTGATTGGCAATGTAAAAATTAAGATCGTGTCAATCTAATTTAAATGGACAAAGTTTGCAATACACCACCCGAGCTCAATTGCTATGGCAATTGAGAGAGCATGAATTCAAAAGCTTCACACAAGTGCTCCATTTATGTGCGATTTATGCGATCTAACGGTCAAAACAGAGCAAGATCACCTGAATGTGCGAGACTTGCTTTTCGGTGGGAAGAAGGGTGGGAATGGGATGGCGTTACGTTATAATATTTCCTCTATTTATTGGCAATGTAACAATTGAGACCATGTCAATCTAATTTGAATGGACAAAGTTTGACGTTTTTAGTACACCACTTGAGCTCGATTGCTATGGTGAGTGAAAGAGCATGAATTCGAAAGGTTCGCACACATCCTCGGATTGTGCGAACCCGCCTTCGTTACGGTCGTGAAATGTCGGGTGCCATTTACGTGCGAATTATGTAATCCAGTGGTCGAGACAGAGTGCCGTGCGAGACTTGCTATTCGGGGTCGTGAATATGATTGAAATAGCTGGCCAATCAGAAATGAGAAGATTCACCATACATTGTCTTGACGAGGAAATTCCCTTTGCTTTCTTTGTCCGGAGAAACGTTTTGAGTTGAAGGGATGGAGAAAAGGTTGATGACAGCACAGTGTCTTCCGGACAAACTTCGGATCATCCTAAGCTTTAATGAAATGGGATGATGCTGAGCTCCTCCGGAGTAGGAAAATTACGATTCATCGAGTTTCAGAGAATTGGTGTGTTTATAAGTGGTTAATATATCTTATATATATAAATGAGATTGTTCTTCATAAATTAAGACGGTGAAAATATCTCGTAACACTATTCCTTAATTTATTTATTATTTATTATATTTTTCCTCTTTTTTATATTATTTTCATTATTATTTCTTTTTTCCCTTTCATCATTTTTTAATAAAAAATTATCAAATAGTTGATTTATTTAAAATACAAAAATACCTAAAATATCTAATAAATATAAATATTTAATTTATAGAATTTTTAATAAAATAGGAATATAGAAATTAAAATAAGATTAATTAAAAATATTTTTTATTTTTTATTTTTATTTTCTTAAATTAGGAAATATAATTTCATTTTGGATGTACTTATGGATTGATCTTAAACTAGGGAATGGAATCCCATGATCAACGCGCTTGCCAAGGTTCACGGCGGTTGATTTGATATTTAAGGAAGGATTATCGCAGTTGTTCTAATGGAATATTAAACTAGGGGAATCCCATGATCGTGTGGGAAGATGCGCGTTACTATAGAGCAATATGGCCATAAGTCAGAGAATGATGATTTGTTTAAGTACAAATGCAAAAAGCCAGCGTCAATTTAGGTGTGCCCTAATTGGAAAAGATGTCATTATTCATTTATTAATTAACTGGTGAAACACCAAGACATTTGTTGGTAACAGACAGAGACACAATGAAAATTAATTAGGAGGGATGTTAAAATGAGCACGATAAATTGTACCAAAGTGCATTTTATTGTACCGCCACGGAAAATGTGCTAGCCCATAAATACTTCAAAAGTTTTTGATGTATTATTGAATCCGATCATCGAGGATACATAGAAGTGCGGGAGAAATATATCATAAGTGCCAAAAGTTGTGTACAGCGATTACTTTGGTGTCAAAAGTTTTTGTCGGTTCACTTAAGTGTCAAATTGGAGAAAAAACGATTACTTAAGTGCCTCCAACCAAAATATTTGATTAAAACATGACGTGATTTTTATAATTAAAAATTTAATATGACTTGGCATTTTATTTTATTTTTAAATCAGTCCATGTGGACTTTCTTGGCTGCTGTCCAACATAGAAGAAAGAAAATATTGGCATTTTTTTTTTATCTCTCCTCCGTTACCTTCTGTAATGGTGTCCGCCTTCTCCCTCACCCAAACACCTCTGATCCCACTTGCTTGAAAAAACCCATTTGGTCATCCTCTCTCTCCAAGTTCCACCTCCACCCCTCCTCCATCGTTGCCACCAGTGTCGTCACCAGATTTGGTCAAGCAATACCGACTCTGGCGAACCACTTGTCCATGGACGAGTGTCGATGTCACGTATTGTCACCACTAGATCTGGTCGAGCAATACGACAGTGATCACTGAACTTTTTGTCCTTGGTCTAGTCACAAATTGCAACTCCATCATCGTCCATAGACTAGACAGTGTTTGACTCCCTAATTTGTTCTGTTGAGACCAAAAATGAAGCTGAGATAAAAAAAAAAAAATGAAGCTAAGATTTGATCTTCTCTCTATTGGGTGGGATGAGCATTCATGACAGCGAAGGTCAGGATGACCGGGTAGAGCAACTTCTTTGTGGCTTGCCGTCGGCAAGTTGCCCGGAGCATGGCCGATCGAGTTGAGAGGATTCATTTAATGGCCGCTTAGGGTTTAAAATTGGGGATTTCTTTCAATTTAACAAATTAGGGTTTTTATTTAGGGAGAAATGCAACACGTCATTTCTTGCTTTAAATGTTGACTAGACTCTCCAACGATTTACGTCAACTTAAAAAATTAATAAAAAAAGATAATGTCGAATTTCTAATCGATCAGATTGACATTAACATTGAAATGATCACTTTTTAAAATTTTTGACATTTAAGTAATTCAAAATAAAATTTTAACATTAAAGTAGACACCATACATAATTTTTTTGACACTTTTTTGCTCATGGTAACATTTCTGTTTCTCCCAATTTCTATTATTTTGTTAACAAAAAAAACAACCCGTTTGGTAATCTTAAATTGTTTTTATTTTGGGGAATAAAAGTTAGCATATAAATAGATATGGAGCAAAAACGATAAACAAAAAAAAAAAAAATTGCTTCTTTTTTAGGAACAATTTCCGAGAAATAAGTAAATTTTATTTTTTTATTTTTCTTTTATTCTTTTCTCTTGCCGCGGCCACCTTCAATTGCTGGAGCCACCGCCGACCGCCGCCGCCATCGCCACCATCGCTCGCCGTCGCCGGCCACCGGCCTCTGCCATACTTCGCCACATCGCCACCATGGCCTCACCTTGCCAAGATTTGACAGCCCACCACCGCTGGCTGCATGACCGCTGCAGTGGCGGGCAGCGGCAGATGGTGGTCGACGATCCATGAGTAAGAATAAAAAATGAACAAATACAAAAAAAAATTATTGCGTTCTAAATGCATTTTTATTCTTTTTCTATTTTAAGAGTAGAAATTTTGTGTAGTTCTACCAAACGAGTTTTTTTACTCGAAAATTATTCTTCTAATAAAAATAAAAAAGAATTATTTCTGAAAATAAACTCTTCCCCAACCAAGAATCATTGTTATGCACGCCTTTAATCTACTTATCCATAGAAGTGCCTTTTAAGGATATTCCTTCCCAAGACCAAAAAAAAAAATCTCACTCGCGTGCCCGTAGACATCGAAGAAAGGGAAAGGCACGTCCTTCCCAAAAGGCAAAGTGATTGTAACGAATTATTTAAGGATTAGGACCACACGGAAAGTTTTTTTTTCTTTTTCTTTTTTTCTTTTTTTGTTTTGTTTTGTAGTATCCGATAACTTAACTCAAGATTAGAAATCATTTTCGAGCATAATAATGGCCCACACCGAAAAAATATGGATTTTTTAAACTATAATAATAAATTTCAATTAGTTCAGAGAATTGTGAAAGAACTGTTAGTTAATTAAAATGACTGGTAGCTTTATTTTCAGGTAATTTATGGATGATAACTTGCCAACACTTTTATGAAATTACTAACTTTTTTAATAGTTTGCAAGGAAAATTTACGACTAACTTAATATTTTTTTATTTATATAACATATAAATATTTCGAATTTACAGACTCGCAAATAAAAAGACTTTGCTGAAATCTTACTAGGTGTGAGTGTTTAGCCGTTTAAAAACAAGGGTTTCTCCGTTGGGGTTTTGGAAAATAATTTCACATTACTCAATATATTCAATGCTTTACGTACGGAATGCAATTGGTTTGTAAACACTTCAAATGTTTATAATTGAAGAATGGACCTTTCAATTGGTTTAATTAAATCAAATTTTATATAAAAAAAAATGCAATTGAAGCTAAAATTATGTGGAAAAGTGCAACGTAAAAATATAAGTCCTTTCTTAGTAAATCGTAATCAATTTTAGTTGCTATTTATAATATGTACATGACTGTACATTTTGCAAAAGGTTAAGACTTCATCAATCTCATGGAAAAATTTAAGCCTTGATTACATTCCATATACAAAATTTGGGATTTCTCGTATAATCTTTTCTAAAACTCCACTAAAGATTCGACGGTCGGTCGAAGTGTATTCAGGAGCTATCAAAGAAAATGCAGAGACATGAATGCCCCTCCAATTTCTCTCAGTTGTTCTCTTAAGGTGTACATTGAAAAATTGACCTTACACTTCATTTTCATCTTACCCAGGATTCCAAAAACGAAACAATACAAACTGTAAAAAGCTTTTCCTGTTTTCGAGTCCGTTAAATTAAGGTTACATCATCAACAAAAGAATACAGATCAAACCAAAATCCTAATGGATGACTTGATGGCTTCAAGCTCTTCTAACCCAACCTTCTTCCACACTCCACCCATCATCAAACAGCCACCGGCACCTCCGGACGCACCTTCATCTTCCAATCCACGATCCGCCACTGCCTCCCTCATTTTCTTATTCCCTGAATCGCGCAGTGAATCAGCATCACAGCTGGCTTCTCTCTTCCCAGGACACTGACTCAGTTCCCTTGTTGAGCTTCTTTCTAAGGCTTCCGGTGCTTTGCCCGTTTTACAATCAAGAATAGGAAGACGACCAGAGAACCCGAAGTCGAGTGGCAACGTGCCTATTGGACATGGGTTCCACGATTTGGCAATGGCCCATCTGCAGTTATTGTGTGCATCAGTGTTTGTCAGGCTCGAAGCTTTGTTCTTCACTCGACTAAGTCTCAACAATTCAAGCTTCTGAGCAGCTTGACGGAGGCAGTCTTCTTGCTCAGCAAATGTCGCAGAACTCGTCTTACAAGAGCTTCCATTAATGACATCCAAAGTTGTGATCGAAACCGAACTGAGTTTGTTAAGTTTGTTCACCAAAGAATTGTTCCCGATGACCTCAGAAATCTGAAAGGCAGAGTCCATGAGCTGTTTGTTCCCCAGCGCTCCAATCCGAAGACATTTACGTAGGATACTCATCAGCATTTCCCTGGATGTACTTCTCCGTGCAACAGGAACTTCAGTTTCAGAAGAAGAATCTAAATCTCGGAAAGACTTCAGTTCCTTCAATATGGCAACAAGCCATGCAAACAAAGAGGAGAGGGGTGCAATTTCATAGGTCTTTACTCTATGTCGGGATGGCATCAAATGTTGCACTCCTGAAAGAGGGAAAAATTAGAGGAGAAACAAACAAAAGAAGTTGGCAGATATCTTTATGATGTAGTGAAGACCAGGAGTTGAAGTTTTGAACAGTATGTAAAGAGATGAATTCTTCCTATAGCGGAAGAATTATGCAGATGCAGCCTGCAGTGAGAGTTCGTAAACCAGTAATCCCGAATCCAATATTTTGCAGTCATACCAACTAGGTTATTTTGATGTTCCAACTTGAGCAAAGAACTAGATCAGCAACCAGAAAAGATGAAATGCTTGTGAATAAGCAGTCGAGGTTTCACCAGGAAAAACAAATAAGTAATCTAGAGAACTTGAAAAGATGTGCAATGAAAACTGGGAGGAAAACTACAGCTGTATCAGCAGATTAAAGATGAAAGTCATGGACTCGTAGGCAAACACAAGATTCTTAGTACGTGCTAATTAGGAAGGATCGAGAAGAACAATCAAGCAGCAAGACCAAAGTCCCCACCCCTGCATTCTAAAGGGTAAGTAGGGGAAGCTGAAGGTCGGTATCATATCACGACCTTCTAGTTCTGGGTTGGCATGAACCATGGGAGAAGGGTAAGAACAGTAATTCGACTCCTAATCCTAAACCATATATATCTCTAAGGAAAAAATCACAGAAAAGGCAAAATAAAAACTTTTTCACAGACAGCAAGGTATGTTTGCCAGTCAACACTTACCAGTTTCGCTGTTGCTTGCTTCTTCTGTTTCAATCATATCAAGGACTGCCTTGAGAAGGTCCAGAAGTATTTTTGGTTCCTTACTTGTCAATTTTGTCATCAAAAGCATCCAGTCATCCAGCAAAGTCCGATTACCATGTGGATAATGGATTTCTTGTGGAAGCTCTAATGTGTCAGAAGAGTTGACAACCTTAAGAAGAAACTCCAACAATACAGAGATTACTTCTGTGGAGAAGGATGCATATAACTGCACCAAACTTTTCGAGATCTTGCTCATTGTCTTTTTGGATCCTGGAAAATAAAGTGCATCCACATAAGAATACACATGCAGATTTCTATGCTGCTGCTGCTTTCTACTGTTTCCTCTTGGACAAGACATTAAGATTTCTGATCAAATCATATGTGCCTTACAACATGAAGAATGAAAATAATATAGCTAATTACAATCATGATAAACATGGAGCTCTCACTGTGCATGCGACTGCTGAAACACAAATACCCCTCAAAATGACTATTTACTGATGCAGGGGAAAATTTTCACGCTTGACTTACAAAGAAGTAAGTCTGCGAGCTTTGAAAATTATGAAGTCGGTTATCAACAATTTTACATGATAGAAAATTTGTTGTGACTCACTGCTGCCCACTACGCTAAAACTCTGCAAGTTGTGTGTCTAGATACGAGAGTAGCAGCAATAAGTACTTATAGGAGCGGTAGAGCCCACATTAGCTAAAGAGATTACTACTCGACCTCCTTGACCAGCCCGGAAGAATTAATGATTAGTAAGTCTCAAACACTCTTCAGTGTTTATCAGGACCCAATTCTTGACGTGGGGGTTGCAGATTGTTCCTCAAAGCAAAGAAGGTAATGATGATAGGTCCAAGAACTCGAAAAACACAGCGAGTTAAACATATTAGCTTTTTGACCAACAGATAGAGTTGCAGAGTGGATGTTTTCACTTACAGATTCTCAGTGGATTTTTCCCGAGTGGACAAAGAATCAGGAATCTATATATTCCCGGTATATCTAGAAGTATCGACAAAATTAGGAAAGATAAAAAAATCCATGGGATTTGGGAAAAGTAAACCAGAAAAAAAATTCTTACCTCCAGATTTAGATGTATGAAGCCTTCCAGCCATGAGCAACAAAACCTTACTACGGCCACAATGTTTCATGCCTATAAAAAAAGTGAAAGCAAAAAAGAAAGATCAAGCAAATGAAAAATAACAAATAAAATCAAATCATCAAGTCTAGTGAGAATATATTAAAGAGTTTAAGCCAATGTCCCCAATGAAACTGATAAAGAAAAAAGGTCTCTTGAACACATGGGATACTAATGTCCTATCGGTGTAATTTTTTACATGCTACCATTAAAGTTTACAATCCTATGATCCCTCCTTCGGCAATTCAATCGACATTACAATGCTTTTCTTTAAAAATAAATATCACAAAGCCATTGGGATGCTTAGAGGCTCTTGCATCAAAGGCATCTTTCTTCTTTGGAAAGAGAGAGGTCTAAGGGTTTGAACATTTGAATTAGGGGGAGAAGCGGGAGGGGGGGGGGATGGAGCTATTTCCATGGAAGCCATTGAGACATTCTGCTACATAGTGCCCAAAAGAAGTGGGAAAAAGGATGTCAAATCAAACGCACTTTTTTCCTTCACCAGTGATGTTGATGGTGGACCGTGCTTATTTCTCAAGTAAATAGTCAATTCACGAAGTTTAGACTTGACTTCTTTTCTGGCTCGAATACTCCCAAATCTTTTACACGGCATTGCTTTCTTCTGAGGTTCCCAGTAGTAAGACTTTAGCCAACTAAGCGCCTGTGTGAAAAGAAATAACTTAGAAGTCCAGACCATCAATGTCATAGCAAACACACAAGCTCAGGAGGAAAAGAAAAATGATCATAAAGCAACGAGAGCTAGGTTCTAAAGTAATGAGATCTTCTGTAGAAATAAAAGAAATGTCAAATCTGCTAATACTATTTTGTTCGATAAGTTTGAAAGAAAGCCAAACCTTTGCCCAGTTAAAATCAATACCATCATCTTTATGAGGCCAAACTTCTTAAGTTTTTTTATTCATCAAAAGGAAATCAAGAAAATGCATAACTTTATGCTCAAAAGGCCAGAGATGAAACTTTTATGCAATTGTCATGAGAAAAGACAAGGCTCTCCTCACTAATTTACAAGCTTAACATATTCCCAAATGAAAAAAAATTATTGCCAACTCTTGATGGGTTATCAATTATGATTCTATGAATATGAAGTGTTACTTTAATCTTCATCTTTATATAATAAACAAAGTTGGGTTGGAACAACTATGACAGGAAAGAGACTTATACTACATCTTGACAGCGCTTTGCCTAAAGAGGTTATGATCTCACGCAGAGGAATTTACATTCATTCGAACAAAAAATGCTGAGAGTCCACTTAATGTTTTATTCAAGCTGCAAAAACAAGCAAAATCCAGAAGAGATGGAAGTTTGTCACTTATTACAGCGACAGATAGTAGAAAAGGTCGAGAATGCAGACCTGAAGTGAGGCATCACGAACTAAGGGAAGCGCAGGTAGTTCACGATGAGAACCCTCTGCAACAACAGCACATAAAAGAACCAAACACTGTAAATTAAAATCCTAGAGCAGAAGATCTCAAAAATTAGATTGTCATTATTAAAGGGGAGGCCAAAATTACAAGCTAGGTTCTCCCTATGGTTTGAGACCAGAAAGATATGCAATCTCTAGAACATCAGCAATTGATCCCTTACCGTGACGAATATCAATCAGCATGCGCGGAATACCAATTGCACTAGCAGCCTCTGCAATTGACACCTCTGTTTTCTTCCGTGTCTTTTCGATAACACCATTCACGAGCCTTGAGATGTAAGAAAACAAGATTGCTTATTTAGAGCATTGCAGATTGGTTGTATGAAGAAAAAAAAAGTTACAGTTTCTTGCAATTGCAAAGCAATGTAATAAATTAGGACAGAGGTAGCACACATCCGCAGGTCCTATAGGAGTTTGAAAATGTAATTTGAGGTTAATATACGAAGTGGAATTCACTGCATTAAGCTAAGAAAGAAGCCAAAAGCTACTGCACATGGGGACACATCTGATGTTAACTAGTGATGCTTTTCATATTCAAACATTAGAAGCTTAGGCCTAGCAGCCTGTACAAAATTGTTTTACATCCAATGGAAGAATGATTCTCAGACCACAATAGCTGGGAAAAAGACCATTTAAAATCTCACGTGAATGTCACTAGATGAGTTCAAACAACTTGACTAAAAACTTCTAAATCAGCAAAGATGAATGTTTACTCATTGAAATACTTAGCTGGCAGGTAATACTTTAGGTAAATCCCCAGGCAAGGATGCTGAGACTTTGAAGTAAGAAATATTCAAACAAACTGAGTACTTTATTACTGTAAGCAGAAATAAGACTACACATGAATTTCCAGAAAGATGGCCCTCAGAGTTCAATCTGTAACTTTCGCAATGTATCACCTCAAAGTTTTCAAAATTCAAATGAAAAAGCAATATAAGCCTATCCCAGAACAACACTTGAAGCCCACATCCTACTGCTACTTGCATGCAGATGGCAGTCATGCACAGAAGTTGTTAAATGCAGACACAACCAATGCTTCCAGTATTGCAAGATAAGACGCTGTGGAAACAACATGATGCATGCTTTAAAGAGACAAAACTCACTATTTCCACCTCAAACTTTTTGAGCTCAGCTGAAGATAATGCAAAAGACTGAACTGAGCATCACAAGCTAATTGAGCAGGCCTCACCCTCACCTCATAATCGCCATGCAATAGAGCATAACCAGGATCTCATCAGAATCTGAGAAAGGATTGGGAGGCAGGTCTCTTCTGCAATAAATAAAAAAAACCATGTCGATGAATCGCAGTGTCATAACACAGCCAATAATCCCATGGAAAATGAACCAAATCTCAAAAAGCAAACATGTCGTGCAAAATCAAAATAACTCTAATAGGAAACTAAACACCACCCCCCACCCCCACCCCAAAAAAAAAAAAAAAAAAAAACATACATGGCGAGGTGGAATGCGAATTTAGTACCTGAAGAAAGGATCTTTCTGCTGAATTTCGACGATTGAAGCCGTGACTTCGACTGCCACGGGAAGACATCCTCTGCTTCTCCACGCTATTATCTGCAAACCGAAGCTCTTCTAAGGGGACCAAAAAAGAAAAAAAGCTACAACGAAGAAGCACAATGTCCGCAGTCAATAGCCGCCCGGCAATCAAACCGACCCTCAAACTACTCCTACGAACGCCTGTATATCCCCCCTCGTCCCCAGCAACAAGCGATCCACCCGAAAGCATCGTCGAACCAATCCTCCACCGTCAGTTCAGGCGACTACTCCCGGACACGAGAACCTACTTCGGACTAGCTTTTGCAGATACCGAGAACGGGGAAAAACAACGACGGATGACGATAGGGCTTGAAGAGAACGGTGCTCGAGGTTGCTTACCCTTCGGAGAGCGGCGGCGACGGAGTCCGGAGAAGGAGAGAAGAGAGAGGCTCGGACGGAGTCCCACTCGTCCCAGCTCAGCCACGGGACCAACTTGTAGTTGACCGACGGCGACGACGGCGACGGCGGCGCCGGCGCCGGCGGCTCCTCCTGCTCGACTTCTCGAGGCGCTTCTCCTTCCATTGAGCTCTGCTCCGTTGCGCGACAACCTTTTGGCGACGGCGAGGGAAGAAGGTTTTATATTTCGTTTCGGGCCACACTATTTTCACTAAATTCAATCCCTTTTTTAATTACTATCACTCATTTAATTACAATTTAAAATTGTAGTCCATTTATTTATTTTCCTTATCTTTTTTTATTTTTTCTATCTTCATTTAAAATTTAACTGTCATGGCTATATCGTGTATATTAAAAGTAGGGCTAATATCACGAAAATCTCCAAATTAGTATATATGTAATAAATTTATCTTGAATTGATTTTTTAAAAACTCAAAATTCCAAACTTGTACATCCGTCAATTGTCATGTATTATCCATCTTAGCAATTTGACCAGAAAATTTAATGAAGACTAGTTTTATCATAAGTGTATTAGTTTCGGATTTGTTGTAGTCAAAAAATTAGATTATGAATATATCAATTTAAGATTTGTTGTAATATTAATCCTAAAAAACCTAATTTATTTTTTAAGCATTAGGATGATTTCTCTTAGGTCAAAACATATACCATTGATGTCGCACGCAAAATTCTAAAGGTTAAAAGCGATAATGACTTTTGGCACATGATGTGAGAGCAAATCACTAATGCATACTGAAATTTCACAACTGCGTATTGTACAAAAATTTCAATAGCTTGTGTCATAGCATATATTGAAAGGGAAGGGTGAAAAAGACTTTGCAAGTGCAAATCACTAACGCCTACAGAAATTTCACAACTTCATATCATACAATAATTTCAATAGCTTGTGTTATAGCATATATTGGAAGGGAATGGTGAAAAAGACTTTGCAAGTGCTTGAATGAGCTATAAATATATTAGTTTTTTAATTAATATTAACATCACTAAAAATCCAAAATCAATATACCCATACGACGTTTACTGCAAACTGATAAATTGACATTGCATTTATCCAAAAAATTAGGGTACATCAAGAATTTTTCTCAAGGTTAATATTGCATAAGTAAACCAATTTGAGATAAATATGACCGTACCAATTTAAGATTTTCTGTCACATAAAAACTAGTTTGGAATAAAAACAACATGAGTGCACTAGTCTGAGAATTTTTATGACCCGAAAATTAATTAGAATAAATACACCAGTTTCAAAAAGATATGATACTACAGCATTAATATATAAACGCCACATTGTACCCACTAACCAAATCGTCCACATTTGACCAAAAAAGAGAAAAAAGAAAACAAACAAATCGTCTACCTCTTCGACCCAAAGAAATCGTCCTACCCCCGTTCATGTGGCGTTGAGGGACACTAGGTGGAAACATGCGCCTGTACCATGACATCTAAATCGAAGTTCGTCCCTAGCTTCCAACGAGGATCGGCCGCTCATCGTACGGCAGTAGAAGACCAGGATGTGTCCTCGTCCTAGTCCCGGGTCCACAAGATTAGGATAAATCACGGCCGATCCCATGTAGATTTCCACAAGAACCGCCGGCCTTTATTGCACTTGACCAGTGAACCACGGTCCGCCCGTGAGCACGAACAAACATAAGAAAACCAACTGTCTTAACTAAAAATAAATAAATAAATAATCCTAGCAGCACGCAATCTTTTGAATTCTAACTCGGTGCAGAAGAGAGTTACTAAATATCAATTTTTTTTTTTTTTTTGGGTGGTATTGCTCCATGTTTCAAAGCATTTTTCAAACATCACCTGTGTATTGAAAAAAAGGAAAACACCAAACTATGATTCAGAAAACTTGGGTGGCTCGAGTCGATGTCGATAAATAAATCAGCACTGCCATAAGATTACTAGTCTGAACTTGACTGAGGTTGCTCCAAGCTGGGGCCGATCCGATCTTCATGTGGAGGGAGGACCGACGGTAGAACTAGTAACTCCTGCCCCAGTAGCTCCACCTTTTTGCTGGCTTTCCAGAAGCAAAGCATATAGTACCTGCATGAACCACAATGAAGAAGTGACATGAAGCGCAACCCGCAGAAAGACTTCCTGAATAACATAAGAATACCGACCACACCTCATAAAACTGACAAGAAAAATAGAATTTTATCCCATCACGTTAATGCAACCTCAGGTTTTCAAGCTCGTGAAATGGTTGGAGACAATCGAAAAACAAGACATTTGTCCAGCTTCCACCCTTGCTGAGAGATTGGCTTCTCCCATGGACAGACATCATGAACTCAAGTGGCAAAGATCAATATGTCCTAGTTATGAAAATGAATCGTGGTACCTTCAGGAAGCTCTGGCTGTTCAAATGGGGAACAAAGTGTCTTACATGCTCCCATCTCACCCTTTGTCCGTGCTTTTACTTCTTTCTCCACCTCCTAAAGGAAAGCAAAAGCTTTCAGGTTAAAAAAAGAAAAGAAAAAGATAGTGCCACACTAAATGGAAATGTATCCCAAGAAGATTGCAAGCTATATTTACATTAAAGGACAAATTCACAGTTTTGCTGCAATGCAACGAAAGCACATTGCAGATTAAAAAATTAACCCAAAGTACAGCAAAAGCTATGTCTTAAGCTTTCCATTAGAGGTTCCCTAAAACTATTGAGTTTCTCTCCCCAGAAAGCCATATAAATACAAACGCAAATGAAAGATAAGCCCTTTTTCTCTTATTGAAAAAACAACTGCCACACAGGCTTTAGAGCTAAGAATTTAAAATGGTGACAGAAAGCATCAAATAACACATATAAGTACATGCCAACCAAATGAAGAAAGAACTCTCGGCACAAGATAATCACGGATGGAAAGCAATGTACTGGAAACATACTTCCTCATCACACCAAGGAGCCAAAACCATCTTCTTTTGGCCCAGTGCTTCCACGAATTCATCCCATGTTTTCACAACTTGAATGCAAGCATCTCGTTTTTGTTTTGCAGCATCAAACAGGCTCTGTTGAATGTTGGCCAACAATTCTTTCACCTGCTCAACTAAGTCAGCCCTTGGTATATCTTTTTTAGCAGAATTATCACGCCGAACAGCTCGGACCTGTTTGTTAATGCCAAGGTGTCATCTCCAACAAGAATAAAGAGGTTGTGAAGAAAAAATGCAATCAGCAGGTGACTATGCCACAGACAAATGAATAGTCAAGAAGCAAGTTGCTTCTTACCTGATTATTTGCCAAGTCCTTTGGTCCAATTTCAATTCTAAGAGGAACGCCTTTCATTTCCCAATGTGAGTACTTCCAACCAGGCGAATAGTTATCTCTGAGGTCTGTCTCTGCACGAATACCTGCTTCACACAAGGTATTAACAGTGGCTGTGCAGGCATCAAAAATACCTTGAGTATTAGCATCTTTATATGGAACAGGTACAATGATAACTTGAACTGATGCCACTTTGGGAGGGAGAACCAACCCCTTATCATCCCCATGAACCATCACCATGACCCCAATCTGCACAGAATTTGGAAAATGGCAGCAATTTTTTACAGCCAGTCTCACAAGGATGATGCAAATGGTTAAATTTCATTTATCCAAAATGATGATAGGTAACGAAAAGTTGTCCACCCAAATCCATGTTGATGCTTCAGACCACACCAAAAAAATAAATGATAATAATCATGTAGATACTTAAGAAAACATGGAAAGGGCATATGTCAGACATATTTAAGAACATCCTAAAACGAGTTGTAGAAACTAGAAACAAGTTCGCAGGGAAAAATACCGTTCTAGTGGTATAGGCCCACGAGTTCTGCCAGACCATGGCTTTCTCTCTCTTTTCATTCTCAAAGAATATTTCGAACATTTTTGCAAAATTCTGACCCAGACAGTGTGATGTTGCCCCTTGAATTCCACGCCCAGTGTTAGGAACAAATGCCTGGCACATAATACATAAGCAACAATGAAGATAGAGTTACACGTATGGGAACAATTGTACATTCACCAATCACTGTGAATGCCTTTAGAATACACAAAAGATGGTTTATGCACTTCCGTTTTAAGAATTTACCTCTACAGTAGTTGTATAAAAACCACCAGCAAACTTCTCCAACTCACTCTTCTTGCCCTTTATTACTGGAACAGCTAAGTACTCTTCATATATACGTCTATATAGTTCCAGTATATCAAGAACCTGAAACAAAATCATTGTCAGATACTTCAACATCTGCTTCCTGCAATATAACAAGACTTAGAACATACTGACAAGCCAAATGATAGCTGTCAAACACCATTTCCTATGGAAAAGGTTTTCTAACTCTATTTATTAAATTAGTATTAGAGATTGGACTCTCTTACTGTCTGTGACATGATACACAGCACTTGATAGAATTAAAGGTATGAAAAAACACTACTTGCAGTGAGATTAACTAAAAGATCATAAATGAGTCTACCAAGTTAAATAAAAAACTACACAGCCTTAGAGAAACGGATAGTACTTGATTTGAAATTGAAAACTATTTGAGTGTCAAGGATTAAAAGAAATAAAAAGAAATGTTGAAGGACCTATAAGTTATCCTGCCTTGCAGTCAAGGTAGGAGAAGGGTGAGTAACAACATGGAACTCTGATGAAAACCAACCACTGAGAAAAATATTATACAACATCCATCCACAAATTCGCTTTCAGCTACATGATCTAAACTCAAATAGAAAATAAGTGGGAAAAGGAACCTCTGCATCTGATTCTTCTTTTGTAGCAAAAGCTGTATGTCCTTCCTGCCAAAGAAACTCACGACTCCTGCAGTAAATAGGGGGTGAAAAGGAGTAAACAAGAGATACTGATCCAAACACCACGTAATTCATAAACATGTCATTCTTCTGGAAACTATTCCACATATATATAGTCAGGCAAGATTAAGCTTCTAAGTGTTAAAAAACTTGCGGCATTTTAAGCACTGACCCAATTTATAAAAGCCAGTCTAGTCTCTTGGCTATACAATAAGTTGAAAACAAACAGTAATCAAGATTCCTCCATGACAAAACATATGAATACTTAATGCCACAACGTTTATCTCTCGTCAGATCCTATCAATGTAAATCAGAGGATCATCTCGTGTGTGAGAGGGGGGGGGAAGAAATCAAAATCAACCTGTGAGAACAAGCACACTGAAAGATGGAAGAATATGAATACCTGATAAAGGGTGTAGGATTGCTAAACTCCCATCTAACAACATTGCACCACTGATTAAGTCTCAAAGGCAAGTCTCTGTGTCCCCTTATCCACTTAGAAAAGTAAGGATACATCACCGTCTCACTTGTTGGTCGGATTGCAATGGGCACTTCCAAATCAGATTCCCCAGATTTTGTCACCCAAGCAACCTGAGACCCAAGAACCAATATAGCACTAATGACTACATTGATAGTAACCAAGCCAGGCAGCAATAATGTATACAAACGTTTTGACTAAGACATTTGAAACAATGTCACCTATTGGTAAATTCCTATCCATAGGTCCTTTTAAAAAGATTCCATAATAATAAAATGCCCCAAGAATCATGCCTTCGATAAGCATTTGGTATCCCAAACCTAACTATTGAAATTGAACTCACGCAAGCCACATACCTCACTCTCAGGGCCTTCAATATTAGAAATTTCTTCCCAATCAACATAAACAAATTACAAAACTCTGCATACAAGTTGACCTGCCCATTCGGCAAGTTGTTTGATTGGTTAGAAGTTGGCAATTGCCTTTGTCTAGTTCTATTGAATGTCACTCTTAGTGGTGTGCATAGCTCCACACTTCGTGATTCCATACTTAGCTACTTGGAAGCTGGTGGAAAAGGCCCATTAAATTTGCATTTAATGGAATCATCCATATTCCAGGTAAGATTATTCAGATCGGCACGTTGCCCTGAAGAAAAGTAAACTGCCTTTCTACTTATAGGTCAGACACCTTTGAGATGCAAGAAAACATATTCTCAGCTCACCAAATGAGAAATAGAACCAACAACCCTCTTTTCAATTTTGCAATGCTTCAATTTGTTCATAGCTGGTCTACCAAGTTGAGAACAAGACCAACTCATCAAACAGTTCGAATATGTACTGTCCACAAACATGAAATTTTTTTCTTGATAACCATCTCGACTATGCTAACAACTAGCAACTTTTCGAACACGATGATACCTTTCATCATGCTGTAAAGAAAGGGAAAAGGAACAAGATTAAACAAGTTATCAATTAGATGCTGTCTCACCTCTGGAGCAAAACCCTCTATATGGTCCTTTTCGCGTTGCAGAACCCCAGGAGATACGAAAAGAGGGAAATAACAGTTCTTAATTTTCATCTTCTTTATTTCAGCATCAAAGAACTCCTGTAGATTAACATAGCCGACATAACAATTATGCATTTGCCTCAGAGAAATTTGAAAAAGCAACAAATTGGTGTCAACCCTAGAAAAACATTCAACAAACAGAAGCCAGAGAATAGATCGATTGGCTAGCGAGGACATTAATTGCAGGTTTGTGAACATAGCCTGAAGCCATACTTTTCTTCCAACTGGCCTCTAAGTGGAGGATTACATGCTTCAATGTGAATCCCATTTGACTTTTAACAAAATACTTTAAACAACTTTGCTTCTAACCTACCAATCAAATGTGTATTAATTTTCTTATAGTTATTACCAAAGTCAGATGAGGGGTCAATGTGTCACCCACTAATTAAAGGCCAGTTTGGAAGCAAGTATAGCTCTAAGGTACATATGTTGTTCATGCAAGAGGAAAAAGAGAAGAGCAACACTTATTGCATCTGAATTGGACCGTTCGACCTATTTTATCATCAAACAACTGGATAATCTGAGTTTGGTCGCATCACAGAATCAAAACAGATAATCCATTCTCAAGTCACCTGATTTCACAATAACACCAGAAACAATTTAGATACGCATATTTGTCCCAAGTGATGTTTGACTACAGAATCATTCTAAACCATTGCATCAGTATAGTTATAGTGAAATAATGCATTTGCAGAGCTGGAATAGCCCAAGAATAAGTAGCACAACTACTAGTGTAGATCCATTTAGTGTGAATGACAAGCTACCTTGAAGCAGAGCATCCAACAGACACAATCATACCATCGAACTAGCTTGCTAGGATAAAAGGCTGTAGCAGTAAGAACTCTATGCCAATCAGAGCATGAAAAGTGTTTCCACCATTTTCAATAAAAGTTAGCAGACGCAAGAAGGCCATGAGAAGCACAGAGACTGAAGGTGAGTTTACTTCAGAAAAGGATTCGAACTCACTTGCATAATCTCCCAGATCGCCATCGCCCATGGCCTTAGAATGTAACAGCCAGAGATATCATAGTACTCTATCATTTCGCCACTGACAACAACCTATGTCAACCAAAAGAAACCAAATATAATCAGATAAGACATTTCATTTCTAGATGCAACTTCTAATGCAAACGAGGACTCAGTCCCAACTGGAATTAACCAACCAGAAACTACTTGGATGCACCTATTATTCTTTAGATGATTAACAGCAAACTTCAATTATATTTCCTAATTCAATCATATCCGGTTTGACAATAACGGACATTAGCTTTCAAAATAACGTCAGACATATATAGACTCAAATTGGACCGATCTTTTTAGCTTAATTTCTGCGAATGCGACCGAAACAAACTACAACCCTCGAAAATAGACACTCCTCTTCACGAGACAGGACCTTAACAGGAGCAGCCTCGCTACGGAGTACCAAGGAACGTACCTCGGAATACCATTCCCCGAAGTTCTCATCCTTCTTATTGGAGAGACCCAGCCCCGTCTCCTTCTTCACCTCCTTCTTCTTCCCCGCGCCGGCATTGGGTTTATTGGACTTCTTCGGCTCTCCACTGGCCATCCCCCTGATCTGCGGCCGACCGACGTCGACAAACGCCGCCGAAATTTCCAAATCAATCCGTGGAATAAACACAATGAAAAAAAAAACACTAACTATCGCCAGGCAAACACGATAACAATCCGCCGCCGACTTCGTTCGCATCATCAGCTCTCAAAAGCCGAGAGGTACGGACTCGATTCGAAACGTCACTGAATTTCGACAAAATAAAAATAAAAATACCGGACGAGTCCACGAATGAAGCTCGGGCGTCGTCTTCCGGTTTACCTTTTTGTCTTCGCTGACGAGTCGATAAGGTCGCGCGAGGGGGCCGACGGCGGCGGAAAGAGAGATCCGGCGGCGGAAACGCGGACGCGAGGGCAAGCCCGCACAGGCGAGAAACCCTAACTGGAAACGAGCGGATTTAAGGGAGAAAGTCAAAAGAGAGAGAGTGCTGTACCGCGATGCCGGTCCGATCCAACCACGTTCGGCCGGGATCATATACGCGGGACCGCCCGTCCGAAGCACGTCAGGAGATGCTCGCTGATTATTATGTCCAGGCTTCCGCCTATTTCTAATACACAAATGTTAATATATAAATTCCCATAATACTCAAATATTAGCATATATATATTTACATACATCTATATCAGTATACAATTAAAGTCGAAATTGAGAGAATGTTCATTTTCATGATAGTCACGTGACATTTCACTTATCTTTGTGATTATCATGTGACGACATATAAATATTACAGTTTTGCTATGTAATTTACATAATTTTAGATTTATTTTGTTATTTCCAAGTTTTTATCATTTCTTGAGTATGAAATTCAAAAGACAAAACATTAAGGAGAAAGCATCTTGAATGTATGAAGGACAATAAAACTTTTTTCCCCATTATATCAAGACAAAAATGACATACTATTACAAAAACCAATCTTACCAATTCTATGTTTACTTATGAGTAGGTATACGGTGTGTTTAAGCGCAATTACAAAAGAGATGTAAGAATTGACAATTGCTCATTGAGTGAGGGCCATCTATCGATCATGCTTCGTAGCAGAGCTCGTGTGACCATGATAACAAAGCTCGACCTTTGCCATGAAGCTCTCATTGCAATGGCTGAGCTTGGTGACAGACCGTGTGAAACCTAATGTGGTCCTTTTAAACATGAGGACAATCTCGCACAATTTGTGGCGACTGAGGTCTAATCATAAGTAATTAAGTGGGGAAATTAGACTAGCCAAGTGGTCCAACCGCTCGAGGACTGGTTCCGAAGTTTCTTTTGGGATAATACCTCAAATTCCTCGGACTCTGTTTATCATTGTGCATCAATCGTCAAAATTCGAAAATTACGGACCACCCCTCTCAAACTTTGCCATCATCACACAATAGCCCTCGAATTTTAAAAAATTACAGTTTGGTCTCCTTGGACTTAGATTTTTATTGCAACCGCTTTCAATTCCTTCTACGTAGTCATTGCGTTTTATATAAAATGGACTAATTCATCTCTTTTGACCAAAATATTCTCCATTACACGGTTAATAATATCGACTAGACAGAGAGTAATGCATTGGCTAATGAAGTTGAGAAAACTCAGTGAGATTATTTTGGTCCGATGAATGAGCTAGTCGACATTCAAGTAACCAGTTATAAGCGCGTTTGGTAACGTTTACATTCAAAAATCGTTAGATAAAAGAAATATAAAAAAATTATTTACTCTGCTCCTAACAATTTTTGACCAGAAAGATGCATTTGGTAAACTTGTTATGGGAATAAAATAAAAAAAGAAACAAGTTTGGTAATTTTATATTCTTTTTTTGTTTCTTTTAATTTTTTAATATTTTATTTTATTTTTCCTTTTTCCTTTCTTTTTTATTTTTTTCTTATTTCGGCCTATCGCCGACCTCGCCCAGCCAAGGCGAGGCTCGCCGATCTCCGATGAGGCCGAGCGTCACGGTGGGCGGGCGAGCTTGGCCTCGCCAAGATCCGTGGCGACGCTCCGGGTCGCCGGCCCTCGATGGCCGATCGCGGCCATGGCTGGGAGCGCGACCGCCAAAGAAAAAGAAGAAGAAAAGAGAAGAGAGAGAAGAATAAGAAGTGTTTCTTCAAAATCGTTCTCAATGCTAAACAATTTTTTTTGTTTTTTTCATTTCTTTTTTTGTTCTAACAAAAAATCCGATTTTTGACAAAAACGCAAACAAACGCTGTTTTTTTTCGTTTTAACAACAAAAAAATAAAATTTATGTTCATAAACAAAAAAAAAAGAATGAAAACATGTAGGCCCTTATTGTTCGCGCGGGTGCAAGATTGAGTAGATACACCAAATTAAAGCACAGGTCCAAGGGGCTATTTTGCAACAACGATGAATTTATGGGAGTAATTTGCAACTTTTCAAAGGCTCAGGGGTATAATCCAGAGGGAATTTTGAGCCATTATTCCTATTCTGCTTTGACACTAGAAAACGAGCTTAGGCTATTCCTTCCTTGGCGTAAACGCTAGGCTCGGGTGAGATTGAGACAGACAGTCCCCTTTTGCTCCTCGTCCTTGATAGTAATAGGTTGTCCTTTGGAATATATCTTCTATAGCTCTTTAATAGTAAAAACGGATAAGGTAGGATTCATCACTTCCTATGTTATTCATTCTTTTAATTTTTTTCCTTGGCCATATATCTTTTATTGGATCTACGCCCAGTTATTTTCCCATTTGTTTAATTTTTTTTTAATCATTTTCTAAACATAAAATATAATAAATAAAAAAATCGTCTGCAGCCTTCAAGAGTCGGCCTAGATGGCCTACACATTTGACCGAGCCAATGAGGTCACGCTTGGGCGGGTCGTTCAAAGTTCTAGCCTACTTGAGCCGAGTCCCGAGTTTGCAGGTCGACATCATGAACACGTTGGCATGAGTGCACACTTTATGCTTATTACAGGACCATAGGAATCGTCCATGTACCCACAATTTTGTTTAATCTGTGCAATGAAATTCTCCGTCGCTCATAATTATTATAATATTAAAAATTATATAAAGAAAAAAAAAAAGAGACCTTCAATGTCTTGATTTTCTTTTTGTCTCTTTATTATTTTTGGTGTAATGTAATTAGAGCGAGGCTAGCTTCACAAGAAAAAAGCCGCTTCTGTCAAATCACATCAGCATCATGGCGATTCAATCAATAATGATCGGAGACGAAACAAGTGATATGATATAAATTGAGTGTGGTTCGAAAACATTTTGAAAGCAATTGTGGACTCATGACTACAATAAATTCTCGCCTCGACCCAATTCATAGGACTAAGTTCATTAGAAAATTTGGTTTTGTGGTCCCCACAATGAAGATCAACGGAACCAGTGAAATCAAGTCAAGGAAAGAAATTCACTCAAAACCAAACTAGACCAGATTGGAACCAATAGTTCCCATTGAGGCTAGTCAGGTTCCAGTTTCAATTAAGTGAGATTGGTGAGTACCGGTCTAATTCCCAATGCCCACCCACCCACCTGGACCAATTGATATATATTTATCTAAAAAAAAGAAATTTAATCTTGATTACTTAATTATTTTGTATTTTTTCAACCAAATATATATGTAAATATGTGTTTATTCGTAGTTATTGGACGTTTTGACTAATTTTATCTCTTGGGTGTGTAATAGGATTAACCCCCTCTTTAACATTTACTTGCTTGCTCAACAAAAACAAAATAAACAAAGTAGAGAAATGAGAGAATTGATGGGAGATCTCCAAAATATTGAGGTGCTTTTCGTCATGATACAAAATTAGGAGGCAATGGGTCGTTTTAGCCATTCTCATGATTAAATTAAATTGACGTTAAAAAAAGATAGATCAAGCGATAAATATTTTAACTTTTGTAGAGATTAGGACTTTTAATATGGAGTTTAATTCTCCCTATGTTTTTGGCCCAACAAGCTTTGGTGCTTTAAATGGAAGCTAGGTTCACCGTGAAAATTATTTATTGAATGTAATTTTGTAGAGATTGGGAACCGATTCTATGAATCCACCCAAGAATTGGACCGAAGCAGTAGTCTGGTTTGTGGATATATTAATGGAATCAACATGCGGGTCTTGATTTCAATTTTTCGAAATTAATTCTTAGGGCGCGCATGATAAAATTTATATTTCTCTGTTCCCCGGAACAAATTCGTAATAGAAATTTGTTTGGTAACGTAATTTAATTTTTATATTTTTAGAACGGATTTCTATTACACAAATAAATTTGAAAAATAAATCGAAACTAAAATTTTCAACTTCTCAATTTCTCAAATAAAAATGAAAAATTAATTTCCATTCCATAAATTTTATCATATGCACCCTTATTGAGCAGTTTCCGATTTCAAGATGAGAATCATCCGCTCGAACTATGATCACCGAGGTGGAGGGAAGTCCATATGCTTGATGGAACTATATATTGATGGATCCAAGACATCTACCCACTTGCTCTTCGCTCGAATCTTGGTAAGTGAACGCGGGTGACGTTTGCTTTTCCTACTCTTTTCCTCGGCCCACGCAGAGAGCGACTACAATTTCCATTTACTCTCGTGGCTGGGCGCGTCCGCCGCGAGCCGAGAAAGAAAAGATGGAGAGAAGAGAAGAGAGAGGGCTGGCGCCTGGCGCCTGGGGTGGGAGGGAGTGAACACGGCGCGCTCGTGCGCGTGCACGTGTGCGCGAGAGCGCGAGAGCGAGAACACGGGCATATATGAATTGACCTCGAAAGAGGGAAATCCGGGCGAGTCAAGAGGCCGGCCCACCTTCTTGTGGGGCCCACTGCGGTAAAAAGTTTCTTTACCATGCGTAACTATCAAGTCTTCTTTGTTTTCTTTTTTTTTTTTTTTGGGCGGCGGAGGTCATTAACTATTGAGTCTTCAAAGTTGAAGTATTACCGGGAAATTACATCGATCTAGTTGTCCAAATAACAAATGACTATAATGAATCGTTTCCTTGGGATAGCATAGAGAATATTTTATTGCGATGATGTTTTAAAAGTTACTCAATAAATTAATAGCCCGACAACATTGTGAGTGGAAGGATATTATGTGTTTTGTATATTTAATTCTCGATAATATTAGATACAATCCGCATTTTGATTATAAAACATCGCGAAATCATCTATTCATTAAAAAAAAAAATAGTGAAGCTAAATGATATGGAAGTAAAAAATTAATCAAGTGACCCTATAGTTATTACATATGATAGCATCAAGAATCAAATGTGTATTATGCATTTAATCCAATGTCAATTTTTTTTCTCTTAATCACTCCATTGAAAAAGCAATAGAATTAAGCTCAACATATATTATTATGTTCACGTGGATGAAGCCCAATATATTTATAACACAACATTTTCTCTTTTGGATTATGAATGATCCATTAACTTTGCCATAATATTAAAGAGTAATACTAAATGTAGCCCTTGAACAAATTCAACGTGTAACATGATCTCTAATTTTTTTTTATTTGATGTGGCCATTTAATTTTTGGAATGTATTCAATTTAGCCTCTACGATATGTCCAATGGTATTATAGGTACCACACTGTATATTGAGTCGGAATTTTTGAATCATCTGTGCCATTTTCCTATTATGAAATTTAGCAAATTGCCAAAAAGGACAAATATAGAGGACAAAATTGCATCATCAAAATCCACGCGACTAAAAAGAACGTTCGCTGGATGCGGAAGGACAGCTTCCTCCATCTCTCCCTCTCCCAATGGAGTTAAAAAACGAAACGAAAAACTCATGCAGTTTCCTTCCTCTGTCGCGCGATGTTGACCGGGGGAAAGCGACAGCCAATCCCGTTTTGACACGTTTTTTCTTCCACTACGTTTGACCTCTCCCGATCGCCACTCAATTTAACCTTTTTCTATTTTTTTTTTCTTGCCGGGGGGAATTATTTTATCCCTCAACCAACAACACTCATTCACTCAGCTGGCAAAAATTAATAAATAGAAAAGAAAATTCACTCTCATTGCCCCGAAAAAACCATGAAAGATATATACCTGCATCGAGCTTTTAAAATCGGACAGTGAATCGATCTGTTCCGTGCACCTCTTTCTCTCTCTTCATTACTCGACACTCGACATCTCGCGAGCGTGCAGAGCTCCACGAGGGCCGAACCATGTCGTCGTCGTGTTACAGGCGGCTACCCGCCGCCGCCGGCTCCTCGAAGAGCCTCGCCGCGCCGTCCACCTCCTCGTGGCGCCACGCGACGGAGGCCCCCCCGTGGCTGCGTCCCCGCCACACGGATCGGTGGCCGAGGATCGCCCTGCGATCGCCGAGCCGGTCCCGGTCCGATTCGTGGCTCCCTGCGGCGGTCGCGCGGCGGGAGGGGGAGGGATCGCGCGGCGACGGCGACGGCGCCGACGGGAGGATCGGGAAGGAGAGGCCGAGGGCGGCGGGGCCGTGCCGCTACGCGGTGGGGGAGAGCGAGGGGGCGGGAGCGGCGGCGTGGATCGGGCGGTGGGGAGCCTGTGGAGATGGGGGGTGGACAGGAGGAGGGCGGAGGTGGCGGCGGCGGCGGCGGCGACGGTGGTGCTGGGGGTGGGGAACCGCGTGCTGTACAAGCTGGCCCTGGTGCCTCTCAAGCATTACCCCTTCTTCCTCGCGCAGCTTGCGACCGTCGGGTCAGTCTCTCTCTCTCCTTTCTTTCACTCTCTGTTTCTGGCGATCGCCCTCTGCGGTGATTAACGAGCAATCAAACGAGCGTGGAAGTAGTGAAATCTGAAAGGCCAATGCCTCCATTTGCTATTGCCACTCCAATTCCTTTCTGGAATCAAGCACATGCATGGCCGAGCTGTCGCGTTTATCCGCTGCCGATTTTCCATTTCCGGTCGCCGCCGACATTTTCTTGTGCCTTCGTTCTCGGGGATTTCGTTATCGCACTTGCATTAACTCTTCTTCTTTTTATTACACGAGAAAAAAAAATATACTCGGCGTCCAAAAATCAGAAATTGTCCTGCTAACAATTTCTTCTTTTCAATTTTCGGTCTTAAAAAAGGCTTTTTTTTTTCTTTGGGCAAATTGTTAAAATAATGTCGACTCGAGCAGAAGTGCACGCTTTTTCTTGGGTATTTTGCTTTTTTAAGTTTCGAATTCTTTATTCCACCAATCTCAAAATCTTAAAATAAGAGATTTTGATTTTAACTGTTCTCGAATCGGTGCTTTTCAAAGGGTACTACTGCTAACCTTATTTTAATCGGGCATTCTTTTTAATAAGTATAGCGAACTTGTATGCGTAGAACATGACCGTTTTTGAGACGGGATTCTGATTTTCGAAAAAGGATTAATCGAACGTAAAGAAAAATTGAATTTTCCAATATATTATTGACCGTTCAGCGTCTTTATCATTATTAGTTTTTTAACATTTCTGTGCTCCCCGGAATTTTTTAAACAGTCGATTGGATCCGGATTTGGGTGGTTCGGAACAAACGGACAAAGGAAACAACTCGCTTTGCCATGTTTTTTTTTTTATCCCTAACGGTGGCGCTGGTCGGGTCTTTTGTCGTTTCATCGGCCGGAAACGTCGCTCCCTTTTCGGTGCAAAAATAGATGAGAGGGATGGCCAATTATGAAGAAAGGATGGATAACTACGAGGCCCGAGGATGGAAAAAAGTTTACAATTTCGGCGACTTTTCCAGGGACATATCGTCGATTTCTACTTAAGGAAATACCGTAATTTTTTAATTGTACAGTCCCTTTCGTTCTAGAAAATCCCAATTTTTCTTTCTTCGTTGATTGCTCTTGACAAGCGTTTCAAGAAACGCTACGTCTGCCGAAGAAGAAAAGAGCGAGTTGGTCTTTTCCTCCGTCGAGCCGCCGGACTTACCGGGGCACTTTCCTTCCGTCCCTGCTGACGTCAGCGGGGCCGCGCCAGCTCGGTGCATGCGGACGAGGATGACGGCAGCGTTAATCGTTTTTTACTAGTTTGTGGCTAGTGCCGGAAATGGAAGGGCGGGAATCCGATCCACACGACGGGGCAACCGTCGCTGTCGGGATGGATTTCGATACCTTGTTTTTCCACTCCATTCATAACGTTGCGGCACACGTGTTCGGACATCTCCCTTGTCCGGAGCACACGGGGAACTCCGACACGTAATTTCGCGTGCAATT
The DNA here is from genome assembly GCA_017140615.1 of Eucalyptus cladocalyx. Lineage (NCBI taxonomy): Eukaryota > Viridiplantae > Streptophyta > Magnoliopsida > Myrtales > Myrtaceae > Eucalyptus > Eucalyptus cladocalyx. The sequence goes on along the minus strand of CM029525.1, from coordinate 8,197,878 downwards.
CTTTGTTATTGTCGATCATATATGATAATATTATAAGGGAACATTAGTTAATTATGTTGAACGGAGAAAGAAAGATAGGGAATCAGGAAAAGGTGAAGAAGTTCGACGAGGAGGCGAAAATGGAATTGTCGACATATGGTGACCGGTGGGGGCCATTTTTGAAAGGGAGAACGACGGCGAGAATGCACAGAAGTTCAGGGTCCGGGGCCCCACTCGCCTGGACCGAGAGCTTTAGATTTAGCTTTAGCTATGATGGTCGACGGAGGATTTCCGAGCGGCTGAGCGTGGGGCCGAGCAACAGCCGTCCGCGGCGCGCCACCACGCACCATAGATTCTCTTTTTCTTTCTTTCTTTCTCCTCCTCTTTTTCCTTTTTCCGTCGTGCCCTCTTTGGAACAGTCTTTTCATGATCATTTTTGTGGTGCGGCGAATTATTGCTTCCTGAATTTATTATAAAGTTTTCTCCTTTACTGTATAGTCTCACGATAATCGCCCGTTCGCCAATTTCCTTTTCTTTTAGTTTCTTCCCGGGGTGGGCCAGGTGGGGAATTATTACACTCAATGATTGGGGTTGGGGGGGGGAGGGGTTGTCCTGGATTTTTTCTCTTATATTTTTGGTCCCACCCGAGAAATGCATTGGAACCGAGCGAAGTTAGGCGTTCGTTACACTTGCCCAGGATTTTTTTGGATGTAAAACGAAGTTGGGGTTATGCTGTGCACGAGGATTGACGACAGAGAGATGTCTCTGGGTAAAAGTTGGAGCTGGGGGGTGTTATGGGGGAGTCTTGTTTATGTGTTAGACCTTGGACAGGAAGAATTCTTTGTACTGCAAAAGACGCGCGCGTTCTCGTCATCAAGCTTATAAAATGTAAAGAAATAAATTATACTCCGTGAACCAGTCCTAGTGTGGCGTCGATTTGCTGATCAATTGATTCGATGTACTACTGTAATCTCGTCTGTTTAGGATGTTGTCATGTCTCTTCCAACACGGTTGTTTTTGAGCAATGAGATCTCATTGTATCTTGCATTTAATTGTTTATATTCCAGGTATGTAGTTGTCTACTTCTCTATCTTGTATCTGCGGTACCATGCTGGCATTGTCACGGATGAGATGCTTTCAATGCCGAAAGCTCCTTTTGTTGCAGTTGGCATCTTGGAGGCTCTGGGTGCCGCTACCGGAATGGCAGCTGGAGGTAGATACACATTTTAATTAGAAATCCTCTCTGAGCATAATGACCTCGAGTATGATCTCACATGCTCATTTTTTGTTCTTCTATCTCTTCAACCAGCAATTCTTTCTGGAGCATCGATTCCGGTTTTGTCTCAGGTTATAATCGCTCTCTAGTATTCTTTTGCATTGCGATGCATTTTGGCTCGAAATAGATGAATAGTCGTTGAGATGTATGTTCGCACTTGCATTTGGTATCCGTCCACTGGATTGCTATGTAATTGTATTGGTATCTGAGGAGTGCTCTTAAGTATTCTTATTGTCCTTATAATCAACAAGCTTGCTTGGCTTGGTTTTTAAAGCAACAGGCTTGGACCCTGGTATTTCGTGGTGTTTGTTGAAAATAATTGGACCAGTTGATTCACAATAAACTGATCTTTTTCAAAGAGTGGTCCAAGCAAACATAATTCAAGCAAGCTTGATTTTTCCTGACAACTTCTCTTTGAAAGCTGTGTGATTAATGTCTAATGTATAAGCATGATGCCGATCTGAGCTCTAACAATATTTGCAGACATTTCTGGTGTGGCAAATTCTCCTGTCCACTATTTTTCTTGGGAGGAGATACAAAGCCAATCAAATATTTGGGTGCTTCCTTGTAGCTGTTGGTGTGATCATTACTGTAGCAAGGTGAGTCACTTTTTTTTTTTAATGTAAACACCTTTTTATACTTTGATGAGCTATTGAGAGAATTTTGATTGTTTCTTTTCTCTTGGCATATTAGATGCTCTGACATTACTTCAAATGAATTTCAAAGCAATGAAAACTTATGTATGGGTCGATTCACACTTCTTCAAATTTAGTTGTTCTCTGGTGAACAAACACCATGCCTTCGTACGATAACCCACATCAGAAATGTAAGCAGTAGGAGGGCCATGAGATTTTCTAAGACAGGTTTTGATGATGGTTGTTAGGATTTGAAACATACAGCGTGGGCTTTTGTTGTTTACTTTCGTTCGTCTGTCGTTTCCTTCGCTAGCTTTAGTCCTGCTAGATAAGGATCATCTCTCCACTTTCCCGTGTTATTAAGATCTTTATTGCAATGGATTTTCCTTGATAAGATGCCTGTCGTAGAAGTTACCAAGTCAGTTTCAACCCTAGTAGTCTTCAAAAGAGAACTGACTTTCTTTCTGGCAGATTAGTTGTATTTATTGACTCCATGAGGTATTATAAAGTGATATACTTTTCATTCCGCAGTGGATCTAGTCCTGGTCATTCGCTGAAGGAAGCCGGTATATTTTGGAGTCTTTTAATGATCGCTTCTTTTCTGTTTCAAGCTGCCGATACTGTATTAAAGGTTGGCTGCACTCTGAAGTCTTGTTTGTTCCTAAGTTTTCCATTAAAGTTTTTTGATTCTTATGGTGCTTAATTTATGTAACAGCTATTCTTTCTTTACTCTGTAGGAAATAATTTTCTTGGATTCTGCTAAGGATTTAAAGGTATGTCCGATGAAAGACTACCCAATTGTACTTTTCAAAGCTTGCAAAATGACCCTGAATTTAAGTAGGCAGAGTACGGTAGTTTCTGAAGATTATTTGGGGCTGGGCGGATTCCTTCTTCCTGTTAGTCCTTTTGCCATAAAAATTTCATGTTGTCATGCTTTTGTAGCAAACCTAAGTTTAAACACTCATACTCCTATCAACATGCCTAGTCGATTAAATTGACTTATAAAAGCAGGTCTTGAGCTCTACTGAGAGTAACTGGTGCTTCTTCTGCTGTAAGGGTTATTAAATCTGGAGATGGTGTCATTCAGGATAGATGTTATAACAACTAGTGATACTCAGGAGCATTTGAAACTTAGCATAGCATAATTAGTACTTGGCGATTGAGTTTGGCTCCCTCTAATTAGCGTTTTGATCTGGGAATGAGTTAACTGGAAGGTCCAGAAATTCTATTGCATTTAGTCTTTAACAGATGCTAGGAACATATAAACAATTATTTCCTCAAATATAATATGTCATGATGCTGAAATTACTGAATTGCATCCTGTGCAGGGAGGGTCTGTGGATCTGTTTGTTGTAAATTCTTATGGATCTGCTTTCCAGGTAAATACCCTACACTGAGCTAAGGTATGCTTTTTGGAGTATAAGTAGACCTTTGATATCTCAGTTGATTGTTCTTATCTTTGTGTAGCACAGGCCTTGTTCATATTCCTCCTCCTCCCTTTCTTGTCAAAATTATGGGGTGTTCCTTTTAGTCAGCTGCCAAATTATATTAGAGATGGCACAGCCTGTTTTTTGAACATTGGCCAATTATCAAGTGGTGAGTGCTACTTTACTTCAATTTTATTACTTTAGAAGATGTTAGACCTCAGAAAATGAATGTAGATGGTGTCTCTGGCCAAGCAGATTGGTATCGAACCAGCGAAATTCTAACATGGCCAAGACGAAGTTCTGTGAAATTTCTTTTTCTTTTTTGAGCATGTTACCCTTTGTCAAATGTCTGTGTAGCCCCAGCTGGCTGTGCGTAGAGGTGAATGCATTCATGAGCGTGCATCCTTGTGTGCTCTGGAAGCCCTAGTGGGCGAGCAGTCATGTCTGTATGCATTTAATCACTCAAAAAATTATATTGGTTTGAACATATGGGTGCTTGTGTGTAAATTGATGTCATTGTGATATGGGATTTTCTATCCAATTTCCATTCTTCTGTTAGAAGATGCCCTGTTACGTAAGTTTGTACTGTCGCATTGCTCCATTTGGAGGGTCTCTTACAGTAAAGTGAATTATTTACTTGATTGGTCCCCAGGATGTAATGGAGCTCCACTGCTACCTTTACTCTTTGTTGTTGTGAACATGGGGTTTAACGTATCCTTGTTGCATCTTCTGAAGATCTCGTCCGCTCTGGTATCTTCGCTGGCCTCTACATTTTCAGGTATGCTGTTTTACTTCCTTAAATGTCATTGTAGAGAGACCTTCTGGTTAAAGCATCACAAAGTAGCATGAAAGATGATGCAATGGGACAGTATTGCAGTGGTCATGAAAGAATGCACTGTCTACTACCACTACCTAGCATCACACTTTGAGGGGTTTTAGTTGAAGGATTTATATGGAAACATAACCATAAAGTCCACATCAGTTGAAATGTCTCTCTCCAGTTTTTTGTTAGCTTTGGAGTGTACAGCAGGTTTCAGCTTCATCAGGCTGCCTGTAACTGTTAATTTGCCCAACGGTCTCCATCATATGGTCCATTAATTTAGCATGAAATCGGCAAAGGGAAGCCTGATGATTCTGAACGATATGCATCATGTACACTGTCAATAGTAAATAGAAGTCCGTTCACTATTCTTCATGACTTACTGGTTCATTGCAGTTATTAATTACTCTTCTTCTTGGTCTACTACATGGCAGTGCCCATATCCGTGTATGTCTTCACATTGCCATTGCCGTACCTGGGGGTTGCCTCCTCACTCCCACCGGGTTTTGTTGCTGGAGCCATCGTCCTTGTGTTGGGCTTACTCATTTATGCGTGGACACCATCGACGACGCCTGCTAGCCATTGACTATTCTTATCTATAATTCGACGACATGCCACCGGCCACATCTTCATCGGCAGTGTGGGCACTAATCAAGAGTGGTTGATTTAGCTGACCAACTGTGGCGAATAAACAGAGACGAAGATTGCCAATTGCCATTGTAAGCGCAAAATGTGTCAAAAGCAATGGATTTCATGTTCTAGGTAGATGGGGAAAGGAGAGCCGTTCCCGTGCATCCGAGTCGCTGTTGAACAGGACTTCACCTCGAAGTCTGATTCGGCGAGTTCACCGGGCACGGGCTCGCTCATGCGTCTCGCTAGGCGAGGCTTAGTAGTCTAATTGTTCATTGTACTGAGTCCATGTTGTTTGGATCCGCCGAAATGTGGTTTTATCTATCAGCTTACAATATAAGAAATTGGGATGATGCTGTGGACGGGACAGCAACTTCTGGTTCTGCCGCAGCAGACTCTATGAATTTCGCGTCCTGAGGACAGCTCTCTCTCTCTCTCTCTCTCTCAAGTTGGCCTTCGTACAAAGCCAATGGACATCATTGCCATCAGTAAGTAAAAACGACATGCTAACTAGTTCGGCCTCGCGTATGACTTCAGACTTCACGATCCATTCCGCCATATTCAGAAGGATAATGACACAAAACAGTTTCTGAACTTTAACTCTTACGCTTAAACTTTAATTTGTTCAATGTATTTTTATTAAACTTTTAATACATGCTCATTCCTATTCAGAAGGATAATGACACAAAACAGTTTCTGAACTTTAACTTAATATCAAAAATTTTTGCTCAAAAATAACTTTTTTTTAATTATGTTTTTGAAAACTATTTTTAAGTTTTTAAAGATCTTGATAATTGTCCAAAATTTTAATTCCCGAAATAGAAATGTGTTGGTAGGATTCTTAATTTTTTTCTTTTAATTTTTAATAATTTTATTATATTTTTCTCTCTTTCTCTTCTTCTTCTTCCTTTATAGCCAAGGTGTAGTCAAGCCTTGTCATGGCTCGATATTGTCGGGGGTTGGCAACGTTCTGGTGGAGTCGTCAGTCCTTGTTTGGCTGGAACGATCGGACAAAAGGAAGAAGAAGAATAAAAGGAAAGAAAAAAAAATCATAATTGATTCTAAAAATTGTTCAACAAAAAATAACTTTTTTTTTTTTTTTTTTTTTTTTTTTATCTTGATTATATTTTAAATTTATTCTCGAGAGAAAAAAAAAGATTTTTATTTCTAAGAACAAAAAATTTATCAAAAACATTTTTTTGCTTTTTTTTTTATTTTGGAAAAAAAAAAATAGAATCAATTATTTCCGGGAGTATCATCAAATAGAGCCTTAGTGACCAAATTGCGTATTAAATTAAAATTGAGGGATTATTTGTGTCATTTTCTTGTTTTTGCGATAAGAACCTCGGCACGCGCGTGTCAGATGATTAGCCGCCATTTCCGATGAAAGATTCCTCATTTGCGCATCAGGCGTCGGACACCAACACACACGACGGGGGAAAAAGAAAAAGAATGAACGAAAACGACAAAATGGAGCGACTTCCAGAAGGGTCTCGACAGGGGCCCGTTAGTTATAAGCCCTGGCCCGGTTCTGTCGGGGCTGATCCCGGCCAGCCCGATCCGCACAGGCGCCGCGTCTTAGGCCCGATTCCGGGCTCCGGCCCGGGCCCGCCCACCGAGCTCGGGCAGCTTCTCCATGTCCAAGCTAGCTAGTAACTTCTCTCTCTCTCTTCGCTAGGGGCGAGGAAGAAGGAGAAGAAGCGATGCTAAGAAGAGCTCCGCACTTCCCACCGATGGCGTCCACCGCGCTCCGCCTCTCTATGGTCCCCGCCCTCAGCTTCTCTTCTTCTTCTCCTCCTCCTCCTCCTCCTCCTTCACAGTCTCGCTGCATCTCCACTCCTCCTCCGCCGCCTTCTCCTCGTCTCCTCCCTCCTCTCGGCGGCCTGATGCTGCGGCCGGTCCGGCCGGCGTCGCCCCATCCCCGCCTCCGACGCGCAGGTAAAGCGCGCGGAAGCGCTCCCTGGCGAAGCGCCCCGCGGTTTTTTTTTTTGGCTTTTCTGTTATTCCGAAGTGGAGCGGTGTGGGTAGAGACGATTTGATGGAGTCCGGTCGAGCGCGAAAAATCATATCCATGATTGGTTTCTTAACGACGACGACTCTTTCGCAGTTACGAAACGTATTTGAAGTCGTTGCGTTGCGTTGCGTTGCGTTCGTCCTTCTAGTGAAGTAAAATAGCCGTTGATCTTTGAGGAGCTGGTGGAATTTAGGGTGCGTTTGAATTGGTGGTGAGGCAGTGGGAGGCTGTAAAACGTGGTAAGCTACTGTCGTTGTTGCTCTGGCGCGACGGCTCATCGGATAAGGAGAGTCCGACCACTGTTTTCAGTGAGAAGAATTGTCCTTTCTCGGTAGTTTTTCTGTCCCCTCGGGATCCGATGTCAGTTGAAGACTCGAAGTAGTGAGGGGATAGATTAGTTGTATGCCGGATGATATTCGCCGGCTCGAGATGTGATCCCAGCTGGTGGGAAAGAGAAAGGGCGAGACAAAGGGCTTAGTAGTGGTTGTTGTCGTTGTGTCGCATGCAGATCTCATTCGCTTACTGCATTTTTGAACTTCCGAATACTTGTTGATGTATTTTGCTTAGATAAGTCGATTGTATATCAGAATTTTTTAAGACCAGTGCTTTCCCCTGGTGTTCGAAATAAATATACAGGGCCTTGTGAAGTAGTCTGCCGTGCGCCTGTGTTTAGAGCTACTAATTTCAGAATTCTGTCTACTAATTGGTAGAAGTCCTCTAGTATATTTTTTTCAATGAATGTACTGAATATGAGAAGTATTTCTGTAGGTATTTCGGCTTCATTTAGTTCTCAGTCAAGTTCTGGCAATGGGAGGGAATTACTAGTGCAGCACTTGCTTATCAAGGAAAACGACCTCAATCTCCTGCTTGAGCTTCAGCAAAGGATTTCAGCAGGTCCATTTTCATGCATCGACTTTTCTAAAACTTTCTTTCTTTATTGTTATCTCATACATGCAGAAAGAAAGAAAAATAGTGTGTTTATGTGACATAAAAATGTTCTGTAGTTTCATTGGTTGAATCACAATCATGTTGCGAACCAATTGGACAGAGATAATACACTGCAAGCCTGATGCTATGTCATTGCTGTTGATTCTTATTGTTCCAGGAGAGGATCTGAGTGACCTTGCAGTTGAACACTCAATTTGTCCATCAAAAGAACAGGGTGGAATGCTAGGGTGGGTGAGAATGGGGCAGATGGTATGCTGAAGTTTTTATCCTTGATGGGTTTTAGGAATATGTTCTGTTCATTACAGGGTATTCATTCTGGCTTTCTCAACCTATTAAATAATGAGAACTTGTACTTTCAAGAAAAAGAAATTGACTAATTGTTTTGCACATATTACAAGAAACTAAATGTGAAAAAATAACTTCTCTACATTTTCAAAACACATCGATTATAGCTTTACCATTACTCTGGGGCAACTTCTTAATGTATCCCTGTAAGAAGCAAATAAGTTGTCAACTATTTGTTTGATCTAATTCTTAATGTTTTTATGTAAATATGGCGTTCGCACTGGATTTGATGGATATGAACAGCGATCATCCCAAAATTGCAGCATTCTTGTGCTGCTCTATGAGGAGACATGTTCTATAGTGATTTTAAAAGATATCAAAGAAATGACCGCGTTGAAAGCATCTCTTGCCCTTTCCTTATTTGATTGAAATATCTTCAATATGGCGCTGCAGGTGCCAGAATTTGAGGAGGCAGCTTTTAGTGCACCTGTGAACAAAGTTGTAAAATGCAAGACTAAATTTGGATGGCATTTATTGCAAGTTCTTTCAGAGAGGTGGCCTGGACTTCTCTCTCAATTACCTTTTTTATTAATTAAAGTGGAAGGCTCAGGATTATTTCTGATTCAGTTGTGATTTCTGCAAATAGGGAAGGGTCAGTTCTTCAAGACATACAGCCTGATGAGCTTCATGCCAAAATGCAAGACCCCAATTTCCTTGAAGAAGTTCAACTCGTTGATGTTAGAGAGCCTGAGGAAGTGTATGTTCTCATCTTCTAATAACTTTTAGTAACATGGACAAAATTATTATCTCGTCTTTTTGAGTGGATAAATGACTGGTGTGTTGATAAAGTTGGGCTATTGATGGTTGGAAGTAAAAGAAAAAACAATACAGGAAAAGAAGGTGAACTTATTCAGTGGATGGTGAAGCAACCAATTTGGAGTAGATGCTGTGAGATAGCATATAGGGTTTCAAACTTCTATAATTCTGGCAATTAGTGATTTTAAATTTATTGTCGGCTTTCAGAATTTCCTTTCAAAAATTATATTCTCCCCATATCACAATTGCCATTAACCTGGTGTGCCAAAGCAGAGACATGAATAATCATGCTCTCCAAGTTGAAAGTCATTCTCTGCTGTTACCCTTCTCGAATTTTTTCTCTTGATTTACATGTTCAACTGTCGTTGTTCAGTTTTTCTTGCACATGAACTTTTCTGCTCATTTTAGTCCTCAATATTATTTCATTTTCTTTTAACCCCTTGGTTGTAAGTGATTGGTCACTCATTGGTGGCAGGGCCAAGGCTTCTTTGCCTGGTTTTCAAGTTCTTCCACTTCGTCAGTTTGGAAGTTGGGGACCAGAAATTACTACAAAGTTAGATACTGAGAAGGATACTTATGTAATGGTCAGTTCAATCTTTGCTTCTGCCAACTGTTAGTATTGTGTACTCCAGTGAAGATGCTAACAGTGTAGTAATCAGAGTAATGGTGTCTCATTTATTTTTTAGAATATATTATGAATCCTTGTCCTTCTGTGACTAGTGTATATAGATTTACCAACTGGCTAGTGATGAGGCAATAGCCTCTCATATGGTTGGAGATGTTCATTTGTGTGTATTCAGTTGCTAGTTTATATAGATTTACTCTTTCAAAATTCTTCAGCCAGGTCAATCTGTTCTGTAAGATCTTCCTGCTCTTGCTCCTCCTCAACCCCCCTCCCCCTAATATGGAATGGTTAATCTCAGAGGGAAAAGTCATCAAAAATGTTCTCTTTTGCTAATCTGCTTGATAACAAAATCAATCTTGTTAATTGTCTAGGTTAGTTTTGCTTTGTAAAATCATACTAGCCTTTTCTGGTAAATTGAATAGTGTTTGAAATTATTCACTTTAATTTAATGTTGATGGAATGATATTGGCCATATTGCCTTTGACAAGATCTTGGAGGGCCCAATTGATTTTCTTGCTTCACTATGCGTTTGTATAGCTGGATGTCATGTAATGCCTCCACTTTTAGAAATTTGAACTGCCCTATCCTTCTCCAATGTGTTAAGATGTTCTAATAATGCAGTGTCACCATGGAATGCGATCGTTACAAGTTGCCAAGTGGTTGCAGGCACAGGTAAAACTTAAAATCCCTTCCCTCCAATGTTAATTTACTTTTATATATGTGTGTTTATGGCATGTGATGTAGAAAGCTATATTGAGCCATATGAATTTGTGGTGCCTGTCCAGCATAGCATTGAGTCAAGGAAAAAATTAAAGTTATTCTCATTATTTCGAGCTCAAAAATTTTCAGGGTTTTAAGAGAGTATTCAACTTGTCTGGGGGAATTCATGAATATGCTGTCAAGGCTGATCCGTCAATCCCAACTTACTGAAATTGCCATCAGTGGAATTTTGTAGCGCCTAGACCGGTTTTCTGAGGTTCCTCCATCTTCCTTTTCAGCTGTGGTACCGTTCTCTTGTCTGAGATTTGGCCATCACAATGTTCTACTAGTTTGTTCAGGCCAAAACTTTGGTATCTTCAGCCGCAGCAATATATACTCTTTTGGCCTTCTGTGTAGAATCTCTAATATACCAAGGCAGCTCGAATAGCTATACGCTTTTTACTATACGAATTTCATGTAAGATTTTCCTCTTTTTGTTTGGACTGGTGTATATTGAGGCTCTTCTCAGGTATTTTATTCGAATGAGACATGCAGTGGAGTTAATGACGTGAAGTTCTATCCAGCATAATGTGCATGAGTCAATTGGTCATATTTGAAAGCTAGAACCATATCTACATATGACTCATAGGAAACAGGAAGCATTCCTGTTTTACCAATGTTGGGGTAAACCAGGGAACATATTCAGGTACGTTTGTTTGTGTTTCTGTTCAAAAATTGTTAAGAGGAATAGAAATAAAAAAAAAACTATTTCAACCACCCGCGGTTGGCGTAGGTGGTTGAGCAAGGGACCTCTAACGCAAAGGTCCTGCGTTCGATCCACGGCGCGTCGTCTGCTTCAGTTTGTCTTACCCGGGCACGTGGGTGGTGGGTCCTCACGTGCCTCCTCTGCTTTACCTCAGCCGCGAAAAATCAAAAAAAAAAAAAAAAAAAAAAAAAAAAAAAAAAAAAAAAAAAAAAAACTATTTCTGTTCCTTGAAACAATTTTTGACCAAAAAGACGCGTTTGATAAACTTGTTTTAATAAAAAATGAATAAAAGACGTGTTTGGTAAATTTATATATTTTTTTGTTTTTTTATTTTTTTAATTTTTAATTTTATTTTTCTTTTTTTTTTTTTTTTTCTTTTGGCTGGTTGCCGGCCATGCCGAGGCCGGCGATCGGCCGACAATGGCGGGCCGGCTTGCCCAGCCATGGCGAGGCTCGGGGGGCTGGCAACGCTCCGGCGAGATCGCCGGCTCTCGACGGCCGGTCGCCGGCCATGGCTGAGGTCGGCGACCGGCCAAAGTAAAAAGAAGAAGAAAAGAAGAAGAAAAAAAAGAGAATAAAAGAAAGGAGAGAGAAAATTTGTTCTTCAAAAGTATTTCCTAACAAAAAAATAACTTTTTTTTGTTTTTTATTTTCGTTTCAATTTTGTTCCGGGAACAAAAAAATGGATTTTTTGAACAAAAACGCAAACAAACGCGTTTCTTTTTTTTTTTTTGTTAAAAACAAAAAAACAAAATTTTTGTTTATAAACAGAACAAAAGTTATCAAAGGAAAGGAAAGGGAGAGAGAAACGTGATGAGGCCAACGGTCGGTAACAGGAACAAAAAAAAACCGTTTGCTTTTCCCGCGGAATCCTCGGTCCAAAACAAGAGTCGGTCCCTTCCCTAAAAACTTCAAAACCGAACATCCCCAATTTGGAGAGGGTCCTTCCGATCACACAACATGTCCGTACGTTGCACGTCCATCTTCCCTCCTCAACATTCCAAGCTGTCTCCTATCTTGTCTCTCCTTTCTCTCTCTCTCTCTCTCTCCCCCTCCTCTCTCCTCTCCATCTCTCCCTCTCCTTCTCTCTGGTACATGTTTCTCCATTTCAGGATAGCCCTCCTCTTCACCCCTCCACGCCCAACCAACTCCACCACCACCACCACTTGCTCCTCCTCCCCACAATTGCTCCGCCGCTACTGCCACCATGGGCAATTGTTGCTTCCGCGGTGGCCCCGCCAATCCCCTGAGCACCAAGGCCTTGTCCATGGCCGCGAGCCGGAACAACCATTCTCCGGATGGTGCTGCCCCAGCAGGGAACCCCACCGCCCCACCTAAGAGCCCTACCCCATCATCGACCCCGCCCGGGTCTGGCTCCAAGCCCTCCAAGCCGAGCCCCATTGGCCCGGTCCTTGGCCGCCCCATGGAGGAGGTCAAGTCAATGTACACGATCGGGAAGGAGCTCGGCCGGGGGCAGTTTGGGGTCACCCACCTCTGCACCCACAAGCAGACCGGCCAGCAGTTCGCCTGCAAGACGATCGCCAAGCGAAAGCTGGTGAACAAGGAAGACATTGAGGACGTCAGGAGGGAGGTCCAGATCATGTACCATCTGACCGGCCAGCCCAATATCGTGGAGCTCAAGGGTGCCTACGAGGACAAGCACTCGGTGCATCTGGTGATGGAGCTGTGTGCCGGGGGAGAGCTGTTCGACCGGATCATCTCCAAGGGGCATTACACGGAGCGGGCCGCGGCCTCATTGCTCAGGACGATCGTCCAGATATTGCACACGTGCCATTCCATGGGGGTCATACACAGGGACCTCAAGCCCGAGAACTTTCTTCTGCTCAACAAGGACGAGAACTCGCCGCTCAAGGCCACTGATTTCGGGCTGTCCGTTTTCTTCAAGCAAGGTCAACACTTAATTCCTCGTTTATGTATCTCTTAAATTGGACTGTTTCGAGGATTTTGTTTTGCATAGCTGATAATGTCTGCCAGGCTTTGAATTTGGATCTCAATTAAGTTTCAGTGCACAAACTTCCCGCTGATGCATTACATAAATGCAAGTGAGCCGACCGACAAGACGAGTTCCGATCATGAAAAATGATAGAACAAAATGCCTGTCTCTTTGTTAATTTTTCATAATCAAATAGACCATCATGAGATAAGAAATTTCCAAAATAGGCTATCTTTGAGTTTCATCACAACGATCGTGAAAACTAGACGAGAGTATGCGACATCATAAAGCTTGCAAGTCTTGGTCTAATCAATAAGAGTTCATACTGTGCGTTTAGTTCCATCTGCAAATCAGTAGTGATGGTTCTACTCCATCCGCAGGAGACGTGTTCAAGGAAATCGTCGGTAGCGCATATTATATTGCGCCAGAGGTCTTGAAGAGGAGATATGGACCAGAGGCTGACATTTGGAGTATCGGGGTCATGCTATATATTCTCCTCTCTGGAGTTCCTCCCTTCTGGGCAGGTTCTGCCTTTCTCTCGAGCAACATCGCTTTCTTTAAGTACGTTTCCAGATGAATGCTTGGAAATAGGTCTTGCTTTGAGTCTAAAATATGATAATGCTGGTCCACAGAGTCCGAAAACGGGATTTTCAATGCGATCCTACGTGGTCAACTCGACTTTACGAGCGATCCATGGCCCTCGATTTCGCCAGGAGCAAAGGACCTTGTGAGGAAGATGTTGAATTCTGACCCCAAGCAGAGGCTGACCGCCTTCCAAGTTCTCAGTAAGTATTTGCCCAATGAAGTTTCCATTCAAACGTCCAGAGCATTTTCTAACATACCATCCTTCTCGTTCTTATCTCATCAGGTCATCCTTGGATTAAGGAGGGTGGAGAAGCACCGGATACACCTCTTGATAATGCAGTTTTGAATCGGCTCAAACAGTTCAGAGCCATGAACAAGTTCAAGAAAGCTGCTCTTCGGGTATGCCATCTTCACCATTGCCAAATGAAGCTAGTACACCTAAGTCTAGATTATTATACTATGCATATAAGCTTTATTACAAACCACTGGCTGAATCTTCATGAAGGCACATCTTTCACATGTATGTAGTGCAAAATGATATGATTGTAAGCCACTTTCGAATGGCCATTGAAGTTCAAGTTTTCTCTTGAAATGTCAAGGTCATCGCCGGTTGTCTGTCAGAGGAGGAGATAATGGGGTTGAAGGAGATGTTCAAAGGCATGGACACTGATAACAGTGGCACAATCACACTTGAGGAGCTGAAGCAAGGGCTTTCAAAGCAAGGGACAAGGCTATCGGAGTATGAAGTCAAACAGCTTATGGAAGCGGTAAGTGTTTTGTTTACTTATCGAGGAAATAATCAGCCAAGCAGGTTGATTTCTTTGTGATGCTACAGAAGTATTTCTTGAGATATTTTTTAATACTGCCACTCCTAAACTTTTTTCTTGCTCCAAACTTTTGGGAATGACGAATAGGCCGATGCTGATGGTAATGGGACAATAGACTACGATGAGTTCATCGCCGCAACTATGCACATGAACCGGATGGACAGAGAGGAGCATCTCTACACTGCTTTTCAGTACTTCGATAAAGATAACAGCGGGTATTGATTTGGTTACCATCATCTGTTGCACCTTTTATTCGGAATCTTTTATTCACGATTAGCCCTCTCATATCTGTACATAGAAATCGATGTTACCTGTGGCCGTAGTTATCTTGTGAGCTATGCAAATCAGTTTCTCATAACTATCTGATTATTTTCAGGTTCATTACAACTGAAGAACTAGAGCAAGCTCTTCGAGACTTCGGCATGCATGACGGAAGGGACATCAAGGAAATTCTCTCTGAAGTTGACGCTGACAATGTGAGTAACATAAAGAAGTCATTTATGCAGCATTAGGGTAGAAGCCTTTTAAATCAGTTTCTCATAACTACTGTCAATGCTTTTTGTCTTGCAGGATGGTCGGATCAACTATGATGAGTTCGTGGCGATGATGAGAAAAGGAAATCCGGACCCAAACCCGAAGAAGAGGCGCGACGTCTTTGTTTGATCTTGTAAAATGGGTGCTTGGGAAGGGAAAAGCAGGAAACAATTATTCAAGTCGACCGGGCGTGTATCGTCAGTTTTTGGCAACTGTATACCGGCACATAGATATAAGAAATCGATGCTGATAGGTTTGGTGATAGAAGAGCGTTGCACTTGTATATTATTGTTGAAGTGATGAGATTGAATGAGATTTGGTTGGAGAGAACGATGGAGACGACGGAGGTTCTCGGTGTTTTATAGAATAGGAAGAGTTGCTCTACCTTCGTTCTTCTCAACGTCAATTGTAATTAACCTGCACAAACTTCTTTTGTCTATAGATTTCTTTGGAATTACGTTGAATGTTTCTTCTTCTGTTTCATTCCATCTGTTGGATCACAGACGGCGTCGCAAGTAACAGCATGGGACAGATCTGATGGGTACGACGTGCCTCTCGACTCGTTCAGCACGTCGAAGGCAGGATTAGATCCCCAACAAAGGCGGCCGTGTAATCAAATCGAGCCAAGTCGACGTGGATGGACCATATGACTTTCTCCAATAACAACTCCCATTGCAATAAGAGGTCGTGCAGAAGTATCCTTTGAACGCCTAAAATAAGAAAAATGACAAAAGCAAGAAGGCTTTGTCAAGTCATGATCTACGACGTGCTGCGTCGTCGTTAAAAGGTTCAATGTTTCACGTCTCCCGACGAGGATATGCAAGGAATTTCAACTTTCAATGTATTATTTCGACATTGGATTGTGCAATTTGTCGGGTTAAACAATATACCAAATCTATTTTCCCGTCGATCTTATTAATAACCAATACGCATTGAACATTGTAATTCGGACATGTTTGAATATAGAATGACAAAACCGATAACTTTCAAAGGTAAGATAAACTAACTTTTTGGTGAGTTTATACGTATGTTGTTGGATATATTCAAAACATTTAAATTCAAATCTTTTGTACCTTGTAGTATTAAATACCTGGTACAGCCATTTATATGTGTACTCGTGTTGGATAAACTTCATGTTACCCTTGGTGCATACTGGAACCTAGTACAAAACCTACTTTATTATCAAAATTACATTGAAAAGGATGAAGATAAAACAAAAAGCTCATATGCAAACATAAGTAATTAAGCATATGCACTGGGCAAGAGTCTAGGGCTAACGAGAGCCGAGAGCGGCACAGATTTTTGCAGTGCTAGACCAAAAGTCTCGTCCATGTTTAGCTCGTCGACTCCATTTGGTAGTCCCCATTCAAAGGAGTGCACCAAGGTCCCCAAAATGTACTCAACCATCACCACTCCCATCCTCGCCCCGGCGCAAACCCTTCTTCCGGCCCCGAACGGCATCAGCTCGAAGCTGCCCCCGTGCGCGTCGACCTTCGCGTGCTTCTCCGACAGGAACCTCTCGGGGACGAACTCCAGAGGGTCCTCCCACACATCAGGGTCTCTCCCGATCGCCCATATGTTCACGCTGAGCCTGGTGTTCCTGGGTATGTAGTACCCATTCACTAGGCACGGCTCGGCTGAGACGCGGGGCAGGTTCAGGGGCGTCGACGGATGCTTCCGGAAGGATTCCTTGCAGATGGCTCGCAGGTACGGGAGTCTCGGAAGGTCGGACTCTCGAAGCCGCCGTTGCCTGCCGATGACTCGATCCATCTCCTCGTGCGCCCGTCCAAAGATGCTAGGGTTCTTCAGCATCTCGGCCAGCGCCCATTCTATCACGCTAGACGAAGTGTCCGTGCCCGCCGTGAACAAATTCTGCTCGAAGGACCAAGGAGAGATTCAATTAACTTGCAAGTACACGAGAACGAGTAAAAGCACAACGACCATATTTTCCTCCATCTCTGGTTGGATAACGCTCTCCGAAAATTAGTCATAGAAACTTACCAATAGAAGAGCCTTAACATTAGTCAAACTGAGTGTCTCGCTTCCGGTATTGTTCTCTTGACAATTAGTCATCAAAATGTCGAGGAAATCGGGCTTGCCTTCACGTTCATGAGCCGTGGCCATATGTTCCTCGATCATCCTCGTTAACAAGGCATCGAATTTCTTGTGCAGCAGCTTCATTCCTCCTTCAATCCCTTGCAAATCCATCCAGGCGATCGACGGTACGAAGTCGCCGATGTTGAAGTATCCTCCGGAGGTCATGAGTTCCACCACCATGTCCTTGAACTCGTTCGACTCGGACCCTTTCGTCACGAACACGCGGCGGCTCAGTATCACTTGGCCGATCATGTTGGCCATGGCATAGGTCAACATCTCCGGCACCACCACCGGCTGGCCCTGCCTGCTCGATTCGTGCATCGCTCGGAGCATGTGGCCGAGCTCGGCCGCCCGGAAGTCAGTCCACTCGTCGAGGGCCTTGCTACCAAGCATGTGGAGGCTGCTCAGCTTCCTAAGCAACTTCCATCTTGTCCCGTAATCGGCAAAAACCATGTCTTGAGCATTATACGCCATGTGGGTCGCGCCGGCGTTCGGTGGGCGGTTTGAGAAATTCATGTCTAGGGTTTTCAGGAATGCCCGAGCTGCATCCGGGGTCGACGCCACCACCATGTCGCAGGTGCCCATCTTCAGGTACATAACTGGCCCGTACCTTTTGGCCATTTTTGCTAGGGTTACATGGGGCATGGTTCCGAGAAGAGGCAGCGCCCCGATGATCGGCCACCCTGTCGGCCCTGGAGGGAGCTTCCGAGAGCGGTTTCTGAGGAGTGAGCCGATGAAGAGCCAGGCGATGATGCCGAGCAACATGACCGAGACGATCTCGCGGACAAGGAATTCGTTTATAGTCACCATTTTATCAACTGGATATGGTGTTGCAACTATGGACAATAATGCATGCGTTATATCTGTCTCCTTTGCTAATATTCAATTTATAAGACTTAACTGAAGAAAAAGAAGCTGGAGAATTAGCAAATCATAGTTGCTTTTTCCCCGAAATTCACCGATGACTTTCAAGATCTCTACATCGCCAGAAGAGAAATTGAGATTTCAATTCTAACACAACGACTTGAGAAATGTCCGTCTTAGTACCTTTGTTTTAGATTCATATCTACACAACTCCCAGCATACAGGCTGGGACCGGGACTTCCATAAAGGCCGGGGTTCGTTGCGCGATAAAGATCAATCAATCGTAGCAAGCGAAAAAAATCGAACACACACGAGGATCGGCCTGCATACGAGAGGATTTTTTTCTAAGAAAACAATGATCGGAATTAGTAGACCTCGACCTTATTATATACAACTTCATATGCGTTGAATCCCAAAATAAATGCGAGATTTCGTAATCTCACAAATTCGTCATGTTTCAAACTATTAATTTTTGGCCAACATTATTTCCCTAACCCTTTAGATCTGGCTAACAATCAACTTTATAAGTCATTGCACACTCAGAGAAACGTACGCATGAGAAACGCACAAATTAAGGTCTCGCAATTCTGTTGTCTCTGTAAAGAAAAAAGACTGGTGACTTTTTTTTTTCTTTTTCAGGTAAACTATTGGTAATTCACCGATATTTTTGTGGAATTACCAAATTTTTCTTGATAATTTGCAAATTAGTGACTTTTATTTAAACAACATATTAACGCTTCAAGTATACCATATTGTATGAAATTAACAACCTAAAATAGAGCGACTTACCAATTTTTGTTAGATTATATTACCCACAAGAAAAACACACTACAAGTTTCATAACATTTTTTTCGATTGCGTGAGTGCCACAACTTATATACGACGTTCAATTGAGTATCATAATTTTTTTTCAAATCACTTGGATGCTGTATAACTTTTCAATCCATCACTCAAATGTCATAACTTTTTTAAAACATTCATCATAAATGTTATGCCATGTCTAATTTCTAGCACTTGAGTGAACGTTTTTAAAAGTTTTGTCCCTTAAATGATCAATTGAAAGTTATGACATGTGAATGTTTTTTTAGAAGTTAAAAAAGTCATGATTCTCAAGTGAACGCTATGCGAAAATCATGGTACTTGTGGTATTTTTATCCCTATTACCAATTATATCTTGATTATCAATTATCATTTAAAATACTGCTTCTTCATCTTCATCTTTTTTCTTTTTTTGTATTTTATCGTCAATTTTTATTTGCTTTGATTAGCAAACTCCACCCCCGGGGGGGGGGGGGGGTGGGGCTGGGTAAAAAGCAGTCCTTTTTATTTACTAACTCCAAAACGTGAACCCCCTTGGTTGCCCTTTCCAAAGAAAAAAAGACCAACATAATGATGAGGAAAAGCAATATTGATTTTTTGCAGCAGGTGGAATGGTAACGTTACGAGAAAAGAGAAAAAAGATAATACACAAAGCCATTAATGACCGTGTATGTAAGTTTTCGTCGATGGTGCATTTTGTTCAATGAAACTTCCCTATTTCATCAAGCTTCATTAATCAACAGGGAAACGCTCATGTCAAGACCTGATCTCATTAGGATTTTGGCCCTGGTTTTCCCTTTAGATAAATCTCATTCCAATGTGGTGATGGATAGGGCGTGACAAGGGAATTTCACCATAGAGAAACCACTGCACATTTGGCCCCCATGTTTGTACAACTCTATCCAATATGGTCCTCAAACTTATACTTCATCTGGAACTTGGGAAACAACTTTATCTTGGATTTTTACATACAATGAAAATCTTAGGTCCTAGGCAATTGTCGCTGCATTATGGTCAGTGCAAATCGAAAATCCACGATGCCAAGGATTTTTAACTTGTCGAGCTTTTTTGGTCGGTAGAGATCGACGAGTCAACTTTGATTTGCAAGAATCGGGAACCAAGAGGTTCGATTGGAAAAAATCAAGAGGAACATCACACTAGAAAGTTATGAGTTTAGGGATGAAATTGTGCTGTTGTTCTTTTCACTTTTTCAAGGAGAAAAGTATCCAAAAAGTTTTAAATCCATTACACTTTTGCTAATTTAGTCATTAATATCAAATGAGTCAATCCAAATAATTTTAGAGGAAATTGTTGATATGGACAAATTTTAATAAAATTTTAATTTCTTTTCAAATATTTATTTATTTATTTCTTTTTCTTGTTCTTATTCTTTTCTCTTTTCTTTCTTTCTTTCTTTTTTTCTTTTTTTTTACTGTGGCTGGCGAGACACTCACCGGCCATGGGTGAGTATTGTTAGTTCTTTAATCGTCCATGGCCAGCCGCTCAAGCTTGAAGCTCGCAGCTGCCATGGCGTTTGAGCTCAAAGCTTGCAGCCACCATGGCCAAATCTGCTCCGAAGGTGCAGCTATTAGGAGCAAGCAAAACGAACCACTCAAACCAAAAACTGCATATGTCCATACAGTTGTGTATGTGACAATGGATGTGGCACACGGTGTAACTTACACGTCAATGTACATCTACATGCTGAATTTATCGAATAGCCATCATAGCGAAACGATACTACATCACCGACGTGATACTGGTACATGCCATTGCATAGAGTAATTCAGAATGGATTCGTCTTGTTCACCGTGGACTCTCCGCCAATTGACAGATTAACAATTGTCGCATTGCGCAAGTATACGCCTCTTTCGGCATGTTTGGACCAAAATTGTTGCTTTGGCATAAGCTTATGTCCTTTTCTAGGACACTTCGAGGTTTTGGGATTGGTTCTATCGACCGCATTAATCACATTGCACGCACAATTTGTATGCCAGCCAATGAGTTGGCTTGATGATCGATGAATAGATTCGGTTGGTTTTATATGCACGGCCTGGCCATGGAGTCGGACTCCCACCCGTTCCTTATCTAAATTATGGAAAAGCTCGCGGACGATATCTTCTTCCATTCCTGGCCGAAGGAAACTACTACCCCGAATTATTCTAATTAAGTGGATAAAACTGATCTGTTTTATGCTGATTTTAGGTTATCTTGGTTGCACTAAACTGATAGCGGATGCTCTCTCTCTCTCTCTAGGAGACAAACACCGAGAATCCATAACGGAAAAGCGGTTAATTCTGTTGCTCGACAACCTTGGAAAAGCTGGCACGGAAAAATGGGCCGAGATGATGTTTTTAGCATGCGTTTTGTCCTTGAGAAAATGCCAACTTTGTCGCCTTCCTGTTCTTGTTGTTCAAGGATAGTTTCTCTTCTATATATCATGTGTTTATGAAGACAGAAGAACCAGAGCTGCTTTTGCTGTCTAGACTCTTCTCTCTCTCTCTCTCTCTCGGGCTTTTGTCACCATGGAAGCTCGAATGGAGGTAAGGCCAGAGCTGGATCGGATATTCATTAATACGAATTGTTTCATTTGATCATTTAGCTATGACTTGCTCGTCATTGAATGCCAGCGGTTAGCTATGAATGTTTATTCGACTTGCTTGATCCGATGGCATCTCTGACCGTTGCTCTCTTTGTTTAATTTTTCACACGTTCGGTGCCGCTGGTATTGTGCTGCTTCTTTTTTCCGGAACTTCTAAGGCAAATTCGTGAGTCATTGTCCTTTGGTTGAGGGATGTTACAATCCTGACCAGTACAAATGTGAGGGTTGGCCGTTAGATCTATCTGGGTTTATTTCTGTGAACAAAATTACTGCCATTGGCGGTATTGGATGATCGGCTTGAATTGAAGAGTCTTTGCGACGCTCGAATATTGACTTAGGAGCTAATTATGTATATCTCAGAGATTTTACAATTTCTTAATGATAGAGTAGTCTTGTTTTGTTTTGCTCTTGAAGCGGTTTACTGAATCTGTCATGTCAGGCTCGTCAATGTGCTCGATATTAGATCCAATAGGTGACAGTAAAAAGAACATCATATCAACTCGTAGACATGGCTCTGCATACAATTAATCTCAGTGATGTAATGAGCAAGCATAGCATTTGGCTTGATTGGGTCTTTAGTTCTGGTTAAAAAAGATACGCTTCTGTCAAGGAGCATGCATTAGTTACTTGTGAGAGCGGGACTCATGGTTGGGGATTTGTCAATGGACAAGAATGACCAAAACTCGATATGTGAAGACGACCATCGACCGAAACAGCCTTGCAAGTTTTTATGTTTGCTCGAATGTACTGCTATAATCTCCTGAGGATAGACATACTGACTCGATGAACGGTCTTGTTAACAGAACACTGGCTATTCGTCCATCCCTCAGTTCGGGGGGTGGGATCATAAGGCCCCTGGAGCAACTGATTATTCCGTGGTGTTCACTCGCGCCCGCGCAAACAGGAAGCAACACAAGAGCGACATCAGCCGCGCAAGCCTTGGGAGCGAGAAAGAGTTGATGGCCACCTGTCATCAGGACGACCCGGTCATGGTAAGACACCATCCAATTCCAAACTATGCAAAACTCTGTTCCCGTCGCTGCTTTTAGCTTACTAACTAGTACTGTATCATCAATGCTCTTCGTGAAAGTGATACTCCGTCTCGTTTCATGTCTGTTTTCCCTCCAAATGCACACCAACCTTGACAGAAAGGGCGGCGCTTTAACTAGCAATGATTACTTGCAATCTGTTTTCCAGATGACGCACGGAGAAATATTTTTCCGAAGAGAAACAGATGCGATGACATGCTTCTAATATTCCATGTTTACTGCGTGCAGAGGAAAAAGAAGATCCTGACCTACATCAACTGCTGCATAAAGCCGTGATTACCTGTTCGAACCTTTGACCGACGCCAGTCTTTAAGAGCTGACCTCTCTCTCTCTTGTAGCGAGTAATCCATCTAAAACATTAGAGAGATTGTGTCCATCTGTAGGGACGCATCGGAGGTTTCCGTAATCTCTGACAAAGTTTTATGTACCTTATTTCATTTAGAAAGGAGTTTTTGTATTACTACAAAATTCCCCCGGTAGTCATCGATTTCAAACACAAGTTCCGCTTGGCATATTAGCAATCTGAAGTTTCAAAACATACATCGTTTGCTGCATTACATCATAAGGCATACCCAAGTGATGCCATACTCGAACACGTTAATTACTCGTTCAGGCATTCGATACACATGCTGCAGTAATGAGTGCTCCAGGAAACCTAGTGTTTCAGCGCTAATTTGACATGTCAAGCCACACGCGATAACTAAGCAGTTTCAGTCACTCAGCGCCTGATAGCAAATTCACATATGTCAAAAGAAATTTGTGCCACGGGCACAATGTTTCACGCTCACTCATTGTTTGAAAAACATGTTTGTCTCTCAAGAGCTCATAGTACTTGCTGGTATGCACCCGATCATTGTCTCTTTACTGGAGCTCGAAGGGATGAGAGATATCTAGCATCTTCTTTCTCCATTCCCCCAAAAAGATAACCAAAAGGCGGCATCTCTACAAACTTGCCAGAACCACATGCGACGTTGAGCTGACCATCCATCCAAACAATCCTTCCTCCTGCAATTGTCACTTCGACCTTTCCCTGGACAAGGAAAACACAATTTTGTTGCGCTTAAGCTCGTAATGGTCACAATGGGCAGAAGGAGAAATGGGCGGGAGGAGAAAAAGTTTCAGGATCTGGACAGAAAGATATGGAACGTGTTATTAGTGAATAAAGAAAGATCCTAGCAGAAATAAAACTTACTTTCCCTCTCCTTCCCTCATAGATATTTGTATCTGATCTAGAGTGGTGATTCCTGGCACCGATCTCAAAACTTGAATTCGGGTTGAGAATGATTATGTCAGCATCAGACCCTGCAAGAATCACTCCCTTTCTCGGGTAAATGTTGAAGATCCTAGCACTGATCATGTTCAAAGAACATTTGTTATCTAAGATAGCCATCGATTTGTCTGAGAACTCATTCATCAGAAAAAGAAGCATAACAAAAACATACCACTCGGTGCTCGTTATCCGGACGTAATCAGAGACAGAAATTTGTCCAGATTCCTACAAACATTAATGAACAGTATTTGGGTCGGAAGGGTCTGCAATTGAGTAGATAAATGCAAATAGCAGTAGCTGCTTACCACCATTGTGTCCCAAACAAGATGCATCCTCTCCTCAATACCTCCAAAAACCACAAATCAAGATGTGAGACAGAACAATAAACAGCTTAGCTGGATCAGTCTTTTTTTTTTTAAAATCGAAGAAGACATCCTATGATTACCATTAACGCCATTTGGGATTTTGCGAAAATCATCAATTCCTAGAGCTTTTTGTGTAGAATTGAAGGCGCAATGATCAGTTCCTACAAGCTGCATATTGTCAAAAGAAAATTCACAATCAGGAAGAAAAATCCACATCTTAAGTTGAATATTTTCTGACAGTTGGCTTAATTTAGAGAGGAACCTGCAGAATTCCTGTCAAAAGAGCCGCTTGAAGAGCTTTGCCATGCTCTGCTGACCTAATCGGTGGGCTCATGACATACCTGAAATTCCAAGAGCATAATTCAATAACACGGCTAAATAAAAGCCCTTCAGGACCAAAAAAGAATTAAAAAAAGTGAGCATATGGAAATGAGAGAACGGAAACTTTCTTTGCCGCGGTGATGAAATCAGGATCCCAAAGCTTAGAATCATCCAGGACCAATCCAGAAACCACTGGCTCTCCAATAACCCTCTGCCCTGCAGTTTACAGTTATCCTGTGACTGCTTGAATGTAGATCTCTCCATTCAAGGGTGTAAAAGTGGGAGATCAGGGAAAAGGATCAGATTATTTTGTTTCTAAAAGAGATGAAAAATGAGAAATTTGAAGAGCATCTAAACAGAAAAGAGGGGCCTCTAAAACAGGGAGCAGTGGGACCAAGATTCTTTGGCATGATGATTGTCTGAAAACCTATTGAACGTGAGATCACTGAGAAAGAAAGAGGAATCGATATTGTTGCCAACATAGTAATGCCGTAAAGATGTTGTCGTCCTGAAATTATGAATTACCTGACTGACGAGCTTTTGCTATTTCTTCCATGGCATCGATACTCATCACATGCACGACATAGAGAGGCGTGTTCACAAAACCAGCCAAACGCACCGCACGAGCAGTTGCCTCTCCTTCAAGCTGCAAATGCAAGAGATAATGATACACACATGTGACGTATCTTGTTCCATTTCCACAAGTGCCGAAATTCTCTTCACAGAAGTTTAAGTGCGATTTAGGAGTTAAGTTGAGATACCATTGCATTTGAGAGATCCAGAGGTTCCTCATATTTAAGGCTGAGCTTACACGAGCATGAATCTTTATTCCTTATTAAAGGAGACCATCATCATGATAAACAGCATCCCAGGGAGCAGCACAGCACCGTGTTTATACCATATTTAGTAGTTAGAATTGAACTGTTGCACCTAAACTAAAAGGCAGGGCTTTTAGGTAGAACTATTGACAGAAGCCTGCAGATTATTTAACTTGAGACCTTCAGGCAGGACAAGCGTTCAAGGAGATAACTATATAAGAAAACACTGGTTTCCAGGATGATCGTACATAATTATGAGTCGATTTGCTAGGATAACTCAACCTGACTTCCTAAAGTCATAACACTGCGATTTGATTTCTTTGTTTGCAGAAGTACCAATGCTAAAAAATAAACGGGAATAGAATGTGTTGCTGTTGTTAGCAGATTCAATGGAATCAGAAAATGTCTAGTCGCATTCCCTCATTAAAGAACTTAATTGTACCGAACATCATAAACCCAAAAGTTTGGGATTTTCTTGGATTTATAATCTAAGCCACATTGGAGTTCACGCAGCAGAGAAAGAAAAGATGCCAAATTTTACCACTGGGGGCCTGGAGAGAGCGTGTCCCTCTGGTCCAGTAATACCGAGTTCGATCATTCTGTTCTGGCCTTCGAAAACAGCATCACCGTTTTCAGCATGGACCATCGCCAATGCACCCAGGGACTTGCACTTTTTCAGTCCTTGCAACAGAACCTCATCGTTGACCATCTGGTACCCTTTGTAGGCCATGAAGAACTTGAAAGAATTGATACCTGCAATTTTTCTTCGGAAGCATAAGAAAAGGCATATCACAATTGAGAACCACGTTCGTGCAAGCACCAGCAGCCTCACCACTCACCTTTCTCATTTACCAGGACTTCCATCTCTCGAGAGACGACTTCGTCCCACTTGTGAATCACCATGTGGAAACCGTAATCCATACAAGACTTCTGTGCTTTCTTCTTGTATACTTCAACACCTGCGATTAAGCTCCCATTGGAGGGTTTCACAAAGTCGATGTGCATTGTTGTCCCGCCAGCTAAAGCTGCAGCCTGACCACTGAAGAAGTCATCGACCACTTTGATTCCCGTCGAATCCACATCAAGGTGAGTGTGCGGATCAATTCCTCCTGAGATATGGTTAAGATGACAGATGACCATCATTATTGTCGCAAAAAATTACAAGTGAAATGGCATGCCCGCTATTTGGACAGCCTAAAAACATCGATGAAACAGCAACCAAAAAGCCAAGATGTGCAATCAATCGACTGAGATGTGAAATACACACACAAGAAAACCTCTGTAAGCAGAACCAGGCCATCATGAGCAGAATGCAGTGAGATGCAAGGTTTGTCAGTGCATAATTCTTCTTCCGTTTACACTGTTCTACAGACTTCAAATATACAACGCATTGACGAACTCCATACGAATTATGCAGGAAGAAAAAAAATTCAGTCACTATAAACTCTACCTGGCATCACATATTTCCCCGTAGCGTCGAGGATGGTCACATCGTCACCCACCTGCTGATAGTTTTCGACAGATATATCAGCTTCAATTTGCCGAAATCAGTGATTTCGCGACTTGATTGAAAAAATTCTACGGAGTAAAGACTTGACTGCAGGAACTTCAAGTTGGAAGACCACATTGGAAATAAATTGCAAGTTCATGGACCAAATGCATATGTTTCGAAAAATTTAACAGTATTCTGGGAAAAGAAATAAAAGAAACTAGCGTTAGAAACTGTGCTATGCACCAGCTCTATAGTTCGGTATCCCATATATGCATTCATCAATATATTTAGCTGACATTGTACTATTGTTCCAACTGTTTGCATGAAGGAATTAGTATAATTTTACCTCTATAAGTTTCTAAAAAAGGAACATAAAGAAAAACAAAGCTACTCTGATACTCTCTATTGTTAATATTTGCTTAGTCTCAAATTGCTCATGCCTTAAAAATCAAAACATGCATAAATCACACACCTATTTTCTTGACCGGACATGTATCAATATTTCACTGGCAAAATTACCAAAAAAGTCTTAAACTTATTGCACAAGTGTCAATTTGCGGGACTTGTTAGGGGGGGAAAAAGAAAAGAAAGAAAGATAGAAAAAAAAGAAACTAAAAATTCACAAAAAAATTATAATGGTCATGTCATGTGAGTAATTTCTAGCCAAAATTAGCTAAAAGGATTATATTGACAAATCTTCGAAAGGTTAGGGATTCAATTGGTAAAATTGAAAGGTTTAAGATTGAATTTGCATCCCTACATTAAGTTTCTAGCCTTTTAAAGTAATTATCCAACATTTTACTTGCCCATCTTTTACTCCTATCCACCATCTCTAATCAAGTTACAAATTCGTAAGTCTCCAAATCTCTTAAAATCTATTCTACGCCAATAGATGCTTCCATTAGTTCTGCTCTAATCTCTCTATGGGTCGAGGCGTTATGTCTTTATCTCTGTCTTTTCGTAATTTGTAATCGAGGGCAAAGACTAATTCACCGACAAGTCACGAAACACTAACGAAGCCAGAAACTCGAAATCACCTGCTCGATATGAGGCTCCACGGCGACGACGATCCCGTCCTCCACATAAACATCGGCAACCTCCACCCCATGAGCATTCGCCACCGTGCCTCCCTTTATCAAGATCTTCGGTGCCGACCCCTCCGAGGAAACCCCGCACCGCGGCTCTCCGAACCCGTCTCCGGCATCGCAGTACTGCACGGCACACGGTGACCATAATGCTTGTGTATATACTAAATCTCAATGGCTGGCACTATCCTAAGATGAAAATGGTCGCGGTCGCAGTCGCGTGATGACATCAGTTTCTTTATTTCTCGTCCTAAGGCACTCGCCGAACCGAATCAAACAGTTATTCATTGGACGAGGCGCTCTCGCGAGTGTCCGAACCAATTCTCGAACCGTTGATATACATGTAAGAAAACGGTACTCTACTATACAGCATGTTACGTCCCAAGTGCACGTGCCGACATAGAAGATGATCGAGGCGGACGACGGTAGTGGCACGTACGCACCTGGCTCGACTCCGACGAGGCGGCGGCCGGAGCCGTGGCAAGCAATGTTGCGAGAAGCAGCACGGCGAGGGGCGACTCCATACCAGTCATCGCCATGCTCTTTTTGACCCTGCAAGTGGGACGGGCGGTGCAGGGGACGTTGTGAGAGATATTTGGTCGCGGCCTCGAGGACCGATCCGCTGCATCGTTCAGTGCTGCGCTTGCCTGATGCTCCTGCTTGGATCGCAGTACGCATGGTCGGGGACCCGGCCAGGTCAGGCCTCATTTTCTGGGACATCACGTCACGGGCCACAGATATTTTCTTGTTGCTGTTCTTTCTTTTGCTTGTTCGTTGAATGATGATCGCGCTACTTGTCAACACCCAATGAGAATCTCATCGATAAAAAGAATTCAATGGATTAATCGTAACACGTCGAGCATCTATTTTCCTAGATGTCACAATTAATCAGGAGATGCGATCCGTGCTTTTCCTCTGCCTTTGGTATTTTACTATGTGACTGATAGTGAGACTCGACCTAGGGGAAATGATTAAATGAATCGAATATGTACTCAATTGAATACGGGCCCTCGCATTTTATCGCGTGAGGTCCACGTGAGACCCACCATTCTCTAATGGTAAAAGATTCGATTTAGTATGTATCCCGGGCTGGGCTTAGCTCATGTAGATTATCCCCTGTAATGAACCAAAAAGCTTATGGAAAGGCTGCCCTGCCACACGGCCATTGTAGATGGCAAACAAGGCCTTGTAAAGAGAGCAATTTCTCGCGGTGCTCTGTCATACTAAGGGTTTGTATCGCAACATTTTAATCTGTTCTTTTGCTCCCAAGAATGGGAAAATAAACATAAATTCATTTAATTTTTCCATTTTCTGAAATAGACTAATGACCAAGGAATGGTTTTTTTTAACAAAAACAAGAAATAAAAAAATAATAATAACTTCTTGTGTTTTAGAACAATTTCTTGAAATAAATCATTTTTCTTTTCTTTTTTTCTTTTCTTCTTTTTTCTCGCCACCTACCACTGACCCTACCACCATTTGCTGCTTGAGTAGCCACGCTTGACAACGTTCGACGCCACTTGACGACCGGCTAGAAGAGGAAAACAGAAAAGAACAAAAGAAAAAAAAAAATTAAAAAAAAAATAAAAATTAAAAATTAAAAATTAAAAAAAAATTATATCACAAAAAAAATTATGGTTCATACCAAATACATTCTTGTTCTTTTTCTATTATGAGAATATGAATTTTGTGCAGTTACAAACTTGTTTTTTACTCATAAATTGTTTGAAAGAATAGAAATAGAAAAGAATTATTTCTGAAAATAAATTATTTTTTAAAAAAATATTACTAAAGTTACTTTAAAGGCCCTTAAATAACACCATGGAAACCTTAGGTCTGATCAGTGAGGGACACAATAAAAAGCTGACCACATATAAATTCAATAATTGTACCATTACATTGCTCACATCTTAAACATACTTTGAAGAAAAGCTGCTAATTCGTCAGGGATCCATTCGCAACGCGGCCTTTATTGCTTTATCGGAATGCATCATCCTCCGACTATGAAATTTACAGAAGCCTGCGAAATGGTACTGCCTATAGATATAAGTCATGTCTCGGCCAGTTCTTTTTTTTTTTTTTCGGTTCCATCCTTCCGGTTACCTTTTAGTCGAGTACTTGCGTGAGGCAATGAGTATGATGACAACTAAGCAGCTTCAGTCACCGATACCTTATATGGAGTCTCTCCATAGATTGCCCGATAAGTAGTAGCGAGTTACTCTGTAGATATTTGTCTCTTTACTGGAGCTCGAAGGGATGAGAGATACGCAGCATCTGCCTTGTCCATTCCCTGGAAAAGATAACTGAAAGGTGGCATTGATACGTACTTGCCTGAGCCAGGAGCAACCTTGAGCTCACCGTTAATCCAAACAATCCTTCCTCCTGCAATGGTAACTTCGACCTTTCCCTAGAAAAACACAATAGCGCATGCTTAAGCTCATACATGGTCTGACAAGATTTAGATGTCATGAAGACTAACTCAACTATGATCACAGATTCAAGATGCCGATATACAGCAGACATGGGCGGAAGGAGGAAAAAAAAGCACACAAAAACACTTTAAACATAGCAGTGAATGGAGAGAAAATCGAGCAAAGAGAATACTTACTTTCCCTTTCTTTCCCTCAAAGACATTTGTATCCAATCTAGAGTGGTGGGTCTTTGCACTAATTTCAAAGCTTGAATTTGGATTGAGAATGATTATATCGGCATCAGACCCCACAAGAATCGCTCCCTTTCTGGGGTATATATTGAAGATCCTAGCACTGGTCGTGTTACAAAGACAATATACATCTCAGATAGCCATTGACATGTCTGAATTTGTCCATGCTTTTAAACAGGAGAATAAAAACATACCATTCAGTGCTTGTTATCCGAACGTAATCAGAGGCAGAAATTTTTCCAGATTCCTACAACCATCATAAACAGTGTATTTGTCGGAAAGGTTTAAGTATGACTAAAGGAGGCAGGTGGCAATTGCTGCTTACCACCATCGTGTCCCAGACAAGATGCATCCTCTCCTCAATACCTTAAAAACCAAATTGAGATGTGAGACAGAAGAACAGCTTAGTGGACAAGCTCGAACGAACTTAAGAGAGAAGACTTATGATGATTACCATTGACGCCATTTGGGATTTTTCGAAAATCATCTATTCCTAGAGCTTTTTGAGTAGAATTGAAAGCACAATGATCAGTCCCTACGAGCTGCATATTGTCAAAACAAATCCAAATATCAGAAAATATTTTGTGCCTTATCCCAGCATCAATATCTTGAAAGCCTCTTTCCAGTTAAGAGCGTAACCTGCAGGACTCCCGTGGATAGAGCTGCTTGAAGAGCTTTGTCATGCCCTGCTGCTCTAATGGGTGGGCTCATGACATATCTAAAATTCAAAGAGCATCATTCAATGATATGGCTAGATAACTGGCAAGTACGTGCAGAAAAGAACTACTAAGCATATAAAATGAAAGAAAGGAAACTTGCTTTGCAGCAGTGATGAAATCGGGATCCCAAATCTTAGAATCATCCAGGACCAATCCAGAAACCACTGGCTCTCCAATAACCCTCTGCCCTGCAGTTTATAAAAATCCTGTGACTCCCATAGTAGACTACACAGTTCATCAAGGATTAAAAGTGAGAGAATAGTTTGAAAAAAAAAAAATTAGGTGATTTCGTCTTCAAGTAGGGTGAGAAAACATTAGTGTGTATGAAGTGTATTAAAAAAAAAAAAACAAAACAAAAGAGGACCGAAAATCTATTGAGGGAAAAAAAATTTCTCAGTAATATTTGAGTAGAACATCTACTCATCTCTTTATTAATCTGTGCACTAGCACCTTATCTTCTTTATTAAATGGAGATGTTCACATTTCACAAAGTAGGGACAAATGTTCCACCTCAATCATGGAAAGAGAACCATAAGAAATGTGGGCAATCAAAGAGAAGTTCAATAATTGTGTGACCCTATATTACGATCAACAATGCCTATCTTGCAAATTCAGTGCTCTCGGAAGTCTGCTGAGGACAATAATGTATACAAGAAGAAACAATTTCCATCCCTTGTGTGTAACCTGATAAACAGGAAGGGATTGGAAGCAAAGACAAACTTTGATGCAGTAAGGAGGAACATGGAACTTCTTCATCTATAAACTCTTTAAGATCTTCAAGGAATGTCTCCAGAAAGAGAGCATAGCTCAATTGCTTAGATTGAATTTCCCACAGAATACAAAAATTAAGAACGTGGATAACATCACAAGAAATATTGGCATAATGATTGTTTGGTAAACCATCATATTATGTCACATCAGATTACTACATCTTAGAGAAAGAGGAATTGACATTGCTGCTGCCAGATCTATGCAAGCACAGTATTGTGGTGCTAAAAATTATTAATCACCTGACTGACGAGCTTTTGCTATTTCTTCCATGGCATCAATGCTCATTACATGAACTACGTAGAGAGGTGTGTTCACAAAAGCAGCCAAACGAACAGCACGAGCAGTTGCCTCTCCTTCAAGCTGCACGTGCAAAGGATGAAAAAGTACATTTAGTGAAATATCTTGTTCCAAAGTGCCACACTTTTTTCATTTTTGATATGCAAGCACATATAGGACTAAATTTAGGAAGATTCCATTACATCTGGAAGATCAGACCATTCCCTATACTCCAGACCAATTTTACAAGCATACAACATCGCTCTTCTTTATTGGAGAAGACCTTGAAGTATAAGCAGCACACAGAGAAAAGGATATGAGAACAATTTGCAGCACCATGTATCCCATAAGACATGAGTGGTTAAGTCAAAACACTCGCATGCAAACTCAAAAGCAGGATTCATTGGTACAAAGATAAACAGGATAAACAGGAATCCTGCATATAAAAATTAATTGAGAATCTGAAAGAAAGAAATCAAGGATTAAGAAAACAAAAATACAGGTCAAAATTACCAGTTTCCAGGATGACCTGGAAATTAAATACCATTAGTCTACTTGCCAGGATGACTTTAATCTGACTTTGAAAAAGTTATTTCATGTTTTACTTTTTTGCTTGCAGAGGCAGCCACACCAGAAAATAAATTGGAAAAGAATGTGCTGATGTGGTTAAAAATTCACTCTGTTCACTCAGCGAAAACAGATGCCAGCATTTACCACTGCAGGCCTTGAGAGGACATGCCCTTCTGGTCCAGTAATACCAAGTTCGATCATTCTATTCTGACCTTCGAAAACAGCATCCCCATTTTCTGCATGGACCATTGCCAATGCACCAAGAGACTTGCATTTCTTCAATCCTTGTAAGAAAAGCTCATCGTTTATCATAAGAGCCCCCTTGTAGGCCATGAAGAACTTGAAAGAGTTGATACCTGCAATTACTCAGAAGAGTTAAAAGAACATATCAACATTCAAGAACCATGTGCACGAAGCACCAGCAGCCACTGCTCACCTTTCTCATTAACCATAACTTCCATCTCTCTAGAAACGTCATCATCCCACTTTGTGATTGCCATGTGAAAACCATAATCCATACAAGATTTCGATGCTTTCTTCTCATATGATTCAATGCCTGCAATTAAGCTCCCTTTGACTGGTATTACAAAGTCAATGTGCATTGTTGTTCCACCAGCTAATGCTGCAGCCTGACCACTGAAGAAGTCATCTAATGTTTGACTCGCCATAAAATCCATAGCAAGATGAGTGTGCGGATCGATTCCTCCTGACAAGATTATATGGGAGTTAACCATTCTGAATGAATGGTTCCAATCTCATATTTATGCCAAAATATACACTTGGACAGGTACCACTAACTGCCAATGAAACAGCAATAGAAAAGCTACAATAAAATATTCATCGACTAAGATGTGAAGACAGACTTTTGAGGATGAATATAAAAAATCCAAGTTCATGAGTGTGTGTGAGAGCGCACGTCCATAAGAAAAGGCCAGAAATTGAACAGTATTTGAAGCTGAAGACGAGGGGCATTTTATAAACTTAATTACCAAAGATATTGTTTGCAATCAACATGAAGGATCACCATTCAAGGAAACTGTTAGGCTGGCATAGCAGAAGTGTTTAGCTGTCGTGGAGGAGAGACTTCATTACTGTGGATTTTTTGGGAACTTTACTACTGCTGTCATATTGCTGCTTCAAATTTTTTAAAATTATAGCCATGTGGTAGACCAGCCTAGATAGTGATTATCCTAGCAGATTGAACAGATAGACATTGACTGAACAGCTCATCAGATTATTCCAGGTGCTTTGGCATCAGAACCGCTGCCTACTCCTAGAAATTAGGAAAGTTTCTGCAAGCAGAGCCAGGTCATCACGGGTGCAGTGCAATGACAAACAAAGTAAACAGTCCATGTTCTTAAGGCCATGCTTTTTTCTGGACTTCAGAGAGGAAAACCATGAATGTGAGAGCTTGATATGGGCAAGAGGAAGAATAATTAGAGAGAGTTGAGGTGTATAAATAAGAAAACCATATAATTGTGAACGGAAAGTTTGAGGAATTGAAAATATTAAGCTCAAGAACTCTCTCCAATGCCGTGTTAAGGGTTTTTTTGGTTGAATACCACGTTAAGTTGAGAGACCAGTTATTTGTTCTAAAGTTCAAGCTTCTACAAAACAAATTGCTTAGATTGTATAAAATGATATAAATATTATGCTTAAAAGAATGAAAAGATTTCTACAAACAAATTTTGTAAAATAGTGAAGTAGACACACAATGAGCTATACCTGGCATGACATATTTACCAGTAGCATCAAGCACGGTGACATCATCACCCACCTGCTCATGGAAATTTCAGAAATTAGATGCCTTGCACTCCAAATTGTATGAAATTCTTCCATGGATATCGAGAAAGAAAGAGAAATTCAACTTCCCAATCATTGGAGGAGAAAAGAAAAGCGAACCATCTTTGAAAACTCAAAAATTTGACAATACTTAACAAATTTCTGCTTTCTAATTTATCCAGACAATTCCGATTCAGTTCACGCAGAAATAAAAAGATGTTTTCATCATAATCTGCAAACACATCGCCGCCAATAACATAACCAAACACCCTTCCCACTAACTCTTCAATTTCAGCAGCACACGCGAATCCTCCAACTATAGAAAGAATAAACTGAACATCACTCTTCTCATTTCAGTATCGACATCAATCAACAGATATGAAAAAAATCACCTTGATATTAGGCTTCACAGCAACAATCTTCCCATCCTCCACATAAACATCAGCAACCTCCTGATGATGAGCGTTGACCACAGTCCCTCCCTTGATCAAAATCTTCGACGAACCCCCCGAAACCCCGCACGCGGAGTCTCCATATCCGACCCCAGCATCACAAAACTGCACGCAGAGCGCACCAATCACTCAAACAGGGACCCAGAAATCCACTCGTTGACCACGCGAGAGCAAACGAGCCGAACATTTTCATCGAAACAAAAACATGGGCAAGAGACGAAACGATCCGGCACGGCCGCAGGAACCGTGACGGGATCGAAAGCCGGCTCCTTTCCAGCTCGCGCGAGCCGGAAACGGCGCCGGCGACGGTGGGGACGGGCCGACGAGCGGGGAAACCAGTACCTGGCCAAACTCCGAGGCGGAAGGCGAGAGGAGGATCGACAGGTGGAGGAGGAGAAGCGTCAGCGAGAGGTTGACGGCGCGGCGCGACGCCATGGATCGGTTTTCCGGCTTCGGACGGCGACCGGCGTGCGACTCCCCAGAGCGACGGAGCTAAGCAAGCATGGAGCTTCCGAGCGTGGCAGAGAAATGGATATATAAAACGAGAATTCGGAGAAGAAGGGACTGAGGGCATCTCTACGGTGCGCGCTCGCGTACGCATCCGCATGCTGCTCCCTACGTCGCGCGCCGTCCAGATCATTGACTGGGACTCGTTCATCTGAACGGTGCGGATCACGCGGGGCTCACTCCGCGCGAGAGTATTAGATTGTTGTGATTCGCGCCACATGGAAAGAGTTGTCGTGTTAACTTCCGGAAAAGTTATCCAAAAAGTCTTAAAATGAACGCCGGTCGGTATTCGTCACCATCGAGAAAAGGTAAAAAAAAATTACAAAAATTGTCAATATCGGTACCGATAGTGTAATTTAGAATAATATATATCCACATCAATAATTTTCGATCAAAATTAGATGAATAAATTCAATTGACAATTTATCAAAAAATTTAAGACTAAATTAATAACGTTAAAAGGTTCATGAATAAATTGACTAAAGTATAATAAATTTATGAATTTTTTTGATAATTTTTTTCTTAAGCTTGTGATGCCCAAATCAAAAATTGGTGTTCTAGATGGACAATTTCGAATAACGTCATCAATTTGCAGGGATGGAAAATCTAAAAAGTGCAGGTATATAGTCTCTCTGAGTGAAACTTCGTGCAATTCTTATATTTTGAATCTTCTTAAATTGAGATATTTTTTAATTCGCAATTCACGCTAATTAGTTGAGGATAAGGATACACGTAGGACACTGAAATGGGAATCAATCGAATATTCAGTTTGACGAGACCGTTTAGTGGATGAGCAAACATGGGTACGTCCTTCGATGCTTGAGAGATTTATCTTTTGCATGACTTTCTTGTCCGAAATTGACATTTACTGGTCCCAGCCGCTGTCCTTTCTTCTCTGTCCTTTTCAACGACTTGGAAAAATCTTGGCGCCTGATTCTTCCCGTCATCTCTTTTATTTTTCTTTTTCATTTTTTGATCTCCTTTTTTTAATATTTCATGGGGAAAATGGTGTTGATAGATGCATTCACCAGAGTTTGATTTCAATACGGCTACGTTTGATTCAGCATTCTGAAAGGGCTTTGTGTCCGATGTAAATCTTTGGCCCAAAACTATTTTTTTGAAAAAATATAATTATGTTTGATAAATAATTTCAACATTTGATAGAATCTTTGAAAGCCCAAAATAATCCCTCTGAAACTTTGACTTTCAAAGATTTTGAAAAGCGAGTTAAAAATTGAAATCCGATTTGAAAATGTTGAACCAAACAGTTCAAAGCGTTTTCCCAAGGACTTTCGGCCTGAAAACTCCTTGAAAATCTTTGAATCAAACGCAACCTACGCATATTTATGAAGTCGTACATTTCAATTATGTTGACATTCAACGGGCTTGCTTTCGTCAGGTTGGATAAATTTTTCATAAAGCATCGCATAAAATTTTGTAAACAAGGGCATCGCCACTTTTTGGTAGCAAAAGTCGATTCGAATGCATGATCGTTGAAATCTAAAAAAATCTGGTATCCACAGAAAACGCCAACTTTTTACTGATTTTTTAAACGGTGATGAGACCGTCCGTCAAGATGGATTTAAGTTGAATGATTCAATGGTATCGACACGACCCATCCCGACATGACATATTAACAAGGCTTGAACTTCTCGAGAGAAACAGTAAATCCGACACGAAACATAAGCAATCCAATCAGAACTCACGAGACTGGACGCATTTCAACTCATCTTTAATAAAAGAAAATGAACCGTCGCATAGAATTGCGAGGTAATGTGTAACGAAAAAGACCATCCACCCCCAGAACTGGATGACATGACACGTTAATTAACAACTCTATTTTCAGTGAACGAAGGAGACCCAGAAGGCTCAAAGTTCTTCACGTCTAAAGAACTTGAAACTCACTACCTTCCATGAACAATTAACACAAACTGCTATGAATCAAATGCCACCACAAGAATCAACTCGTCCACACCCGATTCTAATCGTAACTTCTTTCATTTACATGATTTATGAGGTTAGCGGGGGATGACCCAGGCCACGTAAATGATAAAATTCGAATTTTGATCTTGAAAACTCTGGAACTTAGGTGAAATCATCAAATGAAAAGATGGAGGAAAACTATAGTAAACTCAAACTGCAGGAGAAGCTGCACCTTGACTCATCACCCATGCACCAGAATACTTGGTTCCGATTTGGTTTTAATATGATAATATGTCACAGATACTGTACAGACCTGCATTGCACAATCCTGACAAGAAAAGGCAAGCGAACGATGACCACACAACGCAATCACAAATCAATCATCTCCATCCAAACACGTTAAATGAAGTTCGTTCCCTTATCACTGGTTATTCATAATAATTAAAAATCGCGTCCCTGCACGTAAAACCACTCTCCTATGCAAAGCATTTTTCTGAATACCTCCTCCATCCTCCTCTAGTGAAAGAAGTCCCAACTATACAAGGTAATACTCAGACTTCTTCAAAGGTCGCCTAGGGGAGGGCTGACTATTTGTGGCGAAAGGTAAAAAGTTACCTGTTGAGACTGTTGAAGGTAAACTTGCTTCACCAGGAGACCGCCCATCTCTTTGTGCTCTTTTCTTCCCAGAATTTTCAAGTATCTTCTGATTCTGCTTCTGATGGATAGAATCCTCTCCTTTTAACTTATTAGGGAGTAGCCCACTCAAAGTAAGGGCAAAGGGCCCCTCTCGCGGAGGTCCAATTACCACACCCGAAGAAGAAACTCCCAAGCTTTGGTCCTGGCTTCCGGACCATCCGCTTGTTACTTTTAACCCCACAGTAACAGTAATTGTGGTGGTCTTTCGTGGGGTCAGTTTGCACCGGTTGGAATTGTAGCAACGGCATCAGAGGTTGCTTCACTTTTGGCGACTGCGGGATCGAGCTTGAGCGGCTGTCCAGGAACTGCCGCATCGCCAGAGGACATTCAGCGGACGCCCACATCAGCGTGTTGGTTATGGTGAACTTGAATCCCCGGTGCATGAGATGGGTAAGAAGGCGGGCAGTGTTTTTGGCATCGTCTAACCCGCAGTGTGCACGACCTTCCCAGACCAGGCCTGATAGCTGGACAGCTTCCTTTAAGTTGCATCTAACAGCACCAAATACTTCATGGAATGGAACTTTTAGGTTTATCCATCTAGCAGAATTCGAAATGACAATAGTCAACATAAAACATCAAATCATGTCCTTATACTGATCAAGTAACACTGCAGAGCTAGCTCTTCGTGGCTAAATAGTGTGCTCTCGTGTAATTTTAGCCAGCTAGTCAGTGACGCAACAAACAGAACAAACTTCCAGAGACAGATCAAACTCCATAAATAGTAATTCAGATGATACTGTAACAATGAGACTTGATCTTATTCACGTACAGTTCAAAGAAAAACTGAGGAAAGAAAAAAAATCCATCAAAAGAAACTACAGAAGCTTCTACCATATATGCTATTCTGCAGTACACCTTCGTTAAACCGCTGCTTTATTAATGAATACTGCCAAGCAAACAAAATGAAAATTAATTATTGAGTGCGGATGCCACAGTGCACTCTCTAGTGTCTACAAGGAAAAGCATCAAGAGACATTTTCAATTTTGAAAAGCATATTTCTCAAAATTAATGCTCACATACCTATTAAAATATGGGGGTTTCCTAATCTTCTTAAACCGGCACTCTGATTCCAACATAACTCTACAGTCCCAATTTGACCACGTCACCACTGCAAAGTTAGTGTGTTTAATCCCCTTCTCTTCAAGCCACTTATCATGCATAAGTAGGGCTTCACTTAAGAGAACGCCTCTGTCTACCTGCAGCAATAAAGGCCTGTCATACAGTCTTGCTTCATAACCATGACAAGTAATAACAGTTGCACTGACATGTACACTGCCATTTGAGCATGCGAACATGGAGGCAGTCAACAAAAACACACAGTTGCAATTCGATTTGTGGAAATTTATCAGCCCTGCTTCAACTAATGTGAGAAGCTCAGGGCTTTACTTTCTCTCAATGCCTCCCTCCCTCCCTTACCCTAAAACAGTACAGAAATTTTTGCAAAAAAAGAGTTGAGATTCATTCTCTGTAAGAGGATTCTCCACTAAGCATGGCAGTGGATATGTATGTTGGGTTAGCATGATAGAATTTATATAAGACTCTTTTTCTCTAGGCCAGAAAGTTAATCCATAGAAAGTTTTTCAATTTGAAAGAACAATACTTTAGGTACAAAAAACTATCTTATGCAGGTATGAGATGGCTACAGCTGGGGATAGTCCTACTAAATAAGAAACCTCCCTTTTGGGATTAAAACAATGGAAAATGGCTGAAAACTAAAATAAATAGCAACTAATGAACAAGAGAGAATTAAAATACCAAGACAACTATAGAGAAGCACACAAGAAATCTCTTTACAGAGTCGATACGTCATATGATTACCTCATATTTTCAGAAATAAAAAAATAATCAAGTAAAGTTAAATAAATTTCTTCTATTGATTGTAGAGATGGCTTTCTAGCTGTTATGTAAAGCTTTTGTTGTCATAAGTCAGGGGACAAAAGCCCATCCAGACATGCAATATATATTCAGTCCAGTGATGCAGGAAATTGCCTACTCTGATTGAAGTTATCAGATATAAGGCATATAAACTGTGCAATTAGAAATAGAGATGATATATTAAGAAATGATGCATCATATTCAAATTCACAACTTTGAATAGTCTCCTTGATATTAAAAGAATCACTGATAAGTTCAAAAAATCTATATAAATCCTTATAGACATATCTGAACTATTCATACTTAAAATCATTTCCTAACTAATCATAAGGGCAAATAATAAACAAAAATGTCACTTTTCATAAATTACTTCTATGCAACTTGATAAGAAGGTGAACTTCTTACTAACTTTTTCTAACTCTCATGCGAAACACACAAAAATATAGCTAGTTACTAATATGATTTTCGAATATATGATTGTGCTATATGATGGATTCAAAACAACCAGCTCTTATAACACAAATGTTATGCGTAAGAAACAAGTTAGGTCTATAATTTGTGTCAACTACTCTAAAATAGAAAGGCATTTAAAAATTTAAGTGTTAATTACAGATCTAGTCCTTTGAGATGTTTTCCACGAGGGGGAGTGATTCTGATTAATAATCAAACCAGCCAATGAACAATGCCTTCCTTAGAAAACCATACAGTTCACTTCAATTATGATACAACAATCTCAAAGGACTAGATCTGTAATTAACAAAGGCAATACACCTTGTGGACAAGGAAACTTTTGACAATCTAACTCGACAAGACCAATATCCTACAAGGCTCGGTCAGGATGGATGACCAATAAGCCTGCCACCAGTGAAGTCAAAGGCAAAAGGTGCACCTAAAGCATCGGGACCCCCAAATGCGTTAGAGGCAAAAGAAGCACATGCCCAACAGCAAGGCACAGGAACTGAAAATAGGTAGTAAGTATCTTAAAACAAATCCAATCACAGATGATATGCCAGTAACTGCTGCTGCTTTTCTCATAGTTTTCATTGCAAGCTATTCTTGATTAAATCTTTTATAGTGTCCAAGTAAAAACAAATCCACAAAAATACTAATGAGCTTGATGCACTACTGTAGCAAAAGTTCAGAAAACACCTCAACTTTCTGCTTCAATAGTATAGAAGATGTTTCGGTCGTGAAACTTTCTTTTTTGATTTGACACAATGGCTAAATTTTTTCAACTAAATTGACAGAAGGGCCTTCTTGAAAGAGAGATTATTTTCTCAAGCCCATCGAAATGATCATGCGATTGCCTTGATGCTTTGCACCTAATAGCCTCAGTGCAAAGCACACGCCTGGCTAAACATGCTTTAACCATGATTCCATGGAAAAGAGAAGTCACAGCCTAGGATTTTTTACCACACCGTCGGCCACCTACCCTATGAAATAAAATCCTCGCTCTTTAACGTCTGGCTATGCCCTTGTAATTAGCCAATCATTTTTACTATCAACAACCCTACATAGGCCAAGATTTCCCAGAATTAACTCAAAGTAGCAACTATGTGGACTAGGAAATTCAAAACAGCAAATGGAAAATTTAAAGCTGTAATTTTCCTCAACGTATTTGCAGATTAGCAGATCATTGTACAAAGTACTACAATCAGCAGTCATTTTCAAAAGGACAAATTAGAGGAATTGTCATTTGGAAGGAGGGTTGACAAATGTAAGGACTCGTCCTTTCAAGTGTAAAGTCTATCTGACTTCTTTTCCTTACCTTTTCCTTATCAAGATAACAGGAACAATAGTAATTACAGTAACAATCCTACAGTATTATATGAACTATCTGTATGAATAGATGGAAAGATCTTCCAAAATAGCAACATAAGCATCTCCTTAAGGAATGCTAACTTGAACCCGGACAAGAATAACTTAAATGACCTCCATGTTGATGACAAGTTTCAAACAATTTCTGCTCATGAATGAGATCAGATTGAATATCCAAAGTCAGGATGCTACTTCATAAGAACAGAAACCATCAAATAAATGTCTAGCCTAAATGACCTCCATGTTGATGACAAGTTTCAAACAATTTCTGCTCATGAATGAGATCAGATTGAATATCCAAAGTCAGGATGCTACTTCATAAGAACAGAAACCATCAAATAAATGTTTAGCTCCTAGTGTATCTGAAAAACCTTCCTCATATTAAATTGTTCATCTAAGATATGGAATATCTGGCCAAGGCAGCATAATCTTAAACAGTCTCCCTAGGGGATCAAAGTGATGAGCCCTAGAACTTGTAATAAAGATGAAAAAGACTGCACTATCCTGACCATTCCCCACAAAGCAGATGATACACATATGAAAAGTAATGCAGCAATTGAGCATGTGATCAACTAGCTAAACATTAACAATTTGCGCATAGGAACACAAATAGAGACAGCTGAATCCACTGTGTACCTGGGTTTGCTGGATGCCTGTAAGCTCTTTGCAGAAATCACTCAGATGTTGGTTGTAAGTAGGACGCACGTATATCTGGAAACAGTCTTCCAGTTCGCCTGTCATGCTGTTCACTAAAACAGAAGGGAACTCAATGATCTCTTGGGGGTGAGGATTCTTATCTCTGTCACAGGTAGCCTCAAAATCTATAACCACAAAATACTGGAACTCTTGTGACCGAGCATCTGGTAGATAACTTTGTGATGACATCCTAAAGGGTAGATACTGAAACCGGTTGTCAGTAGGAAAACCATACTCATTATTGAGGGGATAATGTTGAGCTTCAAGTGCATATAACTGGTTCTGATGTGCCTTATGAAATTCAGGATGAAAAGCTGGCCAAGTCTCAAAATCTTGATGATGCATTGGACTTCTATAACCTTCAACTGGAAGGGTAAAGGACGTCTGGCTGAATTTGTCTTTAGGGTCCATATTACCACTTCCAAAATGGGTAGTTATTCCATCTATTCTCTGAAAAAATCCATGGATACGATTCCCTTGGTAATGCAGATTACCAGGGAATACGTTATTTTGGAGGCATCCTGTGGATGCCTCACAATATTTTTGCATGTTTCCTGCTAAAATAAGGGCACAGATTAGCCATTACTCCAAAAGATTGACAACTTCCGATTCACTCCAGACAAAAATTGAAGCAATAATCGGAAACTAAAAACCATTTGTACCATAGTAAGCAGCCAAAACATAGCAGGAGAGAGGTTTCCTTGTCGCAAATATAGTTGCAAACGTATGTCTGACATTGATAATTACAAGTAAAGGCTTCAAGTCTATGGAATCATGTCGAGTTAAAACATCAAACTAGACATAGGAAAAATCTATTTACAAGCTATGATATGCACATAGGAGGAAGCAAATTATTAAATGCAACATATTGAGGATTAGTTTGGGAAGACTTTGCATAACAACGTTGGACTTTGAGTGAAAGTGGCTGGGTAACTGTTCTGGGTTTGGGCTTTGAAAAGATAGAATTTGGGCTCTCAGAGTCAGAATAATTTTACGAAACACCAAAACTTTCAGTCAAAGGATTTAGGAGTCCAAAGCTGCTTCAAAGGTTTCCTAAACTCACCCTACATCTCCAAAGTAGTATGCAGTCTATACCTAACAATGGATGCAGTTCTCTCCTTGAAAAAATATCTCATTCTGTTCCCTTAAGAAGCACTGTAAAGAAAAATGACCTGTGAACACCAAATCTAGACAAGTGCGTACACCACTGCAAGCCCCTAGATAATCTCCAATAATTCCACAACTCGAGAGCAGATCCCACCCAAGCACATCAAAAGAAGACGAATCACCTACTTGGGCAAATAATAAAGAAAGATATTGCTACCAGTAGGTTGAGATTACTGTGGGTCATGATCTTCCTGCACGTAGCTTTCTAAGCTAACCAAAAACTCTCTCTCACGTAGAAAGAT
Organism: Eucalyptus cladocalyx; assembly: GCA_017140615.1. Lineage (NCBI taxonomy): Eukaryota > Viridiplantae > Streptophyta > Magnoliopsida > Myrtales > Myrtaceae > Eucalyptus > Eucalyptus cladocalyx. Next base: position 8,154,119 of record CM029525.1, on the reverse strand, counting down.
ATGTTGCTCACCAACTCCAGAAGCACAATCTCCTGCCTGACACACAGTCCAACTCCAACATACACAAAAGTGCTCGGACAACATGCATTCAAGATACAGCTTTAAACCCCAATTAACCATTATTGTCACAAACAAATTCCACAAGCACAAGAACTGATCATTTGCAAAACTGCCCCATCCTAATTTCTAACACAGATCTTGATTACAGGACTCTATTTCTCTATGTTACTCTAAATCACAGCACCTTTCGGTAGTAAGCAACGAGGAGAAAGTCTAGCTAGAGCTTTACCACCGCAAGCCCTCTCAAACCACGACCTTGCAATTGACGGCAACCCAAAAGATCGTATTTTTACGCTGCCTCGAGCGAATCGCAAAGAAATGGCACAGAGACAGAACGAAAAGAGCCCGAAATTCAGCAAGCAAACTACACCAAGCACGCACCCATCGCCAACCGAACCCTGTGCGAAATTCAAGAACCGCAAAACCGCAACGCTCCGAGATCAATCGAATTCCAAACGCACCGACAACGCCGGCCCGACCCCGATCACGGGGTTCCGGCGCAGACCCAAGAAAAACAGAATCATCCCCACGAATCGAAATCGAACAAACACCCGAACGGACGAACAAGAACAGGGGGGGAGAAAAGAGAGAGAGGGATCGGGCGTGCGCGCGCGCGAGAGAGAGAGAGAGAGAGAAACCGCACCTTTATTATTCTCGAGGGCCATGAGGACCTCCGACCGCCAGGCGCATCAGATCTCCGTCCGCGAAGCCCCACCTGAAATCCACCGAACCGGACCGAACCCACCAAGCGAAAAACACGCGCGCACAGAAGAAATGGTCATCGCCCATCATGAGTTACGCTTTTTCTACTCGAGCGCGGCAGGCGTTACGGGAAGAGAAGCAAAAAGAAGGAAAAACAGACGGAAAGCGAGGGGACCGCAGGAGATCGGGGAATTGAAGAGCCAAACGAAAAAAAAGAAGACGAAAGCGGAGGAGGAGGAGAGGTTGAGGGATTTTTGCTTACATGGTGCGGTGGCGGAGGAGGAGAGGATTCCGGCGGAGGATGATGGACTTGCTGATCGTGTGAATAGTCCGCGAAGCAAACAGGGAAGAAGAAAAGGGGGAAAATAAAAAATAAAAAAAAAAGAGGGAGAATAAAAGGGGAAATTAGTTAATAGCGGAAGAAATTGGGGAAATAAATACAATAAATAAAATATTAATAATTTGGGGCAGGAGGAAGAGTAGACCCCACGTCACTGGCTTTATTTATTTATTTATTTCTTTTAACCTGATGCTGCGGGACAATTGAGATTTTTTGCGGCCGCCACGCGCGCAACCCTCGCGTGTTCTCACGCGCGCATCTCTCTCTTTTAAAAAATGGATAAGTGCATTAAAAGTCCTAAAACTTATCATAGAAAATATAATTAACTCATAAAACTTTCAAAAATACAATTAAGTCATAAAAATTTCAAAAATTCAATAAATTTTTAAAACTTGTCTCAAAAGTGTAATCAAATCCTAAAATTTTCAAAAAGTGCAATCAATTAAATGATTTAAATTGAACTATTTTAATAAATTTTAAGATATTATTACATTTTTTTAAATTTTTAAAACTTAATTGCACTTTTTGAAAATTTTAAGACTTAATTACATTTTCATAATAAATTTTAAGACTTCCATTGCACTCTTCACTTTTGCCCTTTCTATCTTTCCATCCTATAAGCAATCTTTATTTCGAATAATCATTTTTTTATGAAATCGTTAATTAAATTTAGTTTAATTTAATACAAGCGATTATCACCCCCTTCCCATGTCGATCCCCTTCCTTTTATCCTCCCTCGATCTCCTTTTGTAATAATCGCCCGATCGCCTTTTTTTTCTTATATCATCACTTGGTTAAATCTTTCAGGAATTTCGGGCTATTTCCAAATATTTCTTTTTTACTACATACGACGTACAAGGTGACCTTACCAAAATTACGGCATTAAATGGGGGGAAAAGCCCGTGATATCGGACTCTTTTCTTGCACTCCCAACTTGGCGAGCATGCCGAAGGAGGAGAAAAGTACAAGACAACAACCTTAAAACGTAAGCCCACATTTTCCGCATCCTTGACTCTCTTACAAGATGGGTTCGCTCTCGTGGTTATCGTGTTTTTCTTTCCATCCGTGTTAATTTATTGATTTTAAGTATCTCAGAATTCCGGAGGTGAGCCCCGAACGCTTTCCTCGCTTCTAATCAAGTTCACGAGGAATTCGAGCCAGCCTAAGACGTGTGGAGAAAAACCACGAATCAACAACGCCCCTTTCGCAAGTATGGACCTTCCCTATTTGTACTTAATTTCTTTTTTCATAAGAGAAATATGATGAGCACTCTTTACTTCGGTGGAAATTCGCTAGAATATATGCGAAAATTCAATAAAGTTTAATGTGCATGTCCTGCTTTTCAATATTGCTATGTTCACACGCACAGAGATGTAACTTTAGGAATGGCACTTGAAGAAAATGCTGCAGGCGTCAACTTCCCGCAAAGAGTCAAATGAGATTTATAAAAAGATTAGGTTTTTCCTATGATGAGTGAAACAATTTAGTATGTTTTCCAAACCACACAAAGCATTCAAATTCGATGGACCATATAAAATGAAAGTAAAAAACTTAAGCAGTTGACTTAATATGGTATTGCTTTGTATCAGCCGGTAGGAGAATCGAGCTTGTTTCATTGGGATCATCCTTACAAGCAAGTTCCTTTCTTGTCTACAAAACAAAACCCATGACATTGAACAAGGGTTTTAGAATGTCCATGAATTTACATTATTATTTAACATTTACACTTTTCTACATACACTCTTTTCATCTCGAAATCATGGAATTGTGAATAATATTAATGACTTTCATCGTTGATAGAACAGTTTATTCTCGATCTTCCCCCTTTTTTCTCTTCTTTTATCTCATCTAGTCCTTGTAGTTTTATGATTGGAAGAGACAAACAAAATAAATCCTAAATTGTGTTTCTACCTATGCACATTCTATATGTTTTTCTTTTCTTTTCTTTTGCCTTTCCCAAGACGAGAACGTAACAATTCATGGATTGTAGCTGCCCAAAAAATGCGTTTATTAAGTGCACGCTTAGTCTCTGACCAAAGAGAAAAGCACATGCTTAGGAATTGAAGGCCTATCTTGGTCAATCAACTAAAAAGGAGGTGCATTTTTTTTAACCAAAAAAGCCCATACGTATATTTAATATACCAAAGGGTTGCTTTTGCCTATTTTAATAGCCAAACAGGAGCAACAGCTCTTTTGCCACTCACTTCATTAATCACTTTTTATCTTAAAAATCTAGATTAACCTTGAATTAGCATGGAAACAGACAATGTCTAGATAAGCAACATTCCACGGCCATAAAAACACCAACATCGAGCATCACTCTCTAGACACAAGCTACCATCAATAAACAGGGATAAACATTTTTTTTTCCCTCTCGGTTAAGCATCAAAGGCGATATCAGAAATATGGATAATATCATATGAAAACATCGGAGTTACATGGGCTCCTCGATACTCCATGGAGAACCAAGTCCCAGGGCCAACGATTTCGGGCTTTGAGAGCAATGGGCCCATCACAGCAGCAACTTGTTGGGCTAAGCCCAATCTTGCTAAATCCCGGCCTGGCCCACCTCACCTCTACAGTTTCTAAATTTTCCATGGAAATAAAAGTGATGCTTGCATGAAATTAGAGCCTTTGATCGTTATAAAGAATTGAAAAGAAACATTCTGGAACTACTGACCTCAAATTAATAATCTCAGGAGTCTGATCACCTGGAAAAACTGTTTTTATACAAGGAGTCTATTTCAATTGCATCGCCAATTCAAGGCTTTCTTTCTTCTCTAAAGGAGAGTCACAATCATGCTGTCGATGTAAATGTCTGTGAAACCGGGCTTTTCTCCGACTTCTTTAAACAGATAGAACCTCAACCTTACGCTGCACGAATCCACAAATTGGACCGGGCCGAACATGTGGAATTGTTCTTCGACCCACTAAGCCAACTCCCTAGGCTGGCAATGCAGGAGGGCCTTAGCTTTATTCTGGGCCTTTTCAAATTGGGCCACAATCTGCTAAAGGGGTGAAAGTTTTTCAAGAACTTGCGAGATTTACGTGGCCTTGAAATTAATCAGGAGCCGAGTTTGATTCGCGCTTACTTACAAGAAGGGTTTTTCTCCAAAAATATAAGCTTTTTCGTAGCTTGCGGGAAGAGTTATCCAAAGGATAGTCAATCACGAGGCTTTTAGGTTTTAGTTGTTGATCAATCTGGCCGACCTGATACGATTGGTGAGAGATGGATTTATGAGCAATGCTAAGCTAACCAAGTTTGGTTTAAGCAATTGGGGTATTGAAGATCCATACCAGCCCACGTCATTCGGTATCTCAATATAGGGAAAGTAACACAAATAGTTCATAAACTTTGGCTTTATGTGCAATGCAATCCCCCAACTTTAATTCAATATGTAATGTCATTCATGAACTTATGATTTGTTTAATTTAATCCCTGAAATTTTGGTACATTATGGACTAAATGTAAAATGTAACTTGAACTAATGCAAAAAAATGCAAAAATGATATTGGATATTTTTTTAATATAATTTAGGGACTTAATTGAATATTTACCGAAAGTTTTAAGAATCACGTTGCACATGAGTTAAATTAATCGGCCAATAAAAATTAAATGTTCAAAGACTATATTGCACATTGGGCCAAAGTTCATGAGTCATTTTGTAATTACGCCACTATAGAATATCTCTATGGATAAAATTGCTTAGGGTTTCTACATATATGTAGACAGATAGAGAGGAACTTGGACCTTTTTACCATGAAAAGGACATGCATACATGTATGTAACTTGCTACAACGAAAAGGACATATTCAGATGGACATCTGAAAAAGAAGTAAGGAGGAAAGAGAGAGGCCCTTCCTCGACAGCATGCGGGGAGCTTCCAATTGGTGGAAGAGAGCAACTTTTTTGGAGCATATCGCATAAATGATTGGGTTTTAGGGGCTTTCAACAATCTTCAAGTGCAAAGTGGAGATTGGATCTATGAAGAGGGGGAGAAGAGTCCAAGGTAGGAACTCAAATAATGGGGAAGATTCTATTCCAAACACGACCGACTGCTGCAGGGAGCTCGGACAACTGGTGCAGTGGACATTTTCATGCACATACCCACATCACATGATCTTTCTCAGATTCCATGTGAACCCTCTGTAGAGAGAGAGAGAGATATGGACAATCTATGGACTTTAGCAACCAGAGGAAAGAAGGTGATATCTTGAAACCCATTTTTAGGGACCAGACTTCTGATATATTGGTTCGAGTTGACATTGTCACCAGATGAAGTAGTCTCCAGAATCCGATTTCCCGCACCATTAGTCCTCATTATTTCGTAAGCTCTTGCTCGCTTTATCGGCTTGATTGAGTTTTGACGCGATCAAGAAAGCAATTTCGGGAAGCCAAAAAAAAAAAAACCTGTGGTTTACATGAGCAGAAAGAATAACTTTATCAGTGCCAAGGCCGGAAAAAGGGCGGGAAAAGAAGGAAAAAGGGTTACTTCCTTCGCTTCAATGTGTCACAGCAATGAAATCAACCAAAAGTAAGGAAATTGTCGCATGCAAGTTTTTCGTTTTTTTTTTTCTTTTGCTGTTTTAATGATGTGGTAAACGGGTCCTGGGAATATTCCTTTTAATCTATCACGGAAGATCAGAGGATACCGCAAACGTTATATTTAATTTGGCTATTTTTACAATGTGTTGGTTTATATGATAAGGGAATTCGCTCGTCGCCTTGTGATTTGGATTCATATCTTACCAGGAGCACTCTAAAAATAAAATGATAGTTGCACCCGATCGGCTGGGATGAGTACGCTTTCAAGATCACCCAAGAAAGTAGACAAGTGAAGGTGCATGAAACCTGACATGGACAATCACTGACTACAAAACCAAAAAAATGTACTGCAACATTTTTTTTTTTCCAAATCTTAAGATTCTCATAATTTTAATTTTTTTGAAGATAAACATGAAAATTACAAAAAAAGAAGAAGTCTTAAGCATATTGTACAGTGGCCAATTCAATAATACATCTTACAATTGTGTCAATTAGTCTTAAACTTTTTAAGGATTTGCCAATTTAATTATTTCAATCGATTTTGATTTGAAATTGATAGCGTGAGTTCCGGCCGTTCTAAATGGTGCTATCGCTATTGGTGAGGACAATTCCTTGAACTCATAATAATAATAATAATTTATTTTTCTTCTTTTTTTCTCTTTTTTTATTATGTCGGCAAGGGCAACTTTCATCAAGCCACCCTCACTTGCATAGATGGTGAAGGCTGCCCTTATGACGGCGATGGCTTGCTTATAGCCATAATGAAAATATGAATATTAAAAACTTAAGATTTTTTTTTAAAATTGACCGTCATATAATAAGTTTATAATTTTTTGAACAATTTTCCCAAACGAAAAACATTAGCACACCTTTTTAAATGCATAAAATGTTGGCATAAACCTTTGAAAAATTTTATTTAAAAAAAAAATTGGAAAGTTAATAATTTTATGTTTGAATTCTTTTTCTAAGGTCTGCAATCTCTTCTCGTAACTATTCAAGGGCCCCCACCCTGTATGTGTGGTGGTGCGGTCAGACATGATGTTTGTCTTTTCCCTCCTTTTCTTTATTCTTTTCTGAAAGTGAGTTTCGGAGATGCTTGAGAATTTCGAAGAAGCGTCAGAGAAGAAGGAAGCATCACTGACAACTTTCTTTTAAATTGACTCTAAAAAATAATGAAAAAAATTAGGGCACAAAGATCCCCAAATCATGTGTGGATTCGATTGGGACTTTCAATTAGAAAGATCAATCTATTATACTTTAGAGAGGACACATCATGATCTTCTTTTCCCTTTAGATTTTTCAATTTAACTCCATACGAAAGACAACATGGGTCAAGCTGTATATATCATTATAAAATTCATCGACGGGTATGCGTTTGTGTGATTAAAAAGAAGGTGGTAAAATAAAGAAGATTTCATTTGAACTTTGTCTCGCTCTGTCTCTCTTTCCAATTGTTTTTTTTTTTCACGCTTTGGGGAAAAGTATTTTGTTTGTTTGCAATTGCATCCATGTGCGCACGAGCTCTCAAACCTACAAGCTTTGCTTTTGGAAACATTTAGTGGAAGAGCTAAAAGTTGATGGCAAAACACACCCGTAAGATACAACCTTAGATGACTCAAAGCGGCGAGTTTTTCACCTGGCTCGTTTCTCGACTCGATCATGCTCTAACGGAGCAAACTCGGGTTTCCAAATAAACCAGATCCGTCGAGGAAAAAAACCAACAGTAAGGAAATCAAATTACACTCCCGATGATTCCGTTTTCTCAGTCCGACAATGTAACCGTGTCATTTGACAAGTCATATGTAGAACTACCCCTTTCGTTTGCGCAATGGACACACGTGCTACCTATAGGGGAATCTCTAGCCTAGCCATGCACAAGGTCCCCCTCTATATTTCCTTTTTCCACCCTCTCATGGGAGAAGCCAGCTTTGAGTTATTGAAATCGAAACCCTAGGGCCCAGACAGATGACAGTAAGAAGGTGCTTATAAAAAATGATTACTCTCACTTACACAGGGCCCAGTACTTTCAACAGAGGAAACAACAGTGTATCGTTCTCCATCATGATGTGACTGAACTAAGCTGGCCCGGAGACTATGTTGGTCACGGGCACGCATCGGAATGCACGAAGCCAAATATTAAACAGAATAAAAACATCAGAATGTTCCTACCATCATCCAGTTTATCGAAACATATTCCCCCAAGAAAAAAAAAGGGTCCATACTTCTATGCTGGATCTGGTCCATTAGGAGCCAAGTGATCTCCCGCTTACTAGATTAAATCGACACCCATTTCTTGGACTAGCGGGATTCATCCTATCCATCGCAATGGACCCGGATCCAAGCGATAATTTTAATAAAGAAAAAAGAAAATGGCACGAGTGGTTTTTGAAATTTGGCTAAGATGTAATATGGTTCCGAAAATTTTAATTTTTCAATATAATTCCTAAACTATCGGTAAATATTTAATATTTCATGTACTCAAACGACAAATTAGACGTTATTTGATTACGTTACTTACTATATACTAAGTCGGAGTATTAAAAATGACGAGACAATCGGGCGTTAATATCCATCCTTATTTGATGAATGGATTATATGTCCTGATATGGGATAGATATTTTACTTGGATAATTCACGTGTAATTTTTCTTTTTTGTTATCCATCGTTTAAATTTAACGGATTGGAAGTTACATTAGCGTATTTCGTTACCTTGAAATCTCAGAATAATTTCATACAGTTTAAGAACTATTTCGAATATTTACCGATAGTTCATGAAATAAATTGAACAAATTTAAAGTTTACGGACTATATTGCATAGTGAACTAAAGTTTAAAAATCATCTATGACAATTTCCCTAAAGAAAAGAAAAAAAGTATCTAGAAGAAACGGAACCTTTTACAGCTCTCAATCCAAAGTCGTTCTACAATAAATTTTGGAAAGTATTCCAGCTTAATTTAGATGATTACACAAAGTAGTCTTAATTGATAAGCATAACAATATTTTCCTTATAAGTTGCTCTTGTGTGGAAGCCTAAATAAACATGAAGCTGTGTTGATTTCTTTCATATTATCATGCGTGCCTGTAGTTTACATCTAGCAAATCATTAATTATTTCATAATCAAAAAAAGGTTTTCATTGCACATGAGTCATCTTTTATTAAATAATTCGTAGGTTGGATGCTATGGTTTTACTGAACAAATATGCGACAAGTAGAATCGGAAAAAAAGGGGTCGAAGGAGTGGAAAATTACTTTATCCAGATTCAGTCTATCTCAATCATTAATCACGTATGTCTCACGTGTTGTCTATGCGAAACCTATGGGTATAGCTAACCGGGCATATAATGAAATTAGTCTAATGGATTGATATCCGAGCAAAAATAAGAGAAAATTAATTACATTACAAAGGATGATATATCGGTCGGTCGGTCGGATGGTTCAATGTATCGAAAATCTTCCTTTTTATCGAACATGGTTCAACGTATCTAAATATCTACCTTTTATTTAACACATCATAAATCAAACTTGGGTTATCAAACCCATCAAAACAAGTTTCAAAATAGAATAACACATAAAAACACTTTGGGTTAATATTATGAAAAACCAAAAACTCTAAACTTATAACAAATTTACCTAAATAATTTTTTGACTTCCAAAAATTCCAAACTAATACACATTTGGCAAATTTACTAAAAAAATGATATTCTTGTGATAATTTTACCCTCTGTAAGTTTTCATTAAATTTTAATGTTAAATTGTTAAATTGGATGACACACGACAAATTGACTAGCGTGTTTTGGATTCTACTCTCTTTTGTCATAATTATGTCGGTTTTGTGATTTTTTGTAATATTAATTCAATTTTACAAATGGTATAATTATAAAAAATGTATCAATTTGGGATTTTTATGGTTAAAAAAATTAATTTTTAATAAATTTATCACAAATATATTAATTTGTAGTTTTTTGTGGTCATTTTGATTAAATTTATCACAGATGTATCGGTTTAAACTTTTCATGATCAAAATTTAAGGCGTATTTATTTAAGTTTTTTTTTTGGTATTAACCAAAATACTCTCACGTGCGTGATCCACGCACGTGCATGTACTCCAGGTATCAATCCAGTCTTCTCCCTAAAGAATTGCGGGGTTGAACTACAGTGGGTTTCGTACGTTTCTCTTTTGGAAGGACGTTGGTCTGAAGGGCGCTTCCCCACGTGACGTCAAAGGAGTCCCAGTGCGGTCAAAACCCTAGGGAAAGAGCGAGGCATCGCGAGGCCTATGCTGAGAAACTTCACCGATCTCAGTTGTCCACACCATGCCAACTCACTCGACTGACTCTGCGATAGAGAGAGATCAGTAGTTCTTGGAGAGGACGTGGGAATCTCGGTGCTGGATTTTCAAGCACTGATCGAGAACAGTAGTACGACGCGACACGAAATGTGCGTCAGGGCTTGATGATGTCGGGGTCCGATACGTGTCGAGCGTTAATGTTTTTCCGTGTAGGATCGACGTCTAATGTCGACGCTACCTTCCAAGGTTCCCCACCTTCGGAATCGGAATATGATGTCCCTTCGGAGGGAGGGAGGGACGGGAGGGAGGGACAGAACCAAGAACCGAGAATCGCTCGTCAGCCGCATCGCCAGCGCGAGGAAAGAAAGATCTTCACATCATATGCTGCAAAAGCAAAAGGATGTTCGAACCGAACGAGCCCAATTAGTGGGGGGAAATCCTGCATTACAGAAGGCCTCGTGCATCGTCTTGCCCTCATCATGTTCCTCCTCGAGCAGTTGCAGGATTATTACAGAAAGTGGGGTACTCAAAACTTTTAGGAGACATCGGTTTCTGCATTCGCGAAATTCTTCTTTTATCTGTTTTTTTGGGAGTAATTTAGTACCTTCAATCCACGGTTCACGAAAAAGCAAAAACCCATTAACTCATTAAAAATGATGATCCAGAGTTTTCCCAATATACTTACCATCCAAAACCCTAACCATCATCGAAACAGTTTGTTGGCTGGGTTTTTTTGGGTCATAAGTTCTCGTATCATCTCTGATTTTTCTCAGTGAAAATGGGTACCTGATGATCTGCTTTATTTCAAAAAACACACTTAGATCCCATCTCCGTTATGATTAAACCAACAGATTAAGTCAAATTTCATTGTGAGGAAGTACATTTTCTCTTCTGTTTCTTTTTTTTTTTTTAGGAGTTTGTTTGTCCCAATGAGATAATTATATAATAACTATGCACTTCTAAGTATATCCGGAGGAACTCGAGATGCATCTACACCTACCATTTTCCAATTGCCGAGAGAACAATCGAATAAACTAATTAATTATTCGTTGGATCTTATGGTAATAATTAATTTCTAGGGGAACTCGAAAAGACATTACCCTGACAAGGTCATATGCTTCTTAAAGTTAGAGATGACCCTAAAAGAAAAACACCCCCACAAAGATACCTTTCATAATGACACAAATACCTCTGTTTTTCTCTTTTTTACCACCCCGAAATAAAAAAATAATTATTGTGTGGACATTTTGGATTTGCTAAGATGTAATTGCACGATTTTCGAGCAACTTTGTTTTACTATGATATTATTTATTGAAATTGAATTTGAAATCCTCGTCTCTGAGATCTCAAAATGGTAGAGAACAGCCGGTGTGTATTTTCTATCCTGACAAGATGCATAATATAAATAATCAAGGGATTCTAAGAATGTGGAAACACAAATTTTGAAAGGAGTTTAATTTTAACGGCCACTTCGGGGACCTTTAGTATTAAGGAAGCTTTAGAACTTCCGATATATTGCTCGTCTTGAATTATGCATGCCGTTGTTTGAAATATGAATTTTCAATCGTGTAGTATACATAAAATGCATCTTAGAGGCACTCGTCGACATCCAAATTCAAATGTAGATTTTCTCGTGTAATTTTGTTTGGGCAAAAATAGTCCGAAAAAATTTCGTTATTTCAATTTCATTTTTTTTGGGCAAAGTTAATCGCATTTTAGGAGATATGGATCAACCTGCAATGCATATGATATAGCAATATATGTTTTTACTCATTTATATGCAATGAAATTCGATCCGTCAATACATCGCATTATCTCGTTTATCTTTGAGACACGTTTTGGTATACCTTAACTAATCATTGCATTGGAAGTGTTATGAATGTGAAAGACAATAAGGAAACTCGTGATTCGTTTACTCATAGTGATTGATTAGGGTGGATAAGAACGTTGTGTTTGGAATATACTTAATAGTTTTGCTATATTCATCGCATTGCTTTTATAAAAAAAGTTTTATTTCCCACATATAAATCTAGCTCATTTTCCTAGACAAAGGCAGAGAGAGAGAGAGAGAGAGAGAAGAGACCTCATAACCTGAAAAGAAGCAAAGGCATGCCCAGAAGGAAGGCGTGAGAGAGATCATGGCATTCACATTGGAGATGGAGACCAGTAGCAACGGCAGCCGAGGCTGTGGAAGTGAAGAGTATGAGCACCACCACCACCACCACCCCCGGCTGTTGTCCGTCGAGTCGCAGAAGGCGGTGCCGGCGCCGTTCCTGACCAAGACGTACCAGCTGGTGGACGACCCGCGTACCGACCACATTGTGTCGTGGGGAGAAGAAGAAGCCACCTTCGTCGTCTGGCGGCCGCCCGAGTTCGCCCGCGACCTCCTTCCCAACTACTTCAAGCACAACAACTTCTCCAGCTTCGTCCGCCAGCTCAACACCTATGTAAACCCACCTTCTCTCTCTCTCTCTCTTTCTCTCTCGATCGATCGATCTATTAACCATCACATACACCGCCGGTCCAAAGAAAATTCTTCGCACGAGCATGCGTTATTACGATCGCGACAAATATCATCGTTTTTCAGATCTTTTTTGGTCGAAAGGCCTTCGTCGGAGAAACGACACCAATTCTTATAAATCTTGATTTCTCTGCAATTATTCATTCAATGTATTTAATTTCCCCACGATTTAAAAGATCAGTTAATGAAAGATATATCCTGTGGAATGCTTATATATATGTATCTATATACACATCTGCAGTTGTTCATTGGCATTGATGCATGAGATGACTTTTGGGATTTTATCTAAATCACTAGCTTAAATTCTTGAATTATTGGCAGGGATTCAAGAAGATAGTAGCGGATAGATGGGAGTTTGCCAACGAGTACTTCAGAAAAGGAGCGAAGCAACTCTTATGCGAGATCCACCGCAGGAAAACCCCACAACACCAGAGCCACGACCACCCTCCTCCGCCGCCGCTGCCCCATTTCTTCCAACCGGTCGATGAGAACCTCTGCTGGCTGTCGGCCGACCCGCCGTTCCTGCCGCAGCCGAAGCCTCTCCCTCACGGCGACGTCCTCGCCGTGCTGACCGAAGACAACCAGAGGCTACGGAGGAAGAACCTGATGCTCCTCTCGGAGCTTACCCACATGAAGAGTCTCTACAACGACATCATCTACTTCATCCAAAACCACGTCAAGCCACTGCCTCACGATCCGGCGAACAACCACAACGACCACCTCGACAGCATCAGCGTCCCCAAGCTCATCGAGCTGGATTCGGATCAAGAAGGCGACACCTGCTCGCGGATGGCGAGGCTCAAGAAGGCCGGGCGCTCGGGCGAGGAGGCCGGCAGAGGCAGTAATTTCAAGCTCTTCGGGGTGTCCCTGAGCGGCAAGAAGAGGCTGCACCCGGAAAAGATCGATCGACAAGAGCTACAACTGTAATAATTCGTGAGCTAGGGAAAAATAACGGCGGTCATCTCAAAGTTTAGTTTTCATTGTCGGATTAGGGAATGCACTAACTTATTATTAGAGCGAGATCAATCGAAGTTGAAAAGTATCAACTTCATGATCGATCGAATCTGTAACGTTTGGACCTCTTGAGTTATCATATGCTCGCTTAGGCTATCTTGCTCCGTGAAGTTATTAGGTAAACTTCGTCCTTGATGATTGGATAGTAATATATAGATCGGTGCTATTTCTGTACTCGATTCGACTCGCCAAATTGGCCATCAAATGATTCGGTTTACAACTAAAATAGAGGATTTTTATAAGGTGAAACTAGAGCAAGATTGAGTCAGAAAACATGCTTGATTCCACATCAACCTGAAAATCGAGGGCGAGGTTGTAACTCTTATGCATTCAGTCTAGAGTTAACCAAGTTTAGTACTCCTCAAAACTCTTCACGTTAGTCAACCTTATAAAAAAATTTTTTTTTCTTGGAAATTATGGGGAACGAAGTCGATGTCCAGCATTTTGATTTTTCCTTTTTCGTGAATATTTGAATTTGCCAAGTGGTATTTCAGAAAAAGAATTACTTCCCGATGAATTTCAAACGCGAATTTTGACATACGACACGTAGTTTTTGAGGGGGCATTGACCTTTGTGAAGACTACTACAGCCCAAATGAGCCCAATATTGTCTTGGGCTGAATCTAGTTCTGACCAGTTCATGTTTGGGAACATGAATGGTTCAATCAAATATCCTTTACATGTTCCAATTCTCAAAAGAATGCATATCTTGATGATAAAGCCCCTTTTAATTTTTTTTATGAACTCTTTAGAATGATTTTATCTCCTAATAAAAAATGAAGTAGATCTCGATAACCCATTTCGCCGTTCGTGGCGAGGAAATTTGGGTTCATGAACTATGTTAGGCAAGGTTATGCCAAGAGCCAGGCTGGTAATTTCTGACACAAATGGGTACCAACTTAATGTTAACAAATTCTATAGCATAACTAATAAGAAAATTATTTCTCTTAGATTGCACGTCCCGACATGCTTATAAAATCCGATTATGAATAGTGAGCAATGAATTTGAACGGTCGACACTATCGAGATGCTTTAATGATCAATCAGTCTTTTGTCCATTTCTCCTTAGCCAGCAAAAGAAATCTGGGTAATCGAGGGCAGTGAAGAAAAAGTCGAGAGAAATGAGATGATGGACAATAGAAGATGGCATTATTATACCAAATGGGCCAATAGAACAACGAAATACAGTTTTATTATATCAAAAAAAAGATTAAATCGGACTTATAGGTTTTATTACCTACGATATGAAATTAAAACATAAGTAAACCTGGAAAGAAAAACTGGAAATGCTACGCAGCATAAAATTTCAGCCTCAAAAAAGAGGAAAAAGATTAAAAAAAAAATCATGCCCTTAATTGAACATTCACTCAGGGCCCAATCCAATCGAGTCATGAGAAATCAATTTTTCTTGGGCTCTCTCTCATAAGTAAACCTGGAAAGAAGAACTGGAAATGCCACGCAGCATAAACTTTCAGCCCCAAAAAAGAGGAAAATGGTCCAAAATCATGCCCCTAATTGAACATTCACTCAGGGCCCAATCCAATCGAGTCATGAAAAATCAATTTTTCTTGGGCTGCATAAAAACACTAAAAGTGCAAAATATTTCTTACAATACTCACTTTGATGCCAAACATTTCCACCAGATTATTTGAGTGTCAACTCGGACATTTTACGTGCCTTTAACGATAGATCCGAGCCAAAAGTCCTACATGAATCTAAAGCATGAATGAAAAAGGGACTCGACCTTGGAGGAGGAAGAGGAGGCCTTGCAATCAACCCGGTGTCACTTCGTTTTTCCGGTTAAGATCAAGTTCAGTGACAGCGCTTGAACCGAGATGGAAGCTTTTCAATCTTCGCGGCCAGAAAACGAAGAGAAACAAAAGCATTCGCCACGCTTTCTCAAACGCAGCGGTAGTGATGGTGAATGATGGCGAGCAGTGAAGAGCAGTGACAAGTAGAGCAAAATTCGAAGCTCTAGTTCTAGCCGTGTTCTTCTCTCGCCAAAATCTGTACGCCCCTCTCCCTAAGAAAACCCAATGCCTCCCTTATCAACAACCTTCACCAAATTTCTCTGAAATTTGGTTGAAACAAATTTGAGCCGCTTGTCATGCTCCCGCTCTCCATTGCAAGCTTCAGCTGTTAATTTTTGGGGCGGTTTATAGCAAGAATTTGCTGCAAAATAAATAAATAAATAAATGAATTAAGGTTTCAAATTTGGGAAAATGCTTGATCGTTTGATTTAAGGTTTATATTTGGGGCAAAACATATAGATGACGTCATTTATGAGTATATATGCTGACTGAACATGCTCGTGAGCCATGCCCATTAGAGAAATTAATAAAATATGGCCATGTTGAATTTTGGGCGATTTAATTCGGAATTGACACTTAAAATTGTTTTTTTTACAACACTAAGTGCTATGCAAAAAAATTATAGTATTAAAATGAGCGTTGTATGAAATTTTTGGTAATTCTAATGTACTTATTTCCTCGTAAAGTATTAGTAAAATGAAAAGGAAATATCATCTAGACTGGTTTTGGCCAACTAATTGGATCTAGACAAATCTATGAATCGAAACATAACTCGCCGGATCACGGGCTCGTTCTGCCAAACAAACCTAGATTTTTTTTTTGGGTAGGCGTGGGGTCCAATTAAATGTCATCATTACTTGTGCATGTGGACCACTAGAGAAGAGACCAATGAGTTCCCTTCCTCATTGAATTATTAAAATTTCACTCAAATCGATTTGTGGGGGAACTTTATCAAAGTTTGGACGCCAAAATGTTCAAACTTTAGGAGACAATATTCATTTAAATTAAGCGACCCAATCATGGACCTCATCTCTTTTAAGTACCAAGACGTTTTTCGAGAATTTAAATGTGCTGATATCTTGTGCTAATTAGGTGTCCTAGTGCGAATGAGACAATTCATTAAAAAAAAAATAGATAATAAAAAAGGATACGGGATATATTGCAATTATCTAGAGCCCAATTCATAAAACTCCAATCTGTGGGCGACCTACGACGTAGCCAATTGTTTGTACAACTGGATTTTCATAAAGCCGAAGAGCGAAACGAAACGTCATGAACTTGAATGATGCTTTTTAATATCTTGAATATAGTTATAATATTCTTTGGCATTAATATATATATACTTAACATGTAAATATAATAACCCATAAACGAACTGAAATTTCTAGATTTTTTCTTAATTATTTTTTTTCTAATGTGAAATATAAAACATCCATGGCACCGACGGTCATTGACTCAAAAGCACTCGATGTGCAAAAGTCCATTTTACTTAATAACAAGAATTACCCGATTGATATAAGAGGCCACCAAGTATTGCTTACGGAAAAAATTTCTCTATCCATGCATACAATTGATTAGGGTCTTGACCAGAGATTTATGATCATCATAATATACTAAACATAATTAACGAAAATTTCAAAATCTAATCGGTAGCTTGATTAAACGCCCGTTGAAGTAAATCATGGATTCAAATCACTCATCCACGGTTCTGTCTAGGCTTGTGATATTTTGGGAGGAGCATTACTAGGTGGATGCGGACCAGGCAATTTAATTGAACCGACCCTTTGTACAAATCTAAGAAAATAAATAAATAAAAATAAAAATAATTGTCGAAGAGCTCGTGATTACAACTTTTCTTTTGCTTTTCCTTCGAAAGTGGTGTCCCACCTTTTTCGAGTCGATCAAGCCATGTTGCTCTGCTATCCATTTGCAAAGTTTGGGAACGCGTGCCAATAGACTACTTAAGATTTAATTATATGTGCTAATGAAAAATCACGTTCACACCTCAAAAAAAATAAAATAAAATAAAAATTAATAACGATAATCAAATCGGGAATCTACTTAATCATTGGGACCCGTCAAGGTATCGGGTCAAGAGATACGTGCCAACACCGGGTCAGTTTAACATATCGTGACAAGTAGATACGCGCCAACACTGAGTCAGTATGACATGTCGTGACAAGTATAAACGGGATGCGATACCATCGCAATTTATTAAAAGTAGTTTGGTGTTAGGAATTTATTCAACACGGACGATGATGATACGATGTTGACCGAGTAAACTATTAGTTGTCGATCCGCGTATCTGCATATGATAATCGAAATACTACGTGTCGGACCTGGTCTCATTCAAACCTCCACGAGGTACATTTCGAAACGAAAAAGTATAGGAAATTGATAATTTGGAGGTCAATTAAATATAATTAAAAAAAAGAGAGAGGAAAATAAAGAAATGAAAAGTACTCGACCTGCCGACCTCGACAGAATTGATCCGTTCGAAGCAACCGAAAGAGAGATTTCTGCAACAAGTCAGTCATCAGTCGGCACCATCCATTTCATTTTTTTATTCCATTTTCTATCTAATTTTAAATTTCAATTTCGTTTAGAGGACGGCCATGGTGTTTTTATTTTATTTTTATTTTATATATATTTTATCTTCCGACAAGTCAATAATTCATTTCATTAAAGACGGAAATTAAGAATATTGTCATTAGTGATAATCCGTTCATTTTGCAGAGGCCTTTTTTTTTTGGCACAACAACAACATATAAAAAAGGAAAAATTACAATTAATACAAGAAACATGAAGTTGTCCCATGCATCCTAGTAGTTTTAGGCAACCGACCAAAAAAAAAAAAAAAAGAGAGTAGTTTTAGGCATACATCGTATCTTAAAAAAGAAGAAGCCATTTTACATTAATAAAAATGCATGATTGCAAAGCTCTGTTGTGGGAAAGCTAGCTAATTATTAAAGGGAACTTCGAATTTAGTGTCCATGACCAAATGATTTGCATTTGGTAGAATATCCATTATTATAATTAAACTCCTAATCTATTTCAATGTTTGGTAAATCTCTCGAGAATTGAATCTCGTAACCAACGTTAGAAAGACATTATGGATGACAAACTTCATGATTCACTCTTGAGAAAGAGACCGTAGATGAAAAGGGCATTGATGGAGTAGATCCAATGCTAAACTCAAAAATATAAGGAAATTGTTAAGATACAGATGGTATTGAGTAATTAATATATTTGAATTAATTCATAACTTATTTGATTAAGTTTTTTAATTAAAAACGAGTCGAATGAGATATGTCGATGGATTCGATTTGGATTCCTTCTCCTTGACGATTTCTCAAAGTAAAAAGTATCGGACTTTTGTCTCACCACCGTATTATATATTAAGGTCAATTTCAAGATGACGAGCGATATCATGCACGGTCGAGCCAACTCGTTTTCCCGCCTCGCTCGGCGCGGAACAGGACACGACTTTCGACCATTCCTAACGACCTCTCTCTCATGCGCCTGCGCGTTAACGTTGGCGGTTTCCACTTCTGGTTTTGCTGATTTCACGCCGCGTCGTTAAGCCCAAGAAAAGGAGAAACCTTTTTTTGGGGGGATGCAAAAAAAGCTTTCACATTTAGAGAGAGAGGGCGAGGTGGGTGGGAAGTATGCGGATAAAAGTGGTTGGGGGCATACTGCCCAATCCCCACATCCGAATCATCTCCCCCTTTTTCTCAGAACAAGCCAAAACGTTACCCCCTCTCCCTCTCTTTCTCTCTCTCTCTCTGTGCGGCCTATTCCTCCTGTCTGTCCACAAACTGTTTGTTGTTTTTCCCAAGAGAAAGAAAAAACAGAGAGTTTGGGGAAACTTGTGATTGGAGTTGAGGAGGAGGAGGAGGAGGAGAGGAATTTTCCGGTCTGGGGGTTCGTGAGGGGACTCCCAGACTTTCGAAAGCACCCCATCTCCCTCATATTGTTCTGTCTTTCACCATCCTTGATGTTTTTCCCACCATTTTGATTGGTTAGATTGTTGGGTTCTCCTTCTTGAGCTTGAAGCTCAACTACCCAGATCTTCTTTGTGATATTTTTTGGCTATTTGGGCCTCTGTATCAAGACTTTCTCTCATTTGATTGCATTGAAACATTCATTTGCTGTCATCAGCAGCTCATTTTGTAGCCGAAAGAAGCCAATTGTTTTTTTTTTTTCCTTTTCATTTAACCCCGTCGAGCGTCGACTGCGCCTTTGTATGTATCGTAATTGGCTGCTTTTCTTGAGACCCTTTACACAGAGGGAGAACAAGAAGCACTTGCTGTGAGCATCTTGTGATTCTAGATTGGCTAAGTCAAACTACCCACAGAAAAAGGTTTTGTCCCTTGAGGTGTCACCAGATAGAAAAGGAGCTGTCTTTTTTATTCTTGTTAGACTTTCAACGGCGAGGCCCACTGGTGGGTTCGGTGGGCTTCATCAGACGACAAGAACCCACAAATTTGAAGATTCCCTCTTGGCCATTCTTTCACGAAATCATAGTGCGTTGAAGAAAGAGAAGATAATTCTGCTTCCTCTTGATAAATACCGTTCCTTTCCCACTATTGGTTCCTCAGTTCACCCTGCCTTTCACACGTATTATACCGAAATTGAATTTGACTCAGCCGGAAATTTCACCTTGTCTGATGCTACTTTTCTTCTTGTTCACTTGCCTCTCCTTCATCCTCTTTCTGAAGTCTCTCCCTCTCAAATCTCTCCCTTTATGGGCAAGTGAGATGACATTGTTGTCACTCTGGAGCCATCGGGAGTTCTCTGCTTTCCGCATTTCTAGTTTGAGGAATAGCTTTTGTAGAAGCTTTATTCCTCGAACGTGCTCTAAGATGTCTATCAAGAAGATTAATCTTTCTTCCAGAGTAGATAATGTAGAGATTGGAGAGAAGTCGGTATTAGATTTACCAGAATTGGTCTTAGAATGCATCCTGGAGAAACTTCCGCCGGCCGAACTTTTTAACATGGCTGGTGTGTGTAGTTCTTTGAGGAATAGGTGTGTAAGTGATCACCTTTGGGAAAGGCACATGAGGCAAAAATGGGGCAGAGTCATTGGTCCAGCTGCATATCGGCAGTGGAAGTGGTATATCGCTACTAGGATGGAGATTGGCAATCTCAAACAAGGCAAACAAAGCGGGCTTGCAAGGCTCCTATTTGCTGTATGGCCTTTATCATGGACTAACTCAAAACTCGATAACAGTGAAAAGCAGAGGATTCCCCTTCCAACCGATTCAATCATGTCTTGGTATCTTGCTCTTGAGACTGGCAAGTTCTGTTTCCCTGCTCAGGTCTACAACCGTGAGGTACATAAAAACAAATACTTTCCAGCTATACAATTTCATTAGTTTCTCTTAAATTCATTTCATTTCTTTTTGTTCATGGATTTTGCCTGTATTTCAAGGATATTTAGCTTCTGATTTAATTATATGTTCTTCTTTACCGTGACAAAGTATGTTTTATGCATTCTGCAGAATGGTCATGTGGGATTTATGTTGTCCTGCTACGATGCTGAGCTTAGTTATGACTCTCAAACCGACACCTTCCAAGCCAGGCAAGTGAAGTTGCCTCCCCTGAAGCACGCTTATCAATTTAACTCATGTATTAACAAGAGATGTATTTAGCTTATACTCCTGATTATAATCTGAATCAAATAGCAATCTGTCTGAGGAGGATCGGCATGTGCATCTTGATCTTTTCTCATCTAATGTCTAATTGTCTGACTATGCAGGTACCCACCTCATGGAAGGAGAGCAGGTGCAATAGAAAGTAATGTTTCGTGGGATAGACTAAGAGCACAACCTGTTGATGCTCCTCCACACGATCTTCATATTTCCGACTGTCTGAATGACCTACAGCCCGGTGACCACATCGAAATTCAGTGGAGGAGAAATGAAGAATTTCCTTATGGTATGTCTGATTAGATAATTCCCTTGTTTTTACTTCATTTCTGTGATCCATTCTCTTCTTCCATTTCTTGCTCGTGCTCGTCCAAGTAATTTCCATTTCAAAATGCAAGTAAACGGAAGCAATCGCTAAGTACACTTAGAAATGTTCTAAAATGTCCCTTTCTATCTTTGATGTCATTTTTTCATTTTATTGAGATAAAAGCCAGAATTATTGTTGCTACTGATATGATTTTCATCAACGGATGACCTGTTCAGTATCTCATGACTATTGACTTACAGAGAGAGCTGCGCCTAATTTTGTGACTTAAACGGCTGGCTGGTTGAACTACATAGTTAGCCTGTTGGAGGTGGACAAAGGCTTGTTAGTCACCTGTATAAGCATGAAATTGTTTTTAGAATGGCGGCTGCTTGGCATGACTTACATTTAAAAAACTTACATGAACTTGCTAATGTAGAATGACCGTTTGTTCTGATGTATTATGGCTATTTCAGGTTGGTGGTATGGTGTTGTTGGTCACTTGGAATCATGCGACGGCAACGCGAACTACTGCCGATGTCACAATAGTGGTGAGTTATTGATTTCATTTACAAATCAGTCAGATGAAACTATTCAAATTATGGAGTTCGATGCCTGTAAATGTGAGCAAAATATGACCAAATAGGGGAATCAAATTCTGATTGGTGATGGATGCATCTTTTCTTTTGAACGGTCACAACCATTGGAGAAGCATGTAGAGGACCTGCTTCTCGGCTAATTAGCCAACTAGCATCACGTACAAATTTGACGTGTTCACTCTTGGAACACAAAGTTAACACCTTTTGAAACATGGATGTTGAGAAATTCCATTTTCCTTTCAGTTAATAGACATCTGCTTTGTCTTTGGTCCTTGGTAAGACCATTTTTCCACCGTAGGGACCACCTCTTTCATTCTCATTGGTCCCCAGGACAAATCATTGTCAAGATGCCATGCTTTTCACCAACAACGTGATAAGCTTTGTCTGGGAGGAATAATTAAGGCCGGCCATATTGAAGTTGCTCAATATTCCCTTTTGGCTCTTTCTCTAGCCAAGTTTGGAGTCTTATGGCATTGTGGGGCTCCAATATTTATTCTAAGCTTAGCGAATCATTTTAAATGTTTTTTTCCCTACTCTTCTGAGCTACCCACCATTGTGTTGCTTCACCTATTCTGTATCCTAGATGTGCCCCATGATAATGGAAAAGCAAAACGGTCCCTCTTTCCTTTGCCACATCCATAGTTGACATGCATAGATGGTGGACAAGAAACAAGCGAAGCACTTTAAGTGGCTCGTGCTTCTAGAAGAGGGACCTTTTTCAGTTTATATTGTAATTGAGCAAAAGAAACTTAGCCTTTGTCTACAGCTTTAAGTTACCGAGAGTTTTCCAGTAATGTTGACATCATAATTTTTTATGTCATATTGAAATTCAAGTGCTTTGGCGAATAGCATAGGTGTCATGCTTTGAATATTTTTCAAAGCAAATTGTTTTTCTTTGACTTTCCCACCACAGCTTAAAATATTATTTACTTATGAAGTGACAAAAAGAAAAAAAATTATATATAGCTCTACAGGAATGTATACGTTTTCTAAGTTATCGAGTATTCTGCATTAAATAAAAGTCAAATTCGAGCCACGAGGAAAAGGAAAAAAGTTAAAAAGTACAAGTCACCCTAAACAAACTGATTATGCAAGAAGCCATATTTTGCAAACATCAATTTTGCTTTGATGGCTGATTCTGATTCAATTTGTGCTCTTTTTTCATTGGCATGCATCCATCGAGTCTCATGTCCAATAGCCTATTCACCTTCTTTTGGCTGTGAAAAAGAAATCTCATTGCATACATTGATCCCACCTTGCCAAGGCATCTAAAAATTTATTTTTTTCTCAAATTTGAGTGCCTCTGGGGAATTTAGAAGGTTTGTCATTAAATCTCCGAAAACAGTTACTTTCATGCAATTTTTCCCAATATCAGAGTGGAATTAATTGTCAACATAGAGCAGTCCCTTACCAAAAAAAAATAATTGTCAACATAGATGATCTATCTTTTTCAGGTGCTTGGTGACTAACACTTCTTAAACCGTCCCAACAATTAGATGGAAATTGTTTCTGGTTGGATGTAGCTATTTAAAGCATGAATAGAACCTGTTGCTTATTTGCATTCAAGCCTTCGTTTGACTGCAGCTTGGGGATGTAGTTGTAGATACTTTTATCCGTCAAAAGCCCATGGATACTGACTAGGTTCATGGGTTTTACTGCTTTTTTTTTCCTCCTTGTACTAGCTGAAGGTAGAAGCCTCATGCATGATGGGCTATGGTGGATTATGCTCACTTATTTTGTCAGAATAGGCCAATGACGAAATGAAAATTTTTGTTGACAGACACGGTGATGCTGGAGTTCAGACAGTATGCCCCAGGATCGCGGTGGAGACATACAGCCATAAATAGGAGAAACCATAGGGAGGAGGGAAATGAAGTAGATGGTTTTTATGGAGGAATCAGAAAGCTTAAAACCGAGAGAGAGATTTCAATGTGGAAGAATCTGTGGCCAACGGAAGTACTGGAGTAGGTTCTCCTAGTGCAGCTAGTGAATCTGAAGACTCCCCAATTTGAAAGTCAGAACATCAATTACGAGTATAATTATTTTCTGCTTGGTCGAAGCGACTTGCACAGACTCCGACAAGCTTTTGACCGTGTTACACGAGGTGGCCTCCGAAATTCCATTCATATATTCTTCCTTTGGTCTAATTTTTTGTGGGAGGATCAGTCTGTGTTTCAAATGATAATTCATGTGAATTGCCTCCCATTGATTGAAATTTGATGTACCATAATTAAGATAGTGTAAACAACATAGCTGATTAATTGAAAGCTGATGTAGTTTGATGATCGGTACCTCTGGTTGTATATATTTGGTCAATGCAGCACATTATCAGTTGCTATGGTGCAAAACTACTGGTTGCATCGTGGCACACAACTATAAATTCGCGCCCATACTGTGAAAATTGAAGGAAGTGGATTGGTAATTACGTATGGGGTACGATGTGATTGGTATGCATATACCATGTCCCTGCTATGTGAATGCCATTTGAGTTTGAGTGTAATAAACAGTTCCACTCAAGATTCAAGAGCTTCTTTGAAGTTTTGAATACCGCATCAATTTGCAAATTTTGGAGTCTTTGGACAACTTGGAAAAAATATTCCTCCATTCAAACTTTTTTTACATCAACAAAGATGGATACAGTAATGAAATCAATATAAATATTTAGTGTCTAGAACTGTGGGCGAGTTGACAAGATCATCCAAATTCCAAAGGGTACAAAAACTGCAAGATCTTGCCATGAATTTTTCCCAATTTGCGCCAACTGCAACTCAAGCGACTACATATACCTTGACCTTCTTTTCAGATCATAACCCAAGCAAGGAAACAGCCTTGGCCTGTACTGTACAAGTGTCATCTTAGCCACTGTTGACACTCTTCTCTGCTCATCTTTCTGAGTAGTTGCTCCACCATTTCCAGTTGACTTGAAGCTCAATCTTTTCAGGATATTGACATTGGGCCTCCAGATAGATCTTACCTTCTCATCACCTACTTTTCTTCCGGTGGATGATGACGATGTACTCCTCAGCAGAAAGTTCCTGATCCTTTGCCTCTTACTCTCCCTCACAATGCACTCCCCTTTTTCCCTCTTGCCCTCCTCAACTTTGCCATGTGGTTCTCGTTGTTTTGGGCTCTGTAATATATTTTGATCATGCAGTTGAAGACTGGTTTGTTTTCTTTGGTTAGGCACCCACTTGGAAAAGGGCGGATTGGCCTGGTCCATTGGCTCGACCGGCGGTTTTACAGGTGCTCGCGATGTTTCTCGCTGGTATTCCAGGTGGTTCCTCCCCCTCGAGTCAGTGGACCTCCGTGGACTCTTGGCTTTGAAGCCCTGCAAATCGTATGGGAAATTCATGATGAGAGTCGAATTACTACTAAAACTTCAATTACAACTCTATTCATTTAGACTTATCGAGGGAATCCTAAGACTGTAATTTCATCGGATGTCTCAAAATCGCACAATGTCAAGAACCTATCAACTCCACAACTCTTAACTTTTCAGGGGGAAGATTGAATGTCGACTGAATGATGTAGTGGCTGGTTACTGATGTTACAGCTCCCTGCATATTGTGCCACTTAACTATATTTCGTTCATAGCTGCGTTAGAACAAGGACAAGTCCTATGAGGAGCTCGCCTCAGTGTTTTGCCAGTTTCTTTGAAGTTACTGGTAACTTTAGTAATTCAAGATCCGAATAAAACAAACTAACCCAGAATGGTGAGAGCGACCGAGTCCGCCTGTGATCATTAGCCTGTGTCGTCCTTCTTGCCCCGCTGTCTCCCTTGACATTCTCCAGTGCCACCGTGAACGGGTCGAAGTCGTCGTTCCACAGAGTCCTGCGCTGGAATGAGACCTTAAAGCCTGATCCCGGGGACCTCGGTGAAGGTGAACCTATAGGACTTTGATTTCCACTCTTGCTCTCATAATAGGGAGAAGGTGGAGGCTTCAGAGGCATCACTTTCCCATCACAGAAGAGCTCATCAGCAAAAGCCATTGAAGGGAGTGAGTCACCCCTTGGCCTCGATTTCTTATGGAGTGGGGACTCGAGTTCTAGGCTCGTGATAAACTCACCCGCATTGAGAACATACCTCCAACTTGTGTTGAACTCGAAGTCTAGATCAGAATCAGAGCTCATCTGCTCACATGATCCTATCGGGTCTAATTTACCAGCATCAAGATTGTATGGAGGATATGCATTCTCTCTGCAGGGACTAGCCGGTGCGCTGTATAACGAGGCATTGCTCATTCTCAGTGCATCAGGACTAGTGGGTGCGCTCACATAGGAAAAATCTGAACCAGAAGAAGAAAAAGAGGCCATTGATATCGAGAGTTCTCAGGAATGCCTTTTCCTCGTGAAAGTAAAGAAAATGTTGCAGCGACATATAAGGATCATTTCTTGCATTTACTGACAATACAATGGTCAAGGCTTAGGCCTAATTGACCGCTAAAGAAGTTGGTAATTTCGGGTCAATTTGCAGGACTCAGAAGCCGAAGATTTATCGTTATTCACTTTCTTCAATGGCTGAATATTTGTCTCATTCTGTTGGTTGGTCAGTTTGATTATTGTATATGCGACACTACTCCTTAAATGCTCAACTTTGTAGTATTCAGCCAAGGAGAAGAAGAATGGCTCCCCAGTCAATGAAATGTTCTTTTTCTAGACTATTACTCTGATCAGGTCAACCGTCCACAGAACCAGACAGCACAAAGACTCCTCTGATGGGCTTCCTTTATTGTTTTAATTTAGAAAGTTACAAATCTGTTGATTGTCAGCTTATTCTTAGCACGTCTCAATAGCACTTGTTTAGCATACAACGACATAGACATCGAATAAAGTTCAATGATATTTACCCATCAGAAGAACATTAAACATGCACAAATCATCTCCACGTTGCCAAATCACGTTTACACAAGTGCCTGAAAAGCACATATCCGTATCTCCATAATCAAATTAGTTTGCTAACCCCAGAATTATCAACATTATAATTACTGGGATTAACGTTCTTTAGGTTGACATACCAGGCCTTTATGGATTTGCCAAGTTATATATCTGATGAGCCCTGCCTTTTTCTATGCCTGTATGACTTTTACCGTACTTAACCGTGTGAGGCATGACCAAATTGACTGCCGCTCCTTTTTCTCCAACAAATGCCCACGACTTGCTTGAGAAATTTTTACGTAAAAATCATAAATGAATTCATTGTATAACAAAAGTTAAGGAAATTACCACATTATATAAAACCAGGAAATCATCACTATAATCTGGCTGAACGGCTTTTGTGAGAAATATGCATTGCCAGCTTTTGCATCATGGTCTTTAGTAGCCTGTCCTGGGATTGTCGTCTCTTCACAGAATATTCACCAGGTTCTTGTCTCTGTTGTTAAAATATCTTGTATTTTTCATCTAATTATCAGGGAATGCTTCTCTAAGCAAGTTTTCTTCACATTGAACATCCTGCAAGCACTGAGTGCATCTGTCACAGAATGACTTCATAAATTGTCCCTTCTAGATTCCCAACAACAGACCGAGTCCCAGGTACTTCAGCAATCTTCATTCCATGTCGTGTAGCTTCATTTATAACCATAGAGTCCATCCTGCAAGGAAGGAGCACAAAATCAGTACTTGATTCACTCTCCCAGTAAGTTATGAGATCCGAGAAAAAAAAAAAATTCCTATTTGATAAGCACTTTCATTCAGTTATTCTAGAAAGAAAATGGATTTTATTAGGAAGGACTCAGGAAACTGGGAACAAGCTCCAAGAACATCTAAAAAGATATAATGATGGCCAAGATTTCATAGTTATGGAATTATATCTCTATGTAGAAAGGAACAAATCAAAAGCTCAGATAAAAATAACTTAGAAGCATGCATACCCATATCAAATCTGAGAACTGTCTTATTGAACAGAAGACACAGTGAGCTCATCTTGCATGCAGTTTTAGTAAACGAACGTGAAGAATGAAATAACACCGATTCTACTCCATGATTTTTTGAAGAAATCAATTTGTGAATGTTCTCGTGAGCTTCTACAAATACTTAAATAATAAAATTACATTTTAGCTCGAGACACATAGGCCAGTATGAATTTGCAGCGTCCTTTTCCCCGAATTTGCAATAGAAGCTTCACTGTCTCAAAAAGCAAAGGAACGCTTCCTTGTTGAAAGCGTATAAATAGTCAAGGCTTTAGCTAGTAGGTTTTACAACATTGACCATGAAACAGAAGTGAACAGACTAATGTAAAGATTATCTGCCTTCTACTGTAAGAAAGTAATTCTAGCTTTTGAGTACTACAGACATCACTGATGGAGCGAGTATGCAAGCCTTAGGCAAAGTCTGAAGTCTAATAGCAAAATGGACAATGACAACAACAAAAACATCAGCACGCAAGTATACTGTTTAGCATCCATCATCTACTTAACATGTCTAAAGTGAAAATCCAATTGACGTAAAATCCTGGCATGCTCAACTCATTGGGCTTTAAAAGTGATTATTCCTCAGAGAATAGATAAGCAGATTTTTCTTAATTTTGTTGAATATAGGATATATATGTCTGCTCCAAGAACAAGATCAAATCCTCCCGAGTGACTTCCCAAAATCTGCTTGATCTGATCAGCATTTCCCCAGTCTAGCTTCTCAGCCACTAATCCTGAACACAAGAAATCAGAAAAAGAACATATTGGCCTTCCAAACAACTAAATTTCTTAACACTAATTTCTCTCACCTGTGCAATTACTGTAACTCTCGGAAGAAGAATGCAAGTCTATGTTTTTCTGCAAAATCTGAGCATGTAGGAATGCGCAAAATGTCCAATATCAGAACTCAATGACAGAACTCCACAAGCTCTATAATCAGAATTCACTCTCGGGTCCTTGCCTTGAGAACTTCATCATTATGGTCAGTCAACACGACTTCACGACAAAATCTACTGCAAAGGATTCCTGTTATACCTGATTTTTATAAGGCACCAATTAGCTTACATAACTGGTCGTCTTCCCTCTAATAAAGGGAAAAACACAAGACTGATTTCAAAGATCACTCACCAACACCAGAGCCTAGTTCAATAACAGAACAACCTCGGAGCAAGTCAACGTTCTTCGAGAGGTACTCATTCAAGAGCATAGCTCCAGGCCATACCAGCTGCCCCGTCAGATCAAAATCAGCTGCCCCATAAGCAGTCAGCATACAAAATTAAACATCACGACAAGGAAATATCATCCACTGGGTCGACCCTAAAATGCTCTCTAGTCACACTAATCACCTCGAGCATGTTATGCAAATGGTATATTCTGCGTGCTCATGTGTGCAATGCATTGAGCTGAATTACCCAATTAAAAGTTCACCCACATTTTATTTCCCTAAACCCTACCCTCTTACTTCTTCTTCTATATTCATTTACTATCTCTTGCATAATTGCAGATGGCAGTATATCATAGCTAAGTAGTTCCTACAGGTTTACACAGCCAAAGAATTGAACGGAACTTCTCTTGTCCAATGAACAAACAAGGCATGACCCACCACCATCCTCAGAGATTCCCGAGTCAACCTCCGCTATCGAAAGAACAGAAAAATGGGAATTCCGCCAGCACATGATGCTACAAGATGAACAAAACCAAATTGGCCAGCTCCAAGATCGGTTCTTGCGGTCGGAGCAAAAAACTCACTTGAGGCGGACTGAAGACAGTACAGCTCGAGAACTTGCGACCCAAATGTGAATTTGGTCAGCTGGTAGCTGCACCAAGCAAGCACCATTCCACGATCATCGTCGGCAAAACAAGGGGAAAAAACAGCATACATACACCCGTACATGCATACCGGTGAAGGCATATCTATACAGAGAAAGGAGCGTACTCGTCGTTGGTGAAGAAAGACCCGTCCAAGCAGACTACGTCTTCCTCGTCTCCTTCGCGGTCTCCGGCCATGGCCTCGCGCTCTGCAAGCTCCGATGGGGAAGCGTTTCAGGGGAGTCGCGAGGACAGCGGTGGACGGAGGAAGAAAGAGAAGCAAGCGGGTCATTTTACTGGGCCCAAAAGAGCTGTACTACGGCTCATCAAGAAGTTCATTGCATGGGCCCAAATCAAAGTCAAGTGGAATTTGTTGCATACTTTTTTTTTTCTTTTTATGGTCGAAAATACGAGTGATATTAATTAGAATTTGTTGCATACTTTGGAAGTCAAAATTCTGTTGAGTTCCTCTAGGCTTTATTAAGGTTTTCGCGCGTGAAAGTTGAAACCCTAAATCCTCGTTTCGAAGAGTTTATAAGAACTTACTTCCTCGGAACTTGGTCTCAATAAAGTTCTGAACAGTAGGAATGAAGTAGAAATCTCGTTATAGCCGCAACGTGACGCAAGATGACGTGCTGGTCAACGCGGTCGAATGATCAAGTTCGAATGATCTCATCATGCTTGCTCACCTCCCTATATCTTGTTCACTTCAATTCGAGTTGTTGGCATATGTTGGATTAGTATTGAATTGGATAGCCGGCTTGATGAGATCATTTCCACCGCATCTCTTTCTCGGATTCAATTCCAACATCAATTTAGGGATGCAAAGATGACCAATATTGATATGGTACAAAGCAGCTGCTTGGACAGTCATTTGGAGCTCCTTTGCTCAGCAACCCTGCAGCTGCCAATTCTGGTTTCTATCCTTCCGCTGGGCAATCCGAAATGGTTGTTTAAGGATGTTTTTCTTTCAACTAGCACCATATCCTCAAAAATAAGAAGAGAAACGGTATAGAGGTGGCCCAAAGTGCTATCGGAGGAAGCCGGGACGTAAATATAACGTAAGACTGATCGAGTTCCGGCTGTCTGAAACGGTTCACATAGCCAGGACAATACAGAACTGCATGGCTCATATAGAGAGAGTAGATGACCCTACATGATCAATGGCACTCGTGGTCCCAAACCAACCCCCCCAAAAAAAAAACAAAACACCAGAGAGAGAGATCTGTCCCAACAATCATCTGTTCAATGTGCAGTCGCCTACCTTCAATAAAACTATGCATTTCCATTCCAAAATCCGGGAAATGATTGTACACAAGAACAGCTAAGCTGAAGAGAAAGAAGGAAACATGAACAACTTGAGTACAAGGTCCGGATCTCAATGAGGACAACCCGGAAAGGAGCTATTCACTCTGACTTTTTGACGAGTCTATGAATTTTTTAGCAGCATCTAACGTCAGTTCTTCGTACACCTACATTATTATCAAGGGATAGTGAGATCAATACAACAAATTTAAAAAGTGGTAAAGTGATTACAACTGAACCAGGACCAGATCTCTGCATACCAGTTTCCTATGAACTTGTCGAAAAGCCTCACAAAACCGCTCTGCCTCAGCAGTGCCCACCTGAAAAACAATGGCCCATAGTTAGATTTTTGTTGGTGATATATCCCTCACAGATTTCACTTTTACGTTCCCTCAGAAGTAAATCTCTAGGTAGCAAACAGATCATCATTTGTTGCTCTGAGAAGCATGTATCACTCTATTGCTACAGGCCAAAAGTGCATCCATATTTGACTAGACATATATCCACGCTAAACTATCTTTCCCAAAAACAAAGTCTTCAGAACACTAAACTTAAGTCTACTTTGAACAAGGTTAAGTACACCTGCATATAAAGTTTGAGTGAACTACTGGTCAGATACTAATTTTCATTTCTTCACCCATACAGCTACCTTTAGACAGATATTCAACATGCTATACCTCATTCTATTCTAACAATATTTAAGCAAAGAAAATGAAGGTTCAATTAGCAAAGATATCCTTGATATCAATATCACGCCTTCCAATGTCCCTCAACTCTTAACTAATTGAGCAACCACCTGTAGTGTTACCTGCATTTTTACTTCGTGCATGTGCAGTGCAATCAAACATATTAGTAAATGAATTGGGCAGCTAATAAAGTCACACAGAAGGACAAAAAAGGCATGAAGTGTAGTGTGCCACTAAATGAGCAGTTGCTCTAACACATCTCTATTTACTATCAGAGTAAGCTACTGATGGATCTTGATGTACCTTCCTCTCAGCAGCCAATCGAAGTTTCCCCCAGAATGCATCTGTCAAACATAGGCCAAAGGGATGAGTAAGATTTCTTATCACAGAAATGCCTTCCAAGCAAAAATATGTCTCAGAAACTGAAACATATGCATGCCATCTTCACTTATTAGCCAACTAGCTTCATATGGCAATTTATTGCGGGACAGACGCAATAATGAAGTTAATGTAGAAAACATCTTTATCAGCCCAAATCAAGGTGGCTCATGATTAAGTCAAAAGCTTAGAATGAATCAACCTTTTAAACATAGCCAAGGATTGAATAGAAAGGCCAAATCTTCAAAGAAGGCATACTTAATACTCTCGATGCCACTTGTGACATCATTTTACCAAGATTCTCAGATGATCGAAGTAGCTTAATGTTTGCTGACAAACAAAGATATTTCTTAAAGGATGGAATTTCAGATTATTTATCTTATTAAGTGTTTGCAGAACCAAAATATATCCGTCATTTTACAATTGAATGGTTTTCTAAAACTTAGAGCAAACCATAAAGCAATATCCAACTATCATTTTGCCTTCAATTATCAACTAAACCAGTGAGGAGTGGTGCCACCCCAAAGGGCAATTAAATCCATCCTTAATCATATATTAACGGAGAAAGAGTCATAGAAGCTGCATCAAGCTCCTTCAGCCTTGGTCTCACCGATTGCAACAAATGAGAAAACAGAGAAGAAGAAGAAGAAGCAAAGCAATGTTCCCTTAGAGATGCATGGAAACAGGTTAAGGACTCTGCTGTAGACACATTGCAAGAAAAAGCTGATAACTTTTTCCTAGAGATGGAAAAATCATATGCCCCAGCTCCTTATGATGGTGACAAATCACATGCAGGGTCCCAAGGGTTGTAGGTTACCAGACTGTTCCACTACATTCCTTGATTCACTGTCCTCGACCTCACCCAATGCACCTCGCAATTCCTTCACCTGTTGTGTATGAAAAAACGGGTTGATCTCAGCAACCAAATGCCGATGTATATGAATGAACATAAACGTGTAACACTGTATCACGAATATAAATATTTCCGCAACTATACGTACCAAACTATCTCTTGATGACTGAGAGGTTGACTGTCCTGAAGAATCTTCATCAGCCTGAGAGCAGAGCAAACAAGTGATCATGGGTGCAGATAAAGATTTTCCATACTAAGAGCATTGGAATGTTCATCTTGAGCGATATGGACTGTAAGCATCAACGACACAGAAAGAGAACCCCCAAAATGAACAAGAGACAAGGATTGCTTCCAGGCACGCGCAATTCAAATGGTTCCCTTCACAGTTCACCATACATATTTAAGGATACGCTGGATTCATCGATTGGTCCGGTAGAAAGAATCTTTGCCCTGATCCCGTGACCCACTATGACTCATTACTGCTTTATTTTTTGGGAAAGAAAGCTGCAACCTATTGAGTAGGCTACAGATTAAGCCACGGTAGTATGACCGTGCTTGGCAAACTTAATTTGAGCAGACACAACATCTTAAATTCAAATGGGTTCCCACTGAATGTCTCTTCCTTCATAATTTTGCATAAACCCCTTTCATATCTGAAACATCCTCGAAAGGGTAGGTGTCTACTCATGAGGCTAACCATACGCAATAACTCTTAACAAATAAAACAAAATCAAACAAGCAACTTCACCAGCTCAAAACAATTCAAAAAAGTCATCTTTTTTCCCCGGAAGAAATCACAGAAAATGCTCCTTTAATCCATCTTCCTCACTGTACCAACATAAAGCTACAGCAAAACCACCAAATTCAAACAGGGGACACCCGCAAAACCAATTACATGGAAAGAGAGAGAGACAGAGAGGGACTGACAGAGTAGTCGCGGGATCGGACGGGAGGGAAGAGATCTAGGAGGCGCTTGAATTCTTGCTCGTCCATCCTCTCTCCGATGCAGACGCAAACGCAAACGCAAACGCAAAACCTCTCTTTCTCTCTCTAATAAGAGAGATGAAGGAAGAGAGAGAAAGATAAAAGGAATTTGCTTCCCCCTTTGGACCAACATATTGGAAAGGAATTCAACTTTTCTTTTCTTATGTTTCCTTATTATTCACACAAGTAAAAAATGACTTTTCTAATTTGACCAAAATGCTCTTATTACTACGGATTCCATATTTTTGAATGCTAGAGGGACATTATACTATCTAATTTGCAGATAATATTGTGTAAAATTATATTTCCACTGTTAAAAAGAATATGAGCTTCAGACGTTATAAAAATTTAATTTCATATTAAATTGTTACGAGCAATTCAAATAAAAAAATTTGATGTGTTGTCAAATTTGCTAATTATTGAAAAAGTTTATGCATATCTGTTTGATTGTAAGAAAGTAGGATATCATGGCAAATGAAGAATTATTTGACCAAATTTTTGTTTATGCTTGAAAAAATGCAAAAAAGCCCTTTTCTAAACATGTAAATATAAAATTAGGTTGACCCCAAAATTAATAATATTCAAATAGGGACTTTAGAATGAATAGAGGTCAACATAAAAAACTAATAAATAAGGGTCAACATAAAATAAAACTAAGGAATGTTCCGGGTGCTTTTTGGTTTTATTTTTGGGTTTTTAGTTTTTGATGATTTTTAATTAGTAAAATTTATAATTTGGGCGAAATTCCCCATTGATTAGATGGTCATTCATGCACATGAGATGGTAGATAATTACATTTTATCGTGGAATGATTAACATGATTTTATCCTTCAAATCTAATGCTCATCAAACATAGGAAAGAAATAGCTCTCGCCTTTTTCTTCCCTTTCCATCGATTTCCCATCTTCTTTTATCACACTTCTGCTTTAACCCGAGTTAACAAAGCCAAGATCCAAGCGCATTTGACTTAGCAAAGCGAAGATTTGTAGCCTTAACAAGTTATAACGTTAAACAAACCAAATGCTTTGCTATTCACATCATCAGCTCGATCGGATTTAAATTGCTAATGTCCAATACTAACATTAGACTTTTGGATCCTCTTTCTTAAAACACACGCTGTCCGGAAAAAATCAGGTTATTTACACGCAGATGTTCCCCTAGGAGTCGAACTTTCCTTAAATTCGATAAAACATTTCCGACATATATAACCTTATGCAATAACACCAAACACATCGATCAAGTTTTTGAGGCGCTTGAGCAGCCAAAAAATAAAGGGTATCTCCAAAAGTAGAAAGGAAGGATCGAGGTAAAGATCATCTCAAAAGCAAAGAAGAACAAAAGAATCACCATGATATTATTTATTTAGATGTCGGAATAAAATAGGGTTGTTCATGGCATCACACCGCAACTAATCTCTCAGTTAAGACAGGCGGACAGTTCATGTAAAAGATCGTACGCCAAGAGCGTTGCTTTTTGCAATCAAATTTTCCAAGTGTGAACTAAATTTCTAAAATGTGAGACAGACACGACCCATTATAAGACCATCCCTAGTATACAAGCGTTGAATATATGTAAATTTCTCGATCCTTCAGGCTGTGTGCTTGCACGAGGAAGCAGCAATTCAGTCCCCACCAAATTCTACTGTCAAAGCAGGAAAATGGATGATTGCATGTGTTAGTTTTTTGCAGCTAGAGCAATGAATCTTCATTCATGAACACATCGCCTGCACTGCATCTTTGTCTATGCTGAGGCTTCAATGTCCCTCCATTCATGGTGAACTTACTAGTGAGGCGTAGCAAGCTGCATCAAATCACCAATCATCAGATGGATCATGATTCCTGCTCCCAAGAATTCATCCTAACTTAATAAAAGAAAAGAAAAACAAAAACAATAGCATGTTTGTGTTCAAACAGGAAAAAAGGAAATTATCTTATGCACAGAAGATCGGATTGGTTAGTTCAGAATTATTCGGGGTTCGCTAATAAGAACATATAGAGCTAAATGAGAGTATAGTAGTCAGATCCTTCAGTTGAAGATATCAAGCCTGTGCAAAATCTATTTAAATCTGTAAATACCACGTGCTTGACATATGCAGGGCCAACGTGCATGTCCCTAAAGCATGTCTAGCTAAGCTCTTCTTTTGCTTGGCTTAATTATTGCTTCTGCCTTAGGTCAAACCTTTTAGTTTATCCAAAAGGGTACCAAGGCAGTCTCAGCAGTGATTCACAAACTGTGAAGATCAATCACAACACATTTTAAATTTACCTCCTCACTTCAGCCCTTTTCCCAATTTTAACCATTTATTATATTTCACCTACAGTAGCCAGAACTCTACTCACCTTTCCTCGAAATCAATTCGCTTTCACTTTTTCCTCTATGAAGTCTCTAGCAAGTGGATGCATCTCTTAAGCAAGGACTTGGCTTGTTCATTCTTTTCCACCTCATGTAGATGGGCGAGCAAATCCCTCAAACCTGCATCTGTCCAGAACGTTGAAGGAAGCTCCCTACAAAGGGTGATCATCTCCAGAAGACACTCTGAAGCACTGACGTGAACCTAAATTTGAAAAAGTAAGAGATTAAGATTGGAAATATATATCTCTAATATCAGATAGATTATTGGTCCACAGTGCAAGAATAAAATCTAAAAAAATGCATTTGCAGGAATGATCTAAGACAATCTAGAACTCTATAAGCGGTCCACCTACCATATCAGCTAATCCATGCCAAATACAAACGTACTCTTGCTCACACATGAGAAATGACTATGTTGACTAGAATATAAAAATCATCAGGATACTATCAACTGATCTCTCTGGTTTGGCTGATCCATTAAGGAACCACACAAAATATTGCAAACCAAGT
Organism: Eucalyptus cladocalyx; assembly: GCA_017140615.1. Taxonomy (NCBI): domain Eukaryota; kingdom Viridiplantae; phylum Streptophyta; class Magnoliopsida; order Myrtales; family Myrtaceae; genus Eucalyptus; species Eucalyptus cladocalyx. Next base: position 8,117,497 of record CM029525.1, on the reverse strand, counting down.
TAAAGGTAATCACTTCCAGTGCCTTTAGTCAGAGTGGAATTGAATCCAAGAAAAATAAGCTGAATGCGGCAGCCTGATTAATACAGAGCCCACGCCAGGATAACCATCGAAATTTGAAAGATTAAAGAATTCTGCTTCATCACATTGCGAAAGCATTGCATGCAATCTAAACTCTGGAACTCTTAATGGATAACTTGATGAAACTCTTATTTACTGGAATAATGTCACTTATATTTGCAAGGGAGTTAATAATGCTACAATCCTACATCTCTGTGAAAGCCAAACAAGATCAGATTGTTTCGAAGAAGATGAAGGCGGTTTCCACCAAAATGGGGAAAGTGAAGACATACCTGCGCTATCTTAACTGTGGCTATGCATTCCGCCACTTTTGGTGACACCGAACAAAACAGCTTAAAAGTGCAAAGGAAAAATAGATGATCAGAATCTGGATAAGCAATTTGGAGAACAGAATGACAAATGATTTTAAAGCTAGTAAGTGTAACATGTCCATCATAATAAAGGAAAGCTATATTCCTTAACCAAAGTTAGAGATATCATCCCTTAGTTACCCTGTTTCTCAGCAATATTATAAGAAAGTGGATACTAATTACCTCATGAAAAAAAGATGCTGTATCTGCATGTCGAGAAGCTATCTGAGAATCAAGCAAAATGTCATGAATCCTTGAGCAGAGTCCCTTAATTGATAGAAAAGCCGATATGTTGACTGCATGATGAAACAATTATTAGAAACATTTTTCATGCCACAATCACCTAAGAAAAAATTGGTTATTGAGGATACCAGTCCATGACAACTCAGGTGAGAGGGAGACAATCCAGAGGTGCTTCAAGTTATATTTCTGTTTGAGAATATCATCTATATGTGCCACATGGATACATGATGTGACACAGTCCAGTACTTTTTCTAGTGGAACAGAAGAATCTTCTTTTCCATCTTTGTCTGCACATATCAACCATGCCATGTAAAAGGCACGGTTTAACAATGAGAGGAAGTTGTGATATGGAATTCAAAGGTTGCAATGCAGGACAACTCAAAATCCTGAAAGCTGGACGGTTACAAGCTAGAAATATGGATGAACCTGATTTAGCAGAATCGTTCGCCAAAGGTGCTTGTCCAGACTTATCAGAAGTGGCTGAAATGCACATGTCAAACAATAATGGAAAAACCATGTTGAAGAACTCATGATTGCCAAATGCTTTTATAACCTGAAAAACCATGAAAAGTCCAAGATCTTCATTAGAGGGTGTTAGAGAGTCCAACCTGAAAGCTTAAGCTGATAGGTGAAGGAAACCACAGTAATATAAAAAGCATTTATGACCCGTTGTCAATCAATGTGGGATAATACTTCAACACCCCCACTCACGTGCAAGCCGGGTTACAAGAAGCACATGTCCTCGATACCATGTTAGAAAATCATACCATGTTAGAAAATCCAACCTATAAACTTACGCTGATAGGTGAAGGAAACCACATGGATACAAAGAGCATTTATGCCCCTTCGTCAATCGATGTGGGATAATACTTCAACAGAGAGAAAAGGGGATGATCGGGGGCAGATTCTAGTTGTGAATTAAGAAAATGAAATCAACCTGAAACAGCACTTTATAACTGATTTACTGCTGAAAATTTTCTTGATGTGAGAGCTCCTAAAGGCCATATATTTTTCTAAATGAAGACAATTGCACTGGGGACCACACTAACAATAATCTGAAATTACCTGATCAAGGCTTAACAGCGCTGCTTCCCGGTATTTCTTGACCTTTTTTGTGCATGCAGAGGATAGCAAATCCAGAATAGCACCAGCAGTGTTGGGATCTTCCTTTGCGATGGCTTGATGGCAAGACTTTGAAAGAGCACCCAAGGCATACAAAAGAGCTTCCTTCCCCTAGAATATTATAGGAAGAAATTGACACATTAGCATCTGAGAAGGCAAGGAAGTTTGACTGGTATAGTATGTGATATAATTCAGCCTTTAATCCTGCTATTCCTGCATCATGCCTTTGCGTTAGTACTTTAGAACACAAACCAAACATATTGCCTGTCCCATAACAAAGTCCATGACATTTCCTACCTCCCATAATCGACCTGGAAGTTCTTTTATAAGAGACTTGAGCAAAACTTGATGACAAGGGGACAGGGATTCACCCAATACTTCACCGAGCTTGCAGATTGCCTGGGCAGCCTGCATATTCATTCACAGAAACAATCAGGTATTTCGATTTCATATGCATAAGAAGAGATGACCAACTTATGATCCTTAAGACAGATATAATGGAAGTAGGAAGTATTAAACACAGTATCAATAAAGATCAATATGCAATATATACATTATGGCTTGCTTGTTTCCAGTTTAAGCTTTTGGACAAAAATGGGTGTCTAAATATGGTACCATAGTGCATGTTAGGATTTAAAATCCTGGCACTCCCTCTTTTTTTTTCATTTCCCCTACCCTGTTACCTCTGTTAAAATGCATTTGTTCCTGCCTCTAGTTGTCGTCCAGCTTATGTGCTTCACATGTAAGGATTGGCTTGCATATGAGGCATTGTGGAATCCTTTTTTCTCATGGATTTTGTTAAGGAGTGCCCCCAGGGCACTTGTTCAGTAACTCAATAAAGAAATATTGCAAATTTCCCATGCACTGTTTTTCTTATTTTATACATAATCAATACTCTGGAAATGAAAACTTTCGTTCTTAAGCGTTTTTAAGAAGTGCCCTGGGACATTCATTAACAAGACCTTTCCCTTATAACTTACAGTTTTTGGGAGAAACACTAATTTCGATATATAGAAAACCAAAAGCAAACGCCTACCTTTTTCTTACTTCCCCATGATGAAGATGAAATGTTCTCACAAATAAGAGAAACTATTTCTCCCATGTACAATTGAAGGGTAATTTGTTCACCGCTTGTATTTTCTTCCCATAGTTCCTCAAATATACCAGAAAGATTCTTGTCATCCTCAAATCTGCAGAATGATGAACATGTTCTGAAACTCTAAAAGTTGGCAGAAGGAATAGCTCATCACATGTTCACTATTATAAGTTCTTGCTCTTTTCCAGACGAAACACAATCTTAGAACCACTGAATTCAAAGAGTTAATTGGTGTACTTCAGATTTTCTGCAAAATGCGTTTTCTCCTTTCCTTTATCTAATACAATTCATCATGCAGCTGCATTAGATGCCGGCATGTAATTTATGACTCAATGATGCCAGCATCTTCTAATGGTAGGTCCACATTTTTCATAGAAATTAGGTATGATATCCTATCAATAAACCAGAGAGAAGGGAATAAAAAAAAAAAAACCCAAGAACCATTTGTACTTCATTTTTCTTGTAAGCAATATCTTTATAAATGGATAATGCTTAAACTTTTTATCTATTGCTAGATGTCAAAGATTTTCTCATCCTTGAGGGGATCTTCCAGACTTTTTAGGCCTCTAAGTTACCTCAAAGATTCATGACACTAATGTATCAAATAACAAATCAGCAATAATACATCCTCATATAAGAAGAAGAGTAAAAGAACAATAAGTGCGAAGTACCTTGAAATAAAGATTACAGGTAGAATTTCTGCATAATAACCACTGATAACATCTGGGGCTGAAGATAGAAAGCTTTTCAGTAAAATTGCACAAGAGATTTGTGAATTTTTGTCACCGGTGTGCAAAGCTGTGGTGTCTTCAATTAACTTCTGTGCCTGAGAGGTACTTGCATGCTTAAGTACTAATGCACAGGCACTTGAAAAGGCACGCTTTACAGGAGCACTTTTCTCCTCCGTCACGGCTCCAAACAGCAGCTTCAGTAGTGTGTTTGCAAATGGTTTGATATCTGTGCCAACCTTTTGAACTAATAAGCCAATAAAGCTGGCAACACCAACCCTGCGAGTTAATCAAGAAGTCTATTAAGTACAGAGGATAGTATAGGTATGCTTGATCATCTACATAGCAACATTCCAGCCTTCTAAAGCTGATTAAAGAAATTAGAGAAAGTATAAATTTCATTCTTCAAATTTTTGAGTAAAAATAGGCATTTCCCTGTGTGCATATGATGGCAGAAAGGGGCCCTAGAATGTTTCTCATTACTTGAACCGCAATCTCTGTAATGGTTCCTCTCTTCCTGAACGGTTTGGTGTTCATTAGATACATCAATTTTCACCCCAATAAGTAGACAACATTTGGTTAGACTATATAAAGGAGATAAAAAGATCGTTGGTGAATTCAGAGCATGAGGGTGAAAAACAAGCTCATGGGACTGCTAAATCTCCATCGAAGCTACACTTTGAGAGGAAAGAAAAAAAAGGAGTTTCATGGAGACACGTTTATGTTCAGACTGTTCTTCTCCAGACATAAGTGGGACACCCACTTGATGTCCCACAAATCCGACAAATTGTTCAAGTGCAACGCATATCATAAAACCCTCAGGAGGCAATGTGTACCCAAGACAATAGCCCACTTCTTTCAAAGGAAAGTACGACTTGAAAAGGATGGCTGTCCAAGAACAGAGAAATTGTACTTCATTGACCAACCCCAAAAATTTAACCACAGCCATTCATGTATTGGAAATGTAACAAACTAGATAGCTGGCCTTTTTGTCCCAGTGAATCGGAGAAAACCAAGTCTTAAAAGGGACGTAATATCTCCAATTATTGAATCAGAGACATCAGGGACTAGAATACAGAGATATTATACGAAAACAGACATGTTTGAGAATGTCACAGTTCCTAATGTAGCATCTGTTCACCAAGAAAAATGCATATGAGATTGTGCCAACAGACCTTGTGTTTAAGCCGACGCTAGCTCGTACCATTTGGGCAAGTCGGGGAACCAAGCTTTCCAAGGATACGGTGTCCACGACATTTATGCACTGGTCCAGAGTTTCCCACATAGGAGAACTTTTGGCAATTGAGATCCGCAAGTTCTCAAGTTTCTCTGTTTTCAATCCAATGTTTGTCGCATGCAACTACAAGATAAAGCATACAAACAGGAAAAAAATACTGAACTGATGGACAAGAAAGACTCTAAATTGCTAGACTGGCTAGTGAAATTCTCTTTATACCTCGACATAATTGAGGCCTTGGTCCTCAAGGCTTGACAAACTTTCTAGCATGCAGGAGACTAAGTCTGCCAAATGTGCACGAAGCACGACCCCTGCACCCTGTAAATAAGTGAATAATTTACAAGTGATGCCTCTGATTGAAAAAGTAACTCCCCCCCCCCCCCCCCCCCAAAACAAAAAAAAAAGAAAAAGAAGTGCCTCATTATTATGGACATAGAAATATTTACAAAACAAGCTCCATCTAGAAAATCCAACTACTGATACAAATCTCAAAGAAATAAAATAATGTATCAATCACATAGCACATTATTTTTAACAAAACTACAAAAGTACGCAAAGCCAAGCCTTAGTCTTTCAGCAATTCATTTGCACAAATTAACGCACTTGACCTTACTAAACCAAGTGGTTTCCATTAGGCATTTAGCTTACATACAATCCTAAGGCAGTAAATAGATAGCCAGGTGGGCAAATCCATATTCAAAACTATAGCCCTACTCACACTTTTCAAATTCTCAAAATTAATTAACTTGCTAGGAAAATTTTTCCAACTTGTAAAACAGCAGGATAGGGAGTGCATAAAGCCTTTCTTTTCTCAAGAAGATGACCAATATGCAATCATAAATGGAGGCCAACTGTCCCTCTTAGGAACCAAACTTTTGTAACTAAAGTTCTCAAAGGAAGATATGTCTAACCTTCGCGAGCTTCATTACAATGGCAATTGATGCTTTACGAACAGTATCAACTGTACTTAGAATGCCTTCTTTAAGCAGATACGGTAAAACAATATCCAAAGCTTGGCGTGAATCTGATACTTCAGTGAGGTTGACATCGCAGAGGCGTATTGTTAGTGAAGTCACTGTGCGACATAACTTGTCACCAGAGTTCCGGACAGTTTCTTTAATATCATCCATGGCCCGAAATGCAGCAATCCATACTTTTTTCAAATGCTTCCCAACCTACTTGACCAAACTGTAATTATTATATGGAGAAAAAATATACATTGGCATCGGAAGCAATATCAACCAAACTTCTCTGGTTTTTCATTACAAATGTTTACAAACCAAACTCAACTCTTTTTTCTTGAGTAAATTTCATTATAAGGTCACCAAAGACAGACAAATATATAGTTGTCAATTTAAGCATGCCATCTTGGAAACTGAGAAAATGTATTGTGGTAACCAATAGTTCTTCAGTTTGTCTTCAATTCCTTTTAACTTAGTTTCACCATAAGAACTTCCTCCCCATGTAAGACCACTTTGACTCTACAAGAAGCTAGAAGATCTTCCCAAGCTACTCCACTTGTTAAAAAGTGCAGCACTAGTCCTTACAAAAAGTGATATGGCACATGCTTTAAAAGCAGAAAAGAAGTAGATGGAATCTCTCAACTTTGCAATGGGAAACATACTGAGATAATTCAGTGGTTGTCTCTTTCTCCAGTGTACATGTCCATTTGAAAGGTACTATAGAAAATAATATATAATCTTTTTACGGGTAAATCAAACCAATCAATAATTTAGCAAACCAAACAAAATGGAGCAGTAAGTACACAAAAGCAGTGGTAATCCGTTGTATAATACCCCCGTTCTGCCATCTGTCAGTCATTTCCAGTAATACCGAATGACTTTTCCAACTCCGATCAACCACTCTTTGGCGTGCTCCTTCCTATTAGTTCTCTTGACCTCATGACAGTGATGAAGTCTCTAGCCCAGGGTTGCCAGGTGGCTACTCCAACAGTTTAAATCCCCAGTACCATGATAGTGCAATGTCCTTTCTAAAATTTGTATTTCTTCTCTTTGCTTTCTCTTGAACTTTTTTTTTTTCTTTTTGGGTTCCTTCCTTTCTGTTTCATATTTACTTCCTTCTTCCCCTCCCCTTTGATTATTCTTTTTTTATATATAATTTAAAATTGTTTCACATGCATGTTTCTACAACTTCTTTGTTTGGCTATCACACTCTAGGATGAACCTTCGTATAAGTAATTATTTATCCAGTTTGACTTAATATCTCCTATCATTTAATGTTTATCAATTTCCTACCTCTTTTCATCAATATTTCGTTTTAAGGAATCAACTCAACTATGTACAAGGGTTTTCTTCCAAAAGTAGTTAAAAAAAAAAAATGCAAGACCGCCATGCCACAAGTATCTTTTTTAAGCTCGACCATCTATTAATAAACAATTCATTCACTACCCAAAAGAAGAATTTCTAACATAAAAGAGAAATGTATGTTGAATATAATATTTACTCATCCAGAGTCCATTGACTGAGCATCCAATCTGTCTTATATATTTCCTAGAGAATCCAAAATTTTGAGAAACATACTTTCAAGTTGACACAGTTGGAAGAAACACGCTCACAAAGAAACAGATCCACCAAGCAACTTCAGAGACTAGTCATGATGACTTGCATGAACCCATAACATGATATGAACAGGAAATACAATAAGGCATGAAGTACCGAAATTAATTCAAATATAAACATAACACAATGCATTGACCTCAAAAGTAACCTTCATGTCTCTCAATTAACATAATGGTTTAATATATTAAAAGAATAATACACATGAATGGTAGACAGACAGATCAATGATGCCTGAACGAATTATAATCTCCACAAAAAAAAAAAAAAATTGCTCGACCTGAAAGAAAACAGTATTTTTTAGCAGTTGATAATTCAAAAGAATCAACAAAAACCAGCAAAGAAAAATTACTCATTTTTCCAAATATAAGCACAAAAATCACTTGTATTCAAATCACTTTTAATTTCCATGAAGTTTCTCGGAGGAGATTGAAAGAAATTAGGAAGTCTAAATATACAATCAATTTATCAGTCTTTTCTGCAGAAATACAACAAACACTAGTAAAATGTAAAACAAATGTCTCAACTGCCCCCTCTTCTTCTCTCCTTTTCCCTTCACCCATCAAGTGGATCTTTTGAGGGGACACAGATTGACTCCACCTAAGTTTACTCATGCCGAGCACCAGCACTAGCACATTGTTATCTACATTTCACCTAAAGTAACAGTACTAGCTCAATGCTAAAGAGACAGCAATGATGCTTTGACAGCTTCAACTATTTCATATGCACGCTCTTTCAGTGAAAGCATAAGATCAAGAAAAGGAGAAACTAGATTGACTTCATCTTTCAGAAACGTGGACTGCATAAAACTTATGAATTATTCATGTTATCACTCAGGATTCTCTGATATGCTGTACTTCCCACACACATCCATTACCTGATTAAATTTTCGTCCTTGGACAATATCAGCAAGAGCAAGACAGGAAGCCTCCCGGCTACGCCAGAGCCTAGAACCACATTGTGTCAACAAATCATCCATGATTAGGTCAAAATGTTCATCAATAGTTCTCTTCGGGTCCTCCACTAGGGCCTTCCAGATATGTGTCATTGCATCCTGTATCACATTCAAGAAGAGCATCAAGAAAAGAGGAAGAAAGACCAATGGAAAACCCAAAAAAAAAAGGTATCTTGTCAAGGAATCAAAAGGATGTCATTTGAATAGGTTTACAAAAACACAGTAATTCGTGGATGCCCACCTGAACATTTTTGTCAGGATCATACTGATACCGCACAAGTCTGGGTATTAACACACTTAGATGTGGCTGAAGAGCATCCCCAGCTTGCTTGGCTATTTTAGAAAAGCCAAAAGCAGCACCTCTTTTCGAATTTAGAGAAGCATGGTGATTTGCAAGATCCATAAACTTGTATATCAGATCTGGTTGCCCCATCTCATTCGCCATATTGCACAGCTCCTTATAAGTGCTAAGTTTTCCACCACTTAGACTTTCCCCAATAGCCCCCTCTTGGAAAACTTCAGAATCTTCGACAAGCTGTCCAACAAAATTTCATCCTCACATTTGTCACCAGAGGGCACAGAAACTTAAAGAGTCAAGTCAATATTTTCAAGTTTAGTGTGCTTCTCCATCCATCAGTTTCTCATTATTTGTATTTTGGAGTCCCGACATAATTTAAACCTTTCTGGGTTATTAGTAAAGTCTTCCATCAAATTTTTAAGTAAGATAGCCTAAACTACAATACAACAAACCTTGATGGCTCTTTTTCTCTTCCCAGATCCAGTTAGAGTACTGACAAGTGCATTCACCAAGTTTTTCTTCATAGAGGCATCTCCAAGCTCATAGACAATGCTCATGCCTTGGGAAGCAAGCTCCTGAGTAAGTTCATTTTGTTCACCGAGTAGGTGTGAGAACGCTTCCTGCAATACAAAGAAAAGAAAAAAAAAAGCTGAATTATAGCAACAAAACAGAATAGTATTCTTCTGAGCAGAAAAAATGGTCTAATTCCCTTTTCTAACTCATAAATGTTCTTTATGTCTTCTCTCAGCTGTTTGTCGCTTCTTAATTGACCTAAAATAATTGTATAGATATATCTCGACATGAAAAGAGTTTAAGGTCTTTTCTTCAACAAGAGAAAGCCTTATCTCAGCTCATTTGCACAACTAAATTGACCTGTATCTTTTGACTAAATTAATGCAATATACAAGTAACCTGCAAATACAGCAACTGTGTGCGCCTCTTTATGCATCTCTTTGTCTAGAAAAAGGTGGACACTCCAGCTTCCCTCATACTTTAGCTTGTCAATGCAATTTTACATTAATTCAGCAAGTATGATGAACCTGGAGCTCAAGGCCCTTGATAAGTATCAAAAACATCCATTGACCAACCAAAAAGTCCATTCATCCTCATCATATGTTTAGTATGTTGAATTTATTACTGTCTGTTCAATTTTTACTTAGAAGCTAGGCCACTGATATATATAAGAGCGATCTATGGAATCAAAACAACTCTGTTAACGTACTTTTAAGGGGAATACAATTGAGATTAGTCACAAGAAAAACTTCAATCCCCAGTAAACCACAAATCCTCTGCAAAAATTCAGCATCTTTCCAACAAAATGATTGCAAGAGTAGAAATAAGCTAGAGTCAAAAGGTATAGAGTGAGTTGTCGACAAGCTCATAAGATAATTGGCCATTAATAATAGTAATAATAACAAACTCAGAAGTACAAAAATTGGACTTATCGATTGACAATGAACCTGAATCTCTGGCAGCATTTGTTGGATAGTTGCATGATGGCCACAATACATGGTCAATGACAACAGCCAGACAGTTCCAGCACAGCGTTCTTCCTTTCTTTGACTGTATAAAAGACCATCAAAGAGCTTTCTAGTAATTGCATCTCTAACACTAGCACGAGAACCGTCAGTGTCTTCAATCATTCCATTAGAGTTAGATCCTGTCAATAATGTGCTCATATTTTCCATAAGATAGTTCGAAGACATGGAGAGTGAAGCATAATTAGTCTTGAGAATTGTGTCAGCAGTCACAGGGACGGTTCCCCACAAGAAAGACAAAGCCTCCCCAGCAGCAAAAAGGACATCCTCAACCTGTAAAACTCAATAATTTAGAGATAAGAAAACTTTGAAGTGCTATGCAACGATAAGACCAAATAAGCGTCATATACTACGACAATTACAAGTAGAAAGAAAAACGAGATTTAGTGTGTGCACCTTCGAACGGCAAAGGCTGAAAACCAAATCAATTGCAATGTTGAGACGTGAAGGTGATGTTTCATTCATACAGATATGTCCAAGTGATACAGCAATTTTCTGAATTGCTTTAGTATCATCACCAGAAAGTAGCTTCCTCAGTTTTTCTTGTAGAACCATCAGTATGTCGGCTGCAACTTGAACGTAAGTCTAACATGACTAATCATCCATGTAACTGATTCCAACATTTCCAGGAAGAAAAAAGTTACCTGAGGTGGAGTCATCGGCAATTGAAGGTAATGGGACACGCAACCCAACATGACCTAGTGCTTGCATAGCAATAGATGCCAATGTTGCATTCTCAGAGTTCACAATATCAACAAGGCATTTGAGTACACTCTGGAGCAGAACTTCTGGTATCTAAAAGGTGAATGTCAGATACAACACACAATTTATGTAAATGCAAAAAACTAATGCTCAACTCAACAATATGTACCGCAATTATACAGAAAAGAAAAGGCAGACTTCTACATTTATGTCAACACACATCCTACTCCTGACACAGGTATCAGAGTCCAATTTTAATCAGTTTTAAGAAAAAGAGTTCGCAAGCAAACAAAAGGTGTAGGTAGAGTTGGAAAGATTTCAACTGGAAATCATGGGACTTGAACGATAAGGCATGAATGGATTCATAACTAACAATAAGAAAAAGGTAGTTGTGTGCATTTTTCTCAAGCATCTTTTTATGATAAAACTATAAATTAATATTAGAATAAATCACACAGGATAGGAGTGATAGCTGATCTCAAATGTAGCAAAGAGGAAAAGACACAAAGACATAGTGTTATCTCAATTAAGGTCATATTGAAAGTATGAGGCCTTGGTTAAACACTGATTATGAAAGTAAATATCTTTTTGCCCAAAGATCATGAAAGTAAGTAATGGATCATTTAGTACTTTGGGTGAAAAGAAGTTATATGTCAATCAGTGAACAGATCTAAAAAGCATGGAAATTCTCTTGGTTTTATCTACTAAAGTTATCTTTTATCACAGAGGAAAGTAATGCATAAAATCACTCACCTTTTGGTTTTATTAGAAGTCATTTAAGGCTCAGCCAAGAAACAGGAGAAGTAGTCATTTAACAAATCCATAATCAATTAAATTCAAACATTCAATAAATTGCTCATCATTATTGTTGACAGTTCAACGTGGAATTTTTTTTTTTTTTTGGACCATAACCAACGTAGGAAACTACCAGCCTAGTGCCTAAGACAATAACTGCTACCCAGAGAGTAAAAACCATCAGAATGTTGCCACTTGGTCTGAAGTACAATGAATAGAACAAACGACACATGGAGCAAATGTAAAACATAAGTTAGTCCTTAAATATATCAACACCATGCCACAGTGCAATCAGAAGGAAGATGCTGAAAACATGATTGACCATACAATATCACCAATATATTCCTTTCAAAAATCACATGCATTTATGCTTTATTTTGGAAGGAGGAGAGGAGAAGAAAAATGAGGGATGAAAGCTGGGCTAACAATTAAACTTTTGTGAGGAGAAAAGGAGGGGACCAATTTTATCCCCCTTCTTCCCCTCCATGTTCCCAAATGGTACCACAGGACAACACGAGAGAAAACAAGTACGGGAAAGAAAAAATCTCTTATGAGTTGCTTGAGAAAAATAGCAAACCATGACTTACAGGAGGCATCCTACAAATACAATCTGCTGTGATATATCCTATAGCACATACCGCTCCATGATGATAATCAAACCTGAAGAACACATTGAACTCCCCAAATCAGGAGAACAATTGACTTTGCACTAAAAAAATGAATGGTCAATCTTCCAAGAAATATTGCCAAACCTTATTTTGCGTGAATCACTAATTGAATTAACTAGTTCTTCTATCAAAGCTGAAGCAGCCGTGGTCGGAAGACCAGAGGAAGCCATTCCAAGTAAGCGTGCTGCAGTTTCACGAGTATCAATGTCGACGTGACTTAGTAATTGCTTTAGCCATGGTAGCTTGTTAGCATAATGAGGAACGATCACCTGAGATCAATATTATTTAGTAGGAAAAGTTAATGCTAGTCCCACGGGGAAAATGAAAAAAGAAGAAGCAAGTCCAGCGTTTTCTTTTATCATACTTGTGGAGTATGAGATCCAATTGCCACCAGCGCCTTGGAGGCACAAGCATGCAACTCAACCGAGCCTTCAAATGCCATAGCATGATCTAGCAGTAAACACATATTTTTCACTGAAGACGAAAATTCAGAGGGTCCTCCATCAGTTTCAGAAAGCAGCTTTTCTGACTCAAAACACTGCAACAAAAACTTGATCATCGCGACATAAGTTTCTGAAGGGAAAAGAAGCTTTTGTTCCCTTGTTTCAATTGATTCTAACAATTCTGGTCTCTGCTTGAGGATGTAAGTTAACATGTCTCCAAGTTTTGGGTACTTCAGACTGATATCATGACGGGTAGGTTGCGCATTATCGTTACCGGGGAACAGGCCTTCCAGTGCCATTTCTCTTCAAAGAAATTTCAAAAGAAAACAGCAGAACAAACAATAACATTACATCAGTAATAGAGACGACTACCACTGTATGCATACATAATAAGGACATAGACTAATATACAAAGCTAGCCAAAGAGACATCTTATCTGTTGGAAGAACTTCAGTGACGTCATGAAACATATGAAGAACACAACCAACCAATATCATGCAGCAATGAAAGAGCATAAGCATGAAGAAACTTAAAACATCGACACGAGATCATTGACATCCACAAATAACACTCATAATCTGACAAAGAGTAACATAACCTACAGGCGCCTATAAAATGCAACAAATAGAGAAATGTCTAACACTCTACATTAAGCCATAACTCCTCCCTCTTATATATGCAAATATTACCCAAGAACGCCCAGTTAATTGACTATAAAGCATTTTAGAATTTACTATCATATATACACTTTGAAGAGAAGATGTCATCTACCTTATATCCAACTTAGGATCTGCAGCCCCAAGCATACATAGATATCGACTTGGGCAGTGTTGCAAATCAAACAATATAGTTGCCCACCTCACAGCACAGAATCGTACTTCACTTTGTTCCTGATTAAAAGGAGGTATCAATTTCCATATAAATTGTATACTCCTGCTATACATATTTACTAAGCCAAACCTGTTTCAAATTTTCCAACAGGAGTGTCTCCAAATCCTTTAGCACAGTAATGGATGCATCCTGATGAAAGGAGCAAAAACAGGGTCAGTGATTTCTCATAAAGTGAGATGCATTGGTAGAAATGAAAGGAAAGAAGGCTGTCTATTGGAACAGAAAGTTTTCAAAACCAGAAAGAAGGAATCTTCCTTCAAACACCCATCCTTATGTTCTTTTCTTTTAGAATCCGAATACCCAAGAGCACATGACAACAGATTGATCCATGCCCGTAGAGGGGATACTTTTCTCACCTATGGATTGAAGTGACTACAACCATATGCAGGAGGAGAAAACTAAGAGATAAGACTCACTAAATACAAAACCAAATCTAATGCCACACTCAACGAAAGATATTTGCAAGTAGAGATATTACAGGCAACTGAACTACAACTAATACTTCCACCACCACCAACCACCACACCCCCCCCCCCCCCTTTTTTTTTCTCTCATCACCACTGCCACTGTTACCAACAGACATTATAAGCAATTCCTCCACTCCACCACCACCATTTTGGATACTACATAATAAGCCTTATTCCAATAAGTGGCACGGCTGTATGAATTATTTCATGCTACTGTGTTCAATTCTGTATCGTGCGTTGTGAACTCTAAAGTGCTATATATCTCTCTTTGTCACCTTCTTCAATATTTTCTTTCGCGTCACACAAATAAACTAAAGAAGTAATTATAAAATTTACGGTAAGTCTGGACTCCAACATAAAATCTAAAGCCAGGAATCTTTATTAGGTTGCACTAAATGCCCAATTGAAAAGCACAAAAGTAACACAAACTGGAGACAAGTCGATGGTCATCCCAATTTATTTGTTCATTTATTTATTTTATAATACCCACCAATTGACTTTTTAAATTTGTAACACCATGGAAACCAGGCTCTTCCTAAGGTTTGAGGTAATGATATCAGTCTTCTATCATACATAAAAAAAGCAGAACAGCAAAAGTGTCAACAGTCTGTCTTCATATTCAGATAACCTTGATTATAAGTGCTTTAGCATAGACCTATAGGTAATGAGATGTAGGCCCAGCTACAATTGTTTCAGAAAATTCAATCTCGAAGCACTACCAGAAAATGGTTTTAAAGTTGGTGAAGAAATTTAAACTATTCACATCTAAAGCGGAACAAATGAAGCTCATCAATTGCCAAAGTGACCAGTTAGAACAAGTATTTGTCATGTGCTACCAGAAAGGGGTCTTCATCAACTATAATTTCATGCAACAGAATGAGAATCAATATTCATATTGTCACCCATATGGAGAGAGTATAGCAACCTTGTATGCAGCAGCAAGGGAGACAGATGCCTCTTGAATTGTAAAACGGAGAGATGGTGCCTCCAACTTCAGTGCATCAAAAAGCCGAGCAGCCATATCAACTTTATCCCTAAAAGCAGAACAAAAAGGGGATAATCCAACGCACAAAAGCACCAAGTTTTGTGAGTGTGTGTGTGTGTCTGTGTTTTTTTTTTATATTTATTGGGGGGGGGGGGGGTGGGGGTGGTGATGGGGAGAATCTTGTCCTGTACCTGAAAAGCTGAGGCGTTCGCTTTGCAAGCAACCCAATTGCTTGAAAAGCAAATGTTTTTGTGTCCTTGGCATTAGTATCTACATGAACAGAGCAAATAGCTATTCATGGACTAAATACTTGCTGGATCTTAATCTTAAAAGATGACTGAAAGAACTACAATCAAGGGAACTCCGTTGCATGCTAGCTCACCTGATTCAGAACTTGAATAACCATCAAGTGTCTTCATAATTCCACTAAGGATAACAGGGCCCATCAGATTCAACTGATCAAGCTTTGCCTGAGAAAGATAACATTCAATCGGCAAAAGTCATCAGTCCACTAATAACAAATTTTCAATAGTAGAATGACAAAAAAAACAGCTAATATCATAGTGAAAGTTGCTTACCAATTTTTTTTTCAGGTTTAATTATGAAATGTATTAAGTTAGTATCTTAAACAAAAAAGAGAGTTCTCAATAGTCCAATGCTTCTCATGCAAATAATCAGCACTGAGAAAAATGGCCAAAGTGACATCACTGCATACGCCTTCAGATATTTTCTTGATAAAAGGAATAGACTCTATTGACACACACATTCAGATATTTCACAGGTACAACTCACCAAAAAAAAAACAAGAGCCATGTAAACACATTACTGTGCTTATTTGGGTTTGCACACTAACAAGCTGAAGTAGATAGGCTCTCTGTCAGATCGAAAAATGGTGGGCACTTGCTAGACGCGTGATACCTGGATATTGGATCTTGCATTGTACCTAAGAAGTCAATTCTGGATGCTCTAATGTTTTAACATTTCATTAGGGTAGCATTATTTCCCATTTTCTCTTTTCTTAGAGCCTTTGAGGGTGTGTTAAGTTTGGAAGAGGCAGTCTTCAATTGGGCAGAAGACCGGTTTCCCTTTATAGCAGCTAAATACAATGATTTAGCAAAATCCTAAGTGCTGAGTGGAGTTTATCTGAGAGGTTGAGCAAAACATACAAACTATGGTGAATGGCATCACAATTAGGCAATTTTACAATGACTACCTTGATATTTCTTTCCAACTTCAAAGTAGGGTAACTATAACTTAAAACCAAGGTTTAGCTCTTACATGCTTGAATACCCAAACAGTGAACTCCATTCCCAACTGCTTCAATCTTGTGGTGGTACCCTGTCCTATAACATTATGATTTCAGATATATCAGCACGGAGAAGAACTATGACTGATACAAATTATCATGAAAAAGAAAGGGCCAAGGATCACAAAATGTTAAACAGGAAGAAAAAAAGGTAGAATCACTCAAGAACAAGACACAGTGCACATAATGCATAGAGTAGGACAGCCTAAATCAGCAACTGTCAAGAGATT
The DNA here is from genome assembly GCA_017140615.1 of Eucalyptus cladocalyx. Taxonomy (NCBI): domain Eukaryota; kingdom Viridiplantae; phylum Streptophyta; class Magnoliopsida; order Myrtales; family Myrtaceae; genus Eucalyptus; species Eucalyptus cladocalyx. The sequence continues at coordinate 8,100,789 of CM029525.1, read as the reverse complement.
ATGATTTTACCTTAGCAACTAATTATTTCAGTAGGACCCGTGACATACCGGATACAGACTTTACTCATATGAAACATCCTTTTACAAAACAAGTTGTGCTCATCAATTATATCACACAAAGCCACACAGATAACTATAACCTCAGGGTATAACAGGACAGATACTTCACACCTTTAACGAGGTGGCAAACTTCAACATATAAATTGAGAATCTACAACAACTTGTGGCTTTCAACATCATCATGCATCAGCCAAAGGCACGGAATATTATATGAGGGCACTAACACAGAAAACTGGCCAGATCCCAAATTACTTATTTCGGCACAACAGGAAACTCAAAAGAGTTTCTTAATAGAGAGCCAAGACATCCCCCAACTGCACCCTGCCAAATTATTCTCACCAAACATGCATTCATTTTGTGCATGTGTTGGTACTTAAATACTAGCACACTTCTTTCCATCTTGCTCTTACGTTGTGGGTAACATTTTCACTTTCTGTTACATCACAAAATAGACCCAAACATACGCTCAATATTTGGCACTTTCCTCTCTGCCTTCTCACCATAACTGCATGTAAATCTCACTGCTACTTGCACTTCATGGACACTCTCTCACATTGCTTCATCTTACTTTGCTACCTCTCAGCAAGTAGTTACTCTCACGAATCTCTCCAAATATGGGTTAATTGCTATATCATCGTATTGGAAAATTCTAGTCCATTTTGTAAGATAAACTGAAGGAGGAGAGTTTTGAAGAAGCCTCCAAATACCATATATGCACCCAAATATGCACTGCAAAGTCAATGGAAAACTGTTTGCTGCAGTAATCGACCGACAAAAGACAGACATCAATCTTGCTTTTAAGGCCAAATTGGCAGGAGCGATTCTAGAATCTGGTGCATCACTATCAGCTCCAATAGAACCTGCACAACATCCAAATAATACAGCATTAAGGGGATATGAGGCATAATGGAAAAACAAAAATGAATGATGTTTACTTAATAGCAACAATAAATCTGACATTATCTCCTTCATGAGTATTGTAGAAATAGTGAGACCACCTTACGCTTATCTAATATTTAAATGTTCTAAAACTCCCCCACATATAAATTGGAATTAGATATAAAGACCAAAGCGCAGAGATTGACCAAGAACTCAAATGTAAATGAGGGGCCACAGAGAATTAACAGAGCACTTCCCACTCTCATATCTTTTAGGCATTGTGAGTATATTGACAACTTATAAAAAACCTAAGCAATTGGATGAAAGAGCAATCATGGGATATAAATACTATTACATGTGTAAATTATGGTCAAGATTTGGTGTATTCAGGTTACTGAAAAGCCACTTTGCAATATGAAGAGTTGTTCGACTTTGCAAACTCTCTGCAATTTTGTATAGGTGCAGTACCCCTGAGTTACAGTTCTCATAAACTTTTTCTGATTATGCTTCAGCAAAAGAGTGTAATGATAAGGGCTATGCAGATTTTGCTTGAATAATGAACTACTTACAAAATGGTTCTAGTGATTGGAATTTCAAAATACCAGCATCGTTTATCTTAATGACTGCACAACCCATTGGCCGAAGAAGTTTCATACCTTTCTCATGGACACTTCTAATTTTTTCCATGGGAGAAAAAAAAAGTGCCAAAAAATAAGGATACTGTCCATTTCACTTGAATAATAAAGTAATCCGAAAAAGCTTTTAGAGATTGAAAACCAGCATCATTTGATGTCCATGATGGCATGATCTGGTTGGCCACAAAAGTTTTATGGACAGAATCAAATGGGTGCTCCAAATCAGAATCTTATTTTTCTCCTGGTTATAGTTTCAGGAAAGTTTATATTTCTCATATAGTGATGCTGTTATCAACAGCACCCTCTAAATGAATTTTTTTTCCTGAATAACAATCTTAAATCAACCACTTTCCAGAAAAAGAAAAGTCTCCAGAAGTTGCTGAAAGAAATATTCAGCACAGTAAAAGGCTAATATTTAAACTGAAACTGATCCTGCCACCAAGAACATGAAAACAAAAATTCGGCATGCGATACCTACAGCTTTGAAATATTAGCCACCTATGTACTACTTTCCTTAAAGTGGCTGGCACTACCTACAGTAATGACATAATTTGGATCCTTCATATATTGGCAAGCTTGAAAAAGAGGATTTTATCAACAACTTTGTGAGCGAAAACAAAGAATCATAGCCCCATACACCTCAAAATGCCACAAGAAAAATAACTCAAATCTGGAAAAACTTTCCTTCAAAGTAACAATGAGGCAGATTCACTCACATTGATCGAGAAACTGACTTTACAATGGAATATTATAGATTGTTGGCCTAGCTGATATAATCTTCAATCAAAGATGGGTCAATTTATTTTGCCCGTATCATGTCACATGCACTATAGACATGAGATGCACCACAGAAAGAAGGTAAAGCCATCCATATCCATTTAGGCAACGAAAGATCATTATTTAGCTTCATTTTTTATAAAAACTTCTCCAAACAGACATGTAACAGAATGAAATCATCTATGCCAAACGAAAAAGCTACAGAAGTAATCTTCAGTAAAAGACTCATTTCCATGGTCCATACCATTGAATAGAAGAAATAGTCTCTTCACAAGCAACGGATCATCAAAATTTGCACCAGAAGCCTTCTTCTTTAAAAGCTCATCCCCTCTTGTTGCAACAGCGCCTTGACTGGTATAAATACAACATCAAGCAACAATGAGATTCCACATGAGCTCATCCATCCAAAGGACAGGACACCAAGAGAGAAAATCTACAATCCCAGGATACCTGTCAACTGAAGCAGCGAGATAGAGGGGATAAACAACTTCAGGGGTGAGCTCCATAGCTTCAACTACATTCAAAATGCCCAACTGCTTTGGGAAAAAAAAAAACACGATAAGAATTAATTGAGATACCCTAGATATTAAAAGAATAATATTGCAGTTGGTGGTAGTGTAGACAATGCTGAAAATCCACCACCCAGAGATTTGCCTTATTGCTAAGATAACATAGAAAGATTTTCAAATCTTAATGACTCCACCTTTCTCATCAAAAGTGTATCACTCGTCAATTGATGTTTCCCAGTAATACGATTAGCTTGAGCAATTGAAAGCCCAGGGGAGATTCCTCCACTGTAAAGAAACAATAACTCCTTGATAAAAGAATTGGAATAGCATCTCATACACAGTAATGTAATGCTCGGTAAGGTGATATACAAACCCTTGAGATGAAGGTTGATACAAGATATTATGAAGGCAAAATTCAATGAAACCTTCCTTATCCTGAGAATTATCAACAGCTCTATACATTGCAGCAACTTCTGCACTGACTCCAGTTGAGTGGCATTCACCAATCACCTGAAAGCATTCAACCATGTAGAAGGACACAATCACGAAACTTCATACTGCACATTGAATACATTATACTGAACATAAGGAAAACAATGGAAGAAAGAGAGGCTGAAAATACATCACTAGGATCAGGCATGTGCAACATTCAGAAGACAACAGGTCAGACTGAACCTAGGATTGGCTTGAACAACCATTTATAGGGACTCTAAAAGACCCAGCTGTAAAAACTTGGAGGTAAATGCCAAACTTGGAGTTGGTCCTCTCCAAATTACCATGACACAAGTAATAGATTTTCAATCAACATGATATAGGACAAACACGTCATTATCATTTATATCTTTCATTTAAGAAAGTTAATATGCATCTAGTGGTAAAGATGTCAGAGAATGGCTCATTCACAAAGATGTGTTCTTCTCACCAATAGACAACTCTTCTCACCAATAGACAACAAGACATATTATGTGAAAGAAACACTCACATTCATCGATGTAAGAACACTCAAAACTAGAAGTAGCACCAAGTAATGTGCTTGAATAGTCTATAGAACTTTGTATGCTAGGGGAATAAAGAAATTTAAACAAACCTTTGCCACAATTCTTAGAACAGTCTCTTGATGCTGATAAGGAAGCTTTGAAACATTGGCTGCAAGTATAGGTGCCATCGTTTCTTTCTCCTGATTATTTAAAAAAAAAAAAAAAAAACACCGGTATCAGGATTCACACAAAAGATTTTCTAGACAGGCAAGTTCAAGATAACAGCTTTTCACTTCCCAAAGACACTTCAGATGCCATAACAATAACAAACCTTCACATCAGTGCGTTCAAAAGCCATCTCAATATACAAGATGCAGAAGTTTTTGACAATTGATGCAGCATCGGGTTCTGTGTATATTCTCCATAAATCTGACAAAGGCAGACCAATTTCAGGTTGGTGTTTCACTCTTTTATTAACATGGCTCAGGATCTCAAGAACCTGTACCAAAAGGGAAATCAATCTGGTCATCCCAAATGAAATGATTTAACAAGGACAACACTGTATAAGTATGAAGTAACAAATAACACATTCGGTTCAGCATATGAACACTTGTGTAAATGAGAAACACTTAAAAGACACAAGAAGAGACATGACAAATGAGGAATGAGGCCAACATGGATCCAAAACATGACAGGAGTATCATTGGATCAATACCATGCCGCACTTCAACAAGTAAATATTGATAAAGTACGTACTGTTCATATTGCCAGGCATTTTTCAGTATATGAACTCAAAAAGGACCACGAGAATAACAGCCACTGTACCAGAATCAAAGATGGTGGTGAAAGGAAGAAAAAAAAGAATTTCTACAACATTGTCTTTCACTGAACCTCATACTCTATACTACCAGGAGTCTTTGAAACGGGAGGATTAGAAGTCTTTCAGTCAATGTCTGATATTACTTCAAAGTAGCATAATGTTTGAGTCAATCAGGTTGCAGCAACAGAAAACTGCTCAATTCCCAGATTTCATAAATTTGGCCTTGTCCTGCACTGTTTCCGCAAAACACAAGGGCAACCATCTTTTTAGAAGGTTCTATGCTTGTTATGTACCATTTACAAGGGATTAAGTCTAAGTAGTATTGAACACAGTGGGAATGATTTAGTAGTTTGAGGAATGAACACATTCGTGGTTAAGGTGCAAACATTCAATTTTCAACACCAAACTAGTATATTCATATTAAATGGTTGCTTAGCCTAATATGATTCAAGTTTAGAGAGTGACTCAAGACGAACTATATTCACAGTTAAACCCCCCCCCTTTGTCTTTTCTAGTCATTTATCCTTTCCTCTTCCTCTTGATTAGTTGAAAAGGTTCTTATACATAAAGGTAACAAAAAATCTTAGCACACGAAGTAGTTACAAACAGCAGAGATGCTTAGAAGATTTAAATCTGTGGAACTTAATGACAGAAAAGATGCCAGACAAACGTTACACAAGAACAACTACAGCCCACCCCACCCACTTAAAAGAAAAGAACAAGAAATACACCCAAATTCTAAATTTTGGTAAATTATTCCCAATGGAAGCATCAGAAGAATTGCAATGTCCACACAATACTTTTCATTTGCAATAAGCAACCCTGCCCCCAAAAAGAAGGGGGGGGGGGGAGCATGGTCATACTAGCAATGTCACCCATGAAGCGTCAAAACTTCACACAAGTAAATTTAGTTCCTTCCAGCAAACAAAACAATCTACAAAGATAGGTTTTCCCCAAACGTCATTCCTTCCCACCAGACATATATGGAAATGGCCTGACAATATTGATAAATAATTTGGTCTTTCTTTATCCAGCATTATTCCTTTTAGAATTCTGTGTTAATAGCTACAGGGTCATTAAACCAAATTTATTGCTTAAATTTGAAATCTCCATTCACAGAATTCCACTTTCAATTGTCAATAGCTATATTTCTTCATAAGTAAGAAAAAGTTGTATGAAAGAGAAAAAATCTGCCGCTTCAGGAATATATAGGATCAGACAGAACAAAAGAAACTACAAGGAACCTATTCTGAAGAAAGAGTAGAGCAAGAACTCCGTAAGTGCTCTAACAGAGCAATTACAGACGAAACTTGCGTCTCTGGTCCATAAAAACGAAGCCTTTTACCGCGAAGTGCACCATACGAGGCAAATGAGGAAGCTTTCATCGAACCATTCAACTCTAAAATATTTTATGTGCTAAATCTTCCGGGCTATCAAACGGTGCCTTGGCCAACCGACCGACCCTAAAAGCCATAGAGCCACTCCTAGGCCTTACAAAAGAATCAAGGCCACTTTCGGTATCTAAGCACGAGCTCTTAGCAGTTCCACTAACAAAAGCATGATTACGGAATTCCCAGGCACCTAAGTGGAGCGAACATCAACCAGACCGACCAAACGAAGTCCGAACGAGCGCGAAGCCACAATCGCGCAGGGAATGCGTGCGCACCTTGTTTCGGACGGCGGCGGAAGGGGAGGACAGCGAGGAGATGGCGAGAGGGAGGAGCTTGGCGAGCAGGACTTGGAGATTGGAATCGTCGCAGAGCGCCAGGCGGGTCAGCATCCGGTCCAGCATCTCCTCCAGCTCCGCGTCGGACCTCGCCGCAGCCGCCGTCGCCGGCGCCGGCGTCGACGATTGCGCCATTCGCGATCTCGATCGGGGGCGGCGCGGTCGCGAAGGGAAGGCGAAGGAAGGTCGAGCAATCGGTGTTCGGGAGCGAGAGGAAGGAAATCGAATTGATGTGATTCTGGTTTTTTTGAACACTCTGCCTCCGCTTTGTCTTGGGCAAGAAACCAAAGCAATTAGTCCCCTTCGAGTTCTGCCGACTCTTTCGGTTTCTCCGAGATTATTGTCCTCGTTTGACAATTTTTTTTCTTTTAAGAATTTGCGAGAGCAGCAGGAAAATGAAATAAAAAGTTTCAAATTGTACAATATCGTCACTAGACTTTTAATTTTTTTTTTAATGTATTCTATGAATTCTAATGTCATCCTTAAACTTTACATTTAGTCCAACATTCTACGTAGTTCTTGAACTTTTAAACATTATTTTTTTTTGGTAAAAGGTAATCATATTAAGCTAATAAATATTTACAACAAAAACGACACCAAAACATGCATTCATAGTGAATATAGACATAATGAGTGAAAGAATGCCTAAGGGAGAAGAAAAGGAAAGCCAACAAGGCACAAAACGCGGTTAAGCCGCACAACTACGGCCACGTCAAAAAGATGGACCAAACAAAAGAATGCAACCAGCCAGCCAAACAATGGCAACCCAAGTTAAAACCAAACAAAACGTCATCACCCAAATGGAAAGGATGAGACAACCGGCAGGAATCAAGGCCAACATCAAAACAGCAACGGACCCTCCTGCACCACCACTCCAATCTCGAAAAATTATGGTTGCGCTGGATTAAAAGAGAAGATACAGGGGTCTATCCCCCAGCTACATTGAAGTCTCCCGTTTCTTGGTTTATCTTCAACATTCGAGAAGGTTAGAGCCTTATTCTTAACCACTTTAATAAAGTTGTTCTACATAACCGGAAGCATGAAGGTATAGTTCCTAAAGAGAATCTCATTTCTATATTTCCAAATAATGTGGCAAAGAGCCCCAAAAGAGAACCTGGTGATAGAGTGATAAAAATCTTTACCGAATAGGAACTTAACAGCCTAGCAAAGGTTGTCAGCCCAAGTCTCATTCCTGGAGGTTGCATTTGGCAGCCCAAGAGAAGGCACAACTAGCCATAATGCTACACTGAAAAAAGAGATGATCAATAGAATCCGGAGTTACTTTGCAAAAGGGGCACACCGCATCCCCAATCCTGCCATGCGATAAGAGTAAGGCCTGCGTAAGAAGACGATTCTTAGTTATAAGCCAAAGAATGAACTGATATCTTAGAGCTATATCATTGTTCCAGATCAATGAAGCCCAATTGACCCGAGGCTTCTTTTTCCTTATGAGGTGCCAAGCCAAAACAACCGAGAATAAACCAAACGTGTTTTCTTTCCAAGTAAGACAATCCGAAGCCTACACTAGAAAGGGAAGGGGATGTTCCCAAGACTATAAAGCTTCTCGCATAGTCTGACCAACAGGCGAAAAAAGATTAGCCACTGTCGCATGCCTGGGAAGACCAAATCTGTAAATGAAAGAGTCAAAAACATCAAATTGAGGGGGCCTCTCGGGTGCCAATGGTTGAACCAAAAGGAAACAAAGCAACCATCTCCTAATTTCCATAGAAAAGATAACCGAAAATCAATCCTAAGGTGGAGGATTCGCTTCCACGCCCAAGAGCAGCAGGTGGGTTGCTTAACCACCCAAAAACTCTTCCTTTTAATGCCTACATTAAACATTTATCAATTTTTAAGATATCACATTAAATAAATTAAAAATTTAGAAATGACACTGTAGTTAAAGTTCAAAGATCTATATTACACAAATTAAAAGCTCAAACATGATATTATATATCAAATCAAAATTCAAAGACCATTTGTGCTATTGTCCCAAGGTGACTACCCAAATGCTAGAGGTCAATTTTGGTTTTTTTTTTTTTTTTTGGTAACCGAGAACTCCATCACGAACCCCGTGCTTGAACGGCTCCTGACGGCTGGGCCCCTATACCTCGGAGGAGACTAGCCTAGCAACCCACCGCTATGACCTCTCACTTAAATCGCTAGCAACTACGGGTTTCGAATTCTTGACCTCTATGATGAGGAGAGACTCTTAACCAACGTAGCTACCCACGGATGGGTTAGAGATCAATTTTGGTTCATCCTTAAACTTTTCAACATTTTCATATAATTTAAGGCCAACATTGAAGATTCACCAATAGTTCAGGATCCATATCAAACAAATTAAAATTTTAAAAATGACTTGCACATTAAGCCAAATATTGAAGAATCACGTTGTACAATTTAAAAATTCAGAGAGGATATTGTGCATTGAATATACGTTTAGAGATAATTTATATTAGCATCCCAAAGTAATACCACATAATTGCTATAGTTTTGATTTTGGCCCCAGCTTAACTTTGTGATGAAATTGATCCCTAAACTCATCGACAAAGATTCCATTACATGTTTCATATCTCCGTCTAGATGTGGATTGAAAATATCGGCTCCATCATGGAATTAAAAAAATAAAAATAACCAATATTTGGATCTTATGTGCACATGAAAATTTTCTTACCTCGTTGTTGTTTTAGGTTTCTATCATGAATTCTCAGCCACCAATTTGCATGGGAAATCTTGGATTCACGGTGCATATGATGCCAATTGCCAGGCACAACAAATGATGTACGTCAATGGCAATAGATTCTACCTCAAGATGAGGCCAGTTTAGCTCTTCATGTCTTTCTGTGAGCTTTTAGATTTGGATCTTATGTGTACACCAGAAAATGTGTAGAACAATTATGAACAGTACGCATTCATCTGCCCCGGAACAGCAGAATTGTCTGAGAAAGGGATTCGGATTGTTTATTAGGCCAAGATATTGAGAAGTTTTGAGGAACCATTAGATACCGGCGATGGGATGATGTTAGTCTCGGCAAAGTTGCCGGATCGATGAGAAGAAGTGTGTTTAATTGCCATCTTAATCTCCACAACAAAAGGCACACTGCTTTGTTGCCGATCCTACATATTGTGTGAAAATGGTTGTTTCTGTTGCTATGTTTCTGATGAAAATCACGTTAGCTATTTTCCTCTCCTAAAGTTCCTGAAGTCATCATCTGCTCTTTATGTGGAAGTTGTTGGTTTGGGAAACCTAAGCTAATTTACCATTGCTGCTGAACTTCCTTTCTTTTGTATCTAAGTTAACACTTTGAAAACAAATAACTGATCTTCAAGAAAAGGACTGTTCCCCCAGGGAGGGAAACGGTAGAAGGGCTTTCCAAGAGCGAGAACAACGAACGCAATTAATGCAGTCATTGTGCCGATGAACAAACCCCAGTACGAATTCATGTTAACCCCCACGACACCAGTGACTCCAGTGATACCGGCAAGGGTTGTAACAAGCAAGTACCAATTGAAGTAATTTGCTACATCCTGTGAAACCATTTATAGAGGTGTACAAAAAGAGAGCTTTGCCTCCTTCAATGCATGATGATTTGCCGCAAGGATCAGGATGAAGATTCTTGGAGTACGCTTGAATTGTGGCCATGCCCAATGCCTGCAAACGACATCAGCATTCCCATGAACATCAAAGTAGATAAAAGAACAATCTTTTCCCTGTCCTTGAGGTAAAAAAACAAAAGGCTTTGAGAATCACCACAACTTCCATGGAGCCAAAATATTAGACAAGTGTAGAGTCCATTTAGGTAAGTGTCGGAGATGAAACTGCCAACAACCGAGAGCAAGCACGCCGTGCCCATGAAGTTTGTTAGAGTGTTTGCAGATGTTGACAGGCTGAAGTAGAGTACGTATGTGAAGTAGAGCACCATGGTTGACATGTTGGCCACAAACCCAATATTCTCGAGGAATGCCAATCCTGCATAACCTATTATGGTAAAAAAATCTCCCTCAAGACGATCTTTCTTGCTATGTGTTTTAGCTTAGCAGAATTCTGTGGTCAAGTTAGTAAGGATATGCTCACCAAACACAAAAATGCTAGCCCTGTATCCACCCTTATTTGCACGCGCTGAACTGAGGGACATGTCCACATTCTTGTCAACCTGCATCAGATCAGACAAAATCAATAAAAACCGTATCGATAAGTGGAGAAAATGGCATGAGTTTGAAAACCTTTAATGTGATAGAAACATTATGAAACCATTGCTGATATTTTTCAAATTCCTAGAAAAAGCTCTCGATGATTCCAGCTTGTATAATTTGCCTCGCCATTGTGACTATGAACAACATGGAACAGAGTTGTAGCTATATTAACACACGGAACCGAAGCATCACCAGTGTCTTTCTCCATCATCTTCATGACATATATCTTAGGACATAATGTTCCCTTTTCTTATCTTCATCTTCGATTGATGATGAAGACTCGTTGTCTGTTTTGCAGGAGCAGCCACAACAAAGCACATATTAAGTCCAAGAACATCTGCAGTTGGAGATACCTTGGGTTACCTCCATATGTTGATTCGATGGCTCTTATTTCTGATTCCATCTTTTGTAATGAATGAACTGATCCAGTCATCCTACTTCTTGCAATTCTTTACAGGATATTACCCGCAATTTCTCATGGACAAGAATGACATCATCTACGTCAACTTTCATTATGTTTTTTTGTGAGCTTTTATATTTGGATATTACCTCGAGGCCCCAAACAAGTAAGACAATTAAAATGTACAAAGGTTTACATTTGTCGTTGGGTATCAGAGAATATTTGCAAAGTAGATTGGGAGGCTTCAAGTCATCACTCAAGAAATCGAAACATATATGGAGAGCAACTTTGGATTCTTTGGTCTGGACTTGCGACCTTGAATTTTTATGTTAGCTTCCCCAGTCCCAATGAAAAGAAGGACAGAAGTAGCTGTGTTATCTGATTGTATCTCCCTTGGGGCTAGGCTCAGAAACTTGAGCATCTGTCTTGTACTCACACGAAGAAGCCCAAAATGTATAGGCTCAGAAACCGACAATACATGTTTATTATTCCTCTAGCCTGATCTGATCTGATATTTGGCTCCGTGGAAGTTGTGGTAATTTTCAGAAATATAGTTTTAAATCTCAAGTGCAGGATAAAGAATGTTCTTTCCTCCTACTTTTGTGTTCATAGGATGCTGATATCATGTGCAGGCACTGGTTATGGTCACAATTCAAGCGTATTCCAAGAATCTTCACCCTCACCCTTGTGGCAAATCATCGTGCATTGAAGGAGGCAAAGCACTCTTTTTATACACCTCTATGATTCTACTCGCACTCGGTGCTGGCAGAGTCAAGGGTGCTCTTCCGGCGCTTGGTGGCGATCAGTTATATGGGAATGGTGTCACTGGAGAGAAGGCTCTTATGGTTGCTTTAATTGGTACTTGCTCAGTACAATCCTTGGAGGCATTATTGGAATCACTGGAGTTGTGTGGGTTAGCATGACTAAGTCCTGGTATTGGGGATTTTTCATCGGTGCGATGACTGCATTGGTTGGATTCATCATTCTTGCTCTTGGGAAGCCATTCTACATTTTTCCTCCCTGTGGGAACAGTCCTCTGTTGAAGATCGCAAAGGTTTATTTTGTTGACACACTTAAACTGTGTTCTCGGTCATTTACGTACGTAGTTATCAGCTGTAATATTTGCATTTCAGGTGGTCGTGGTTTCAATTCGGAATAGACAGTTAACGCCACCAGTAAATCCTGACGAATTGTATGAGATTATTGAGAAAGAAAGAGATCCGTCTGAAGAGAAAATTCCACATTCCGACCAGTTCAGCTATTCAACTGAAATCCTTCCCTAGTCCATACGGAAGGTCACTTGTAAACTCCTAGACGATCTGGTTTTTGGCAGTAACTTTTCGATCCTAAAACCAACAATGAAGACCAAAAATCTTTGTTTAACCAACAAATCATTCTCTTTTCAAGTTTCCGTCATATAGCTGCCCCTGTCGAATTTTCCTGTTAAAAACAATCCTTATATCTTAAGATTGATTATCAAATCTCTCTAATCAACCAGGTTCTTGGACAAATGGCGCGTTTAGTAACGATTTTGTTCCTAGGAACAGGTTATAGCTATAAATGATTGTTTTTTATTCTGTTCCAGGAGCTAATTCTAAGTAAAAGAACGCGTTTGATAATTATCCAAAAAAATTTATTCTAGAATTGCGTTTGGTACCGGATAATGTGCTCATTAATTCTGTTGCAAATCAATTTCTTTTAATTTTTTTTCTTTTTCTTTCTTTTCTTTTTTCCTTTTTCTCCTATTCTTCTTCTTTTTATGGCTGGTCACTAGACCAAAGACCGGCCAGACAAGGACCGGCGACCTCACCGGAGCATCGCCGGCCCTCGGCGAGGCTTGGCCCTCATCGGCTGAGCCTCGCTGGTGGCCAAGTCGGCCTCGCCGAGGCTAGGCGAGGCCTGCCTAGCCATCGGTAGGGCTGGGTGAGCCTCGCCGGTGGCCAGGCGAGCCTCGCTGAGGCTAGGCAAGGCCTGCCTAGCCACCAGTAGGGTTGGGCAAGGTTTGCTCAGCCACCAGCGAGGCTCGGCCTCACCATGCCTTCGGCGAGCTCGCCGAACTAGTTGTAGACGACCGATGGCAGCAACGGCGGTGACGGGCGACGGGCGGCGAACGGTTGCAGATGGTGGCGCGCGATTAAAGAAGAAGAAGAAAAGAGAAGAATAATTACATTTTATTCTTGTTTCTGATCCTGAAACAATAGTCATTTTTTTTTTTTATTCTTGATTCTACTCCCAGTCTGTTCTCGGAAACAAAAATTTTACCAAACACGATTTTGTTCCCAAACTGATTCCATGAACGAAGAATCATAATTTGGCCATATTTGGATGGTTACCAAACAGGGCTAAAGCACTCCGTGACGGGACAAATGTAGAACCCTGGAAACTCTGCACAGTAACCCAAGTCGAAGAAGTGAAAGTACTCACAAGGATGCTTCCCATACTTTTCAGCACAGTTGTAATGAACACATGCATGGCACAACTGCAAAATTCTCAGTACACCAGGGCTACCTCATGGATCCCCACATTGGCTCATTCAAATTTCCGTCTGCGTCAATTCCCGTTATACCCCTGTTCTTCAAGTCCTTATACCCACCTACCAGTTTGTTTTTGTGCCCTTCGCTAGAAAAATCAGCGGCCATCCGACGGGCATCACTCAGCTCCAGCACATCAGAGTAGCTCGTCCTTTCGACCATCTCTATGTCGATCGCTAGATTGGTCGAAGTGAAGAGAAGGAATCGCACCATTGAAGATCCACTGCATCCCATCAGCATGTTCTGGCTGTCTTTCCAATACAGCATATTCGGAATTGCCGACATGTTCACGTTGGTTGGATTGCTAGAGTTCTACAAGGAGGCACCGTCGGGAATGCGGTCGCTATCCACTTCTCCGACGTGGCTGTCGCAGTCTTTCAGCTACTTCCTGAGCCCCATCTTCGTCAACATCATAAACTCGGTGACAAGAAGGATCACCCCGAGCAAGCAAGGGTGGTTGCACGTGACGAACATGAACCCGAACAATCTGAACCTCTTCTACTGGTTCCTGGCTGTGCTCAGTTGCCTAAGCCTGGCAAACTATGTGCTTTGGGCTTCCTGGTACAAGTACAAGAAAAACGATCCAGAATTCCAAACCGAAGCCAAGCCAACAAATGGGCAAAACTAGAACATTCAAGAATTTTGACCTTTTTTTTCAATAAAATTATTATTGAAGCCTGCAGGGTGTCACTACAACGTTAAACACAAGGATCTTGGGAGAGATGATGAATAAGTGTGTTTCTATGTAATGTTGTCAATGATAAAGCAGCAACCTTTTTGGTTCCTTGATGTTGTTTTTGTCTTCAACCCCATGATATACAGTCAAACAAGTTGCAAAATTGCTGGCAAGAAAACAATCAACAGCTGAAAAAGCAAAACTTTGTCGATCTTACGGGACAGGGCAGAGGTTCCCCCACGTCCTCTTTCTTAAACCCGCGAGGCAACACCAATCATCAGCTTCGTCGATCTTTATTACTTGATGCTCTGGCGCGCCGGCGATCCGACGCCCGCTAATCCTCGTAATCCTCTCCTCTATACATGTTACTACGCCGCCGCCATGCCTTCAATTTTCTTCACGATCTCTCTTAGCATCATCAATAAAAATCGAATCTTTATCGTCGTTTTCGAGCCTCCCCGCGACTGCGTCGACGCCGAGCGACGAAACGCACTCCGACCTCCTCGCCCTCTGCTCGAACTCGCGGTCGCTTGCCCGGACCAAGCAATGCCACGCTCTGGGAATCGTGGGTCGGTCCCTCCCTCGCAGCGTCTCTCTGTGCGCTTCGCTCATCTTGAGCTACGCAGGCCATGGGGACATCGCGGCGGGCCGCGTCCTGTTCCGCCAGACGGTTGGGCACTGCCACACGGCCTTCTTGTGGAACACTCTCATCCGGGCTCACTCCGTGTGCGGAGCTCATGATGGGTTTGAGACTTACAACGCGATGATCAGGAGCGGGGTTCGGCCTGACGGCCACACGTTCCCTTTTGTTCTCAAGATTTGTGCGGATTTTGCGGAAGTGAAGAAGGGGATGGAGGTTCACGGGGCCGTGTTCAAGTTGGGTTTCAATGGCGATGTCTACGTGGGGAACACCCTTTTGCAGTTTTACGGTAACTGTAGGGATTTGAGAGGCGCAGGGGAGGTGTTTGACGAAATGGATGAGAGGGACATTGTTTCGTGGAATACCGTTATCGGAGTCTTTTCGATGAACGGTTTGTATCAGGAGGCTTTTGAGTTTTTCAGCAGCATGAATTCGAGGTCTGCGATGAGGCCTAATATGGTGAGCATTATTAGTGTTTTGCCAGTATGCGCCAGATTCGAGGATGAAGCCATGGCGTCTCAGATTCATGCTTACACAGTCAAGCTTGGGTTGGTTACAAATGTGACTGTTGGGAATGCGCTGGTGGATGCGTATGCAAAGTGTCGGAATGCAGTAGCTGCGAGGCATTTTTTTTATGAGATGGTTGAGAAGAATGAAGTTTCATGGAATGCAATCATAACGGGTTTTGCTTATGGGGAGCGCAATGTTGATGCTTTGAATATGTTCAGGTCAATGATCTCTGCGGGTATGAAGCCAGACTCTGTCACCATTTCTAGTATGCTTCCTGTGCTTGTTGAATTACAGTTGTTTGATTTGGCCAAAGAGGTGCATGCATACAGCATACGAATGGGTATGGAATCTGATCTGTTCATCTCCAACTCATTGATTGACATGTACGCAAAGTCTGGCCATCCAACTATGGCTTCTAGTATGTTCAACAAAATGAAGGTCTGCAATATAGTGTCATGGAATGCTATGATTGCTAACTTCACTCAAAACAGGCAAGAGGTTGAAGCTGTAAATCTTATACGAGAAATGCAAGTTCATGGTGAAGTTCCAAGCTCATTAAGTTTCACAAACGTGCTTCCTGCTTGCGCTAGGATGGGTTTACTTTCTACTGGAAAAGAGATCCATGCAAGGACATTTCGCATGGGACAGTCCTTTGACGTGTTCATCTCCAATGCCTTGACAGACATGTATGCAAAATGTGGCTGCTTGAACCTTGCCAGAAAGGTTTTCAGCATGTCACGGAGAGATGAAGTAACATACAATATACTGATTGTCGGCTATTCTCAAACTAGTTATTGCTTAGAATCTCTTAGTTTATTAAAAGAAATGCACTTCATGGGTATGAACTATGATATTGTTTCCTTTGTTGGAGCTATCTCAGCTTGTGCAAACATAGCTGCAATCAAGCAGGGTAAAGAAATTCATGGGCTGCTGGTCAGGAAACAACTTCATACGCATCTCTTTGTTGCAAACTCTCTGTTGGACTTATACACGAAATGTGGAAAGATTGATATTGCTACAGAAGTATTTGACCGTATGCCACACAGGGATGTAGCCTCTTGGAACACTGTGATCATGGGTTACGGGATGCTGGGAGAAATAGAGACTGCTATCAACCTTTTTGAAGAAATGAGAAATGATGGTTTGGAATATGACTCCGTTTCATATATTGCAGTATTATCAGCATGTAGTCATGGAGGGCTGGTTGAGAAGGGAAGGGAGTACTTTAAAGAAATGCGGTGTCAGAATCTTGAGCCAACACAGATGCACTATGCTTGTATGGTTGATATTCTTGGCCGAGCTGGCCTTTTTGAAGAAGCTCTGGAACTAATTAAAGGCCTGGCCTTTGAACCAGATGTTAATATATGGGGTGCTTTGTTGGGGGCATGTCGTATGCATGGGAATATAGAGTTGGGCTGTTGGGCGGCTGATCATCTTCTCAAGTTGAAGCCAGATCATTGTGGATACTATGTACTCCTCTCCAACTTATATGCAGAAGCAGGGAGATGGGATGAGGCAGATAGAGTGAGAGAATTGATGAAGTCAAGGGCAGTGAAGAAGAACCCTGGTTTTAGTTGGGTTCAGACACATGATAAAGTGCATGCTTTCGTGGTCGGAGAGAAAGTAGAGGATTTAGATCTGTTTGCTCGGCTTGCAGAAGCTGGCTAGTATGTTCTAAAATGGACATTAAGAAGAGTGGCACATCAGCTAGGATTTTAAATGCTCACTGCAGAGTCTACCCTGCAACTTAAGAACCAAGGAAAAAGACTGTAAGCGTCCTCTCAAGGTTCTTGCTTCGTTATTCCCATGTAATTACATGTTAGCAATCACTATAATAGCTCCAAGACTTGAACTACAGCACGATAGAAAGTGATTGCAACCGATAATGCAATGAGATTACCCTGTTTAGAGATTATCATTTTCAATAGTTACAGAGAACAGCAGATGAAAGCTTGTTAAAGTACAACAAATTACCTAGAAAAAGAAAGGGGTGCATCTACCCTGCACAAAAATGGAATTTACAATGCACGTGAAGATCAAATGGATGTGAGCCATGAGACTTCAGGGAGGAAGGCATCATTGAGAATTGAACACTGTGGACTGTAGAAACTGGAGGTAAGCAATTCCGGAAGGATGCACGAACCCATCTAGCTCCCACCAGGTAAAGCAAACCTATTAGAAAAGGGTGTATCCGAGTTTCAGATGAGATTCTTGGTGGGCATGAGAGTGCATCAGGATCCATCTCGATGCGGCCCATGCTATAGCAGTAGGTCAAGACATTGTCTGATCTATTACATGCAACGCATGGTCAATCAAACACGGAATCCTTGGCTCAGAGGATGAGAGGACGTTGTGAATGTGAGAAATGTTGGATTGCTCTGACAATTGCTCAGCACATGATATGTGAATTTTGAGGGATGGGCGGTGATGGCAGGAATAGCTCTCACTCGAGCAGATTTTCTTACGTGAGGAGCACATATTATCATCCTCTTTCATGAGAGCCAAAGGTTGCGTAATTGTTGGATTTTCCCATCCAACGAACTCATATCTTGTGGTAGGCTTGAGAGCACAATTGGGACTCGGTGAAAATACAGTCCCTGCACCAATATAGAAGCTTGCTGTCCCATTGGCCGCAGCCGCAGCCGCAGCCGCAGCCGCAGAAGGCATTTGTCAGTCCACTGAACACCAAGGGCAGAGGATGGAAAGGATGAAACGGATGGAAAGGATGGAAAGGATGAAACGGATGGTTTTTGTGTGTGTGTGTTTGTGGGGAGGGCAAGTGTAATTCAGCACAAGATTTATGTAGATGGAGGTCTTCACATTCTCTGCAGCTATGAATAAGGTCCAAGCAGGATCGGCCGCGTGCAGATCATTTAATTCCATAAATTCGGCCGAGATCAACCAGTCTGAGTATCAAGGGGTGACTGAGTCTCCATTCTTTTGAGGTCTTCTCCCGAATGGTCTGACCTCGGAGCAGACACCCAATGATTTTGTTTATTTAAGCGTGGTCTCATCACAAACCGTCAAGCGCAGAAAGGCAAAGCCATACGGATGGAAAACTGTAAGTTCCGAGGAAGAAAGTTGAAACTAGGTCTTCTTTCGGGGGTTCATTTATTGTCTTCTATTTTTTTTTGGCTCCTGAGAATACGAGAGCTCTCGTTCATCGGCCATTCCACAATCTGTATTTTCAAATACATGGCCTAGGGAACATCTGCATTCAATCATCCATTTTGCCATTGCAAGATGAACATTTCTTGTACTGTGAGCTCCATGACAGACCTGCGCCAATCTAATGGCTAAAACCCGTGAAAGTACACATCCATCCGGAATATAAATTATCTATAATGGTTCGCCTATGTGGTTTGGCGAAGAAATTAAACATTCAATTTGGACAGCGAAAATACTCTCAAATTCTAGGGCAATTGCCTCATAAAGCAATAGACATACTTCTGGATTTTCATTAACTGGAATGTGGAATGTGGATATCGATCGAAATCACAAACATCTCAACTCGAGTGTTTACAAATATAAGAGCATGCTTGTTCTTTCTCCCCTTCCCAGCAAGTGTAATTGGCATTGACAAATCCTCATAAACTTCATATGTTCTTTCATTTTCTCCATTTCCACATAAAAAAATCGATGACAAGATGAAACATGAGTCTGGAGTAGAGAACATGATTCCTCATTTGCGTCAACTCAGCTGAGTCCAACCCCAACCAAACCATCATTCGTGTCAACTGGCTGTCACCTGAAAAATCCAACAATGTTTCTGCCATAGGCATTCCCAGCAACCGTGGAAAATTGGTCAATATAATGGCATTTGTACGAACGAATTAGCGTTAAAATTAGCCAAATCGCCGAAATTGGGAAACCCGAACCAATGCTATGATTGATGACAAACCACTGCCGAACAAGAGTCATCACCATCTAGGGTCCACATTTTCAACTCTTCAAGTTGCTTCCGAATTACGTCCAGAGCAGCATCAGGAGACCAGTACAGTACCTTGTTTTCTAATCCGGGAGAAGCCCGTTCAACACTGCTTGTGCCAATGTTGACCCCGAGGCTTCTATCATCAATCCTCTTGACCCTCACCCTCTTGGATTCTAGAAAACTCGCTGCTATGTCTGCAAAATTGCTGTTTTCCCGTGAGATTGAAAGCTTATCCCACAAAGAATCTCCTGCTTCAATTGCATGTACAAAATTATCGAGCCATAGTTTCCTGACAGCAGAGGAGCTCCGAACAAAAATAAGAGCCAAGCTCTTCCCTGCATATAAGTCAAAGGTGGAGTCGGTCAAAGCCCGAAACATGCCTCCGTTAGGAAAGAGCATGTTTGCATCCACCACCCAAGCATTGTATTTAAGTTCTAAACATTTCTTAATCGCATATGTACTCGTCATAACATTCTTGATCAACTCTGGAGAGGAATTCTGAGGTCTCTTCAGTTTGTTAGCCCCCAGACTATCCAGAAATTGGTCTGCATCAATAACAGGATGTCCCCTTCTAGCAAGATCAAACAGCAAATTGGACGTAGGGCCCATAAGTATGTAGTTACGAATATTCAGCCTCTCAAAGTGGCAGAGCATGTTTCTGACAATGATCTCTTGAAGCCCAAAGAGGCTCACAAACACTATAGTCTCATTTATTTGCACAGTGTCAAGAACAACACCAAGGTCGTTGAAATTCCTAACGACCCTACCAGGAAGCACCTCTCTAAAACAAAAATCATACCACTTCAGATTACTCAAGGGCTGCATCTCGAGAAGATTGAAATCATGAGGAGCTTCATTCAGAAGATGAGAATCTGGCCCAGCTGTTTTACCATAGTTGACACCAGTATCTCTGTGAGAGACGCTAAGTGCTCTTTCTTGTAAAAAGTTGGTATAAATGTTGAAATATCCACGATCATGAATGAATTTAATGAACCATGGAGTCCATATTTTCTCTCCCAACCTTCTGTACCATCCTGTTGTCACCTGTATTTCCAGACTCAAGTCATGTAATGAACATTAAGAGGAGATAATCAATGCGATAAGAACAGAGTAAGAAAAAAAGATTTCAAACTACCATTCCCTCAAGAATTGGCTTGATGCCCTTTGCCTTGTGATAATCGTACCACCTCCTAAACTCCTTCCAATGCTTTGGAAAGAGAATCTGACCCCAAGTCCCGACCAACTGATACAGGAAAACTTGACTTCTGCCATCGACCTGCAGTTTGTTCCCATGCTTACCTGGCCATAGCAAATAAACATATTTTAAAAAATTACATAATAACTGAACATCCAGTGAGAGAGATGGATCATGCAACTGGAAGGATACCGGAGATAGTTTTGATTTCTCTACAAATTAGCGAGAAATTTCCACAGTCGGCTGGAAAGGCCCCTATCCTGTTTTGTTTATATGATCCTATACACCATACACATCTTCCCATGGACAAGTCATGCAAAAAGTGCAAGTAGTTTTCTATTATATTACATTCAGATATGTGCTAGAAGTTACCAGTATGGCTTTGAATTTACCAGCTTTCAAAATAAATAAACTAATATAAGAAAGATAACAACATGGTGTTGCGGCGCCTACCAACACGTTGCAAGTGGAACCATATAACTGGCATTTTAAAGACACAGTTTTATCAGAGTGACTACAAATTATACCTGAAATAACAACCAGTATATACTCTGCCAGCAAAATGTTCATTAAAAGAAAACACTCTACCCCAGTTTGATGTATTCAAAAATGTTCTGGTGTCCCGGACAAGTCAAAAAAAGAAAAACCTTAAATCTTCTCCAAACTTTAATCAAGTGCACAGAGTTTTTATGAAAGAAGTAAAGACGAGACCACAGTTTTCCAATAAAATCATCTTCTAGCAGCAATATATGCATAGACTGGTTATCCAACATCTTTTATCTTGCAATTGCCATAGCTAGTCAACTACATACTCTTACTCATGATGCAATCCATAATGAGATGTTGGTGCCCATTTATGCTGACACCAATTCCACAATTTCAGAAGCAAAACCAGCCTGCCCAGCAAATTCAGACGAAATGCCCAAATCTCAAAGAATTAATGGTAAATGATTTGGCAGGATCGATGACAAGCCAGTACAGAGTCCAAAATCGAGCTGTGATCTTAAAAAAATTAAGACTTAGCATCGGGGAGATCACAACAAGCCTTCTTAACATGTCTAAGAATACTCGAATCCTCTACTGATCATCGAATTAACTTCACCTTTCAACCTAAATCCACAGAACTACTGTTGCAAAGTTAAACCGCAGATTCAACCTGAGCTCCATTAGCAAACTACATCATTCCATCTCCCCTCATATATTACTTCGACAACTCAAGTAAACTCAAAATTGCCAGGAGAATTATACAAACGAAAGGTACCTGGGACAAACCTTGGTCGCTGAAGCGTCACTCCGTATATCATCGGACTAAAATTCGAAGCATTGTAGTAAAAGTTCCATATCACGGACTTAACGAACTTGTAGAAAAGCGGCGAGACCTCCAGATCATCTTCCACGATGAAGGCGAACTCGTCGTCGGAGCTCGGCCACCACGCCTCCAGCCACTGCGCCTGCAGCCCGGCGTTGGCGGTCCGATAGTGCACCCGCGTCTCGCCGAACCCCCACTCGAACCCGTCGACGAAATCCAGGATCCTCCGCGCGGCGTCCACGCTCGATCCCGCGTCGCCCGATCCGTTACCGAAGTGGTCGATGTAGACGTGGAGGTGGACGGTGTCGGAGAGGTAGTCGGCGGCGGCGAGGGAGCGGAGGCAGCGGGAGAGGGAGTCGAGGCGGTTGAAGGCGAGGACCTTGATGAGGAGGGTGAAGTTCGGGGCGGCGGCGGCGGCCGGCGGGGGCGGGGATCGGGGAGGAGGCGGGGGCCCTCGGGGATAGGGTTCCGGGAGGCGGCGATGGAGGCGGGGAGGGAGGCGTTGGAGTGGCAGTAGAGGAGGAGGACGCAGAGGGAGAGGAGGAGGAGGAGCACGAGGTGGTGCCACTGCGGCGATCGAGCCATCGGTGCTCTAGGGTTTGCGCGCAGAGAGAGCAGAAGGAGGGAGAAGGAGGGAGATCTCGGAGAGAAGACGGCGGAGCTGAGCTGCGGCTTCGATGGCGGAGTGGAGGAGCGGTGCTGCTGCGCTGGCTAGTCGCGGCGGTGATCACGTGACGTTGGCTTCTTGGCACGTGAACAGAGCGGGTAAATATTTTGGGGTGCTTTTTTCTTTTTATACGTACACTGAAAATTCTAAGATTTTTAGCGAAAATATAATCGACTGGTAAAATTTATAAAAAATAGTACAATCTAAGTAATATCAACACCAAACCGCACCACAACATACGATCTGTTGACGACATATCATTTCTCAAAAAATGAATATTTCAACACATCAGCATTATTTTAATCAAATTAATTCAATTCAAATTTATAAATAAATAAATAATAGAAAAAAGCCTAAAA
This sequence comes from Eucalyptus cladocalyx, assembly GCA_017140615.1. Classification (NCBI taxonomy): domain Eukaryota; kingdom Viridiplantae; phylum Streptophyta; class Magnoliopsida; order Myrtales; family Myrtaceae; genus Eucalyptus; species Eucalyptus cladocalyx. The sequence goes on along the minus strand of CM029525.1, from coordinate 8,077,991 downwards.
TGAATTAAATTAAAAATATTAATCCATCATTTAATAACATTCATTGTTTCAATTTAACAAACTCAATTCCAATAATTCATAAAACTTTTAGAAAAAAAAACAATCAATCCACATTATGGACTCGGGTGTGAGAGCATGTCGGAAGATAAGAGAAAAAAACAAACTTGTAGGGTAAATTATGTGTAACCGAAGTAAGTCAAAAAGGAAAAGAATGTTAAGTTTTTCTTCTTTTCCTCTTTATTTTTTATATGTTTACATTTTGACCCCTATTTGTTAAAAAAATTTAAAATTGACTCGGTAAATGTCAAAATGTCAAACCTTCATGTAGAGTATTAGGAAAATTGATCAAATATTGGAAAATCTAACACTTATTGATCAAATGCCAGAGAATGTGTACACGAATCATAGTGTTCAGACACGAAAACTCTCATAAAGTGTTGATATTTCTTAAGAATCAATCACGCCCTAAAATTCATCAAATTTGAACAATTGAGTTCTTCGATTTATTTTGTTCATTTAGATTAACATAAAATACAGACGTGCATTTTTCTAATATTTTCTCTCTCTACGTGACAATGACATAGATTAAATTATAATTTATTTAAGCAAAATATTAATAAAATAAAATAAAATTATTTTAAAACACACAAAAAAAGAGGGGAAAAAGCTACCATCCTCATTGGCCCCCATCATTGGTAAAGGCCAACGAGGGCTCATCGACCACAAGCAAGGTTTGTGGCCCTTCACCCAAATAGGGCAACCGTTGCTAAGGTCCGCCATAAATGGGCGATAGGCCGATAACCCTTGCCATCCCTTTCCAACGATAGGAGCTATGGCAGCGACAAGCCCTTGATCCTTGTGCCACCCTTGCCCTTGCTCCTTTTTCTTGTATTTTTTTTTTTAAAAATATTTATTTTAATTTATTTTATTTTTTAAAAAATTAAAATTAAATTCAAAACGACATCTTTTAAGCCTTGTATTTTATATTTTAGGCATGTTATCATCGCTGCATAAAATGAAGAAGATATTTAAAAAATAATGTCAACATTTTCCATTAATCTAAATGCACAAAATTAACGAAAGAACTTAATTATACCGATTTAATAAGTTTTATAACTTAATCGCATTTTTCCATTTTCTGTAAAATCACGCAATTTTAAGATTCAATTACACTTTTTAGAACAGATTTTAAAACTTTCATCACACATATCCTTTTTTAGCCACAAGCATTAAGATCTGAATTTTATTCGAAATGGGATTCGTCAATGTAATTTCCAATCCATAAATTTGAATGGCAAACAAGGAAAAAAAGTCACTACAAATGAGATATTCATGTTAAATCAATACATAATAAACTATGTCATGGACATTTTAACGCCTCAATTTTTCCATATTATAAAGTAAATGGATAAAAAAATGAACATGTTGACTTATCATTCAAGGCATGAATTATAACCATTCAGTTCCAGTATTTATAATCCTCGAACGAGTTTTTGACAAAAAATATTATTTTCATAACAACATAAAATTTATATTATTGAAATAAAAATCATTTGATAACAATATAAATCTCGGGCAACGGTGGCAATGGTGGCACAATAGTTGGTGAATGGTGACTGCTGGAGATGGCGATTGACAATTAGTGGTAGTGGGTGGCGACTAGCAATGGTGGGCAATTGACTAGTAGTGAGGGCAATGAGAGAAGTTTTCATTTTTCATTTTTATTTTGGAATTAGAGAAGTAAAAAAAATTTACTTCTTATTTCCATTCTAAACTTATTTCCAAACTAAAAATTTGTTGAATAAATAGAAAAATGAAATCGTCTTACCAAACAAATTTATGTTTTAAATTTATTACCGAAAACGGAAAAGTAGTTCTAGCAAAAAATAAAATGGTTATCATGAAGGCCCTTAAAGATCCAACTTTTTTTATCTATCATTTGAGCAAATGGAACTACTATTAAACATACATCAACGTGGATCATTAAACAAAGTAATAGTTTAATGATGACGTTACTCATTAAATCAAAATTTACGAAACCGTTCATATCATTTTCGCTTATGAATAATAACTATGTGAGTTTTTTTTTTTTTTTTTTTCCAAGTCACCAAATATTCATTTAAAATCAAGACATGATAATCTACTACGCCAAATCACGATGAACACGTCAACACCCTGTACAAGCAAATCCCTGCAATATATATAATGTGAATCTGTCACACCATCAAAATCATAAAAAAAAAAAAAATCTATATTTTTTCTAAGAACTATAAAGGATAAATTTTAGTCTCTTAAATAGTGAGTTACAAAGGTCATCCAAAGCTTGGCCTCAATAGACCCCAATCGGGCATCGAGAATTGAGGCATGAGCACCTAGGCCTCTGCCACAACTTTGATGGACTTTGCGAGCATTGAGGTTCCGAGCTCAGCCATGATAGATCCAAGCATGGTCTTTTATGAACCTGCACCTAGGTGTTGGGAATTCAAGTTTGAGAATCGAGATCTCACGCTCGGCCTTTGTCAACTCGGGCTTGGGTGCTAGGGCATTAAGCACGGGCATTGGGCGTTGACACTGGGGATCTAGGCATGGACATCGAAGTCTCAAGCCCCCATTAACATTAACCATGTCACATAGGATGAATAGTATTCGCATTGGCAATTTCGGTCCAAAATTAGTTAAATAAACTTAATTGGCACAAAGGCAAAAAGAATTAGGATTAAATCAATTCAAACAAAAAATTTAGAATTGTATTGATATAAATATAATAAATTTATGATTTTTTTTTCGTACTTTTTCCGTTGACAACCTAGTTGGCCCTATATGATTACCGGTGAATCGATATAATGATTTCATATTAGTCACGATATCAGAACGCGTAATCATAATCAATGCCGTGGACGGCGTTTGCTGATAGCGATAGAGAGATGGTGATATATAGAGACCCAACTGACGAGTTACCCAATCGGCTTGTTATGTTGACCGTCGGATTAACGTTGGCAATTGCCTGATTAGACCTTTGTATTATCGGGAAATTACAGAACAGGGACACCTTTCCCACGTCAACGTCAGAGCCCGAGAAGTCCAAAAAGAGCAAAACGGCACGTCGGTTCGGATACCGACCTTTTTACTTTTTACACGAGGATTTGATATCGACGCCGCACTTCCTCGTCGACCTTGGTATTAACGGAAGACCCATAAATGTGTTCCCACTTCCAAGGGGCGTTTGTTCTTTTTTTTTTTTTTTTTTCATTTTCTCAAAAAAATAAAAGAAAAAAATGACTACTCTAATGCCTAAATTAAAAATATTATCGAATTCCAACAAATTATTAAAAAGAATTCATGCTAATTTATCTGTGAATATTTACGTATTGCGAGCTAAAAATAAATAAATTAAAATGTGTCCCGCGCAATATTTGGACTTTTGCTCGGAGTGACTTTTAGCTTTACATTTTAGCTTTTTCTTTTTTCCGCAAATTTTACGATGTGGTTTGATTATTCCTTGGAACTCGGATTTAACTCGGAGGCCATGCTAGTTCACCTTCACGTAGTAGGCTAATTATGGCCGGGAGACACATGGTTGTAGTATAATTTATTCACAACTTTTTAGCATTTTGAATGACATTATAGGTTTCGGTGGGAAAGTAAGGAAAGTCACCCGTGAACTTGTCTTGATTTCCAATAAACAAACTTTAAAATTAAGCATAAAGTAAAATGCAAAAAGCCAAACCACACATGAAAATGGTTTATTTGACTTTTAGAATTTGAAAAAGGATGGTTTGGATTGAATTTTACTTTTGAATTTTGACTTTTCTTAGATCTCGTGGGTACATAGTTTGATTTTTTGATGTACAATTATTGAAACCTTTACGAGTAGTCTTTATGTTGAAATGTAAATCCGCGTCTAGTTTATTTGGTTTTAGGGTGATACTTTTAAGTAAAAAAAAAAAAATTACTTTCAACTTTGACAAGTGTGGACAGGCACTTTTACGCATCGCGTTAAACATCTAAATTATAAATACAAATATATATCAATTATCATTTACAAGTTTAAATCATTTAATTAATTTTCGGAAATTCAAGATTATGCTCCTTTGATGGAAAATTCAGATACCTCTTATTGTATTGTTCTAAACCCAAATTTAGACTTACATAACTTAAAGTCATGACTATCAATTTCTACAGAAAAAACCCTAAAGAGGTCTTTTTTTTTTTTTTGGTCTAACTAAAGAAACTATAGAAAAAAAATCTCTCTTTACAGCTACGCAATTCCATAAATTGTTCTCACTTGGATCAAGATCAATAAAGCAATTCTTGTGTCCTTAGTAACTTCAACAAGATTCCTTAGTTGTCGGACCCATTAATTAAAGACTCATCTTACTCTGTCTTCCCTTATATAGAAACTGTAGATTGATAAAATTACGTCATTGCATTTATTCTTGGGAAAATTCCAAATAAGGACCTGAAGTGAATATATTTTTTCAAATAATGACCAAAAGTGAACTTTGTGTCAAATAATGACCAAGTGGACCCATTGTTTCAAATAAGGACCCTAGTAATTTTGTGTCAAATAAGGACCGAAGTGATCAAAGTGATCAAGTTAATCTCTATTGAGGACCTTAGTTCATCGATCAATAGACACTTTTTTGTGATTAAAATGGAGGCAATTTTGTCATAAATTTGTGATTGGAAAATAAAAAAGAGAAAATTATAAATTAATTAAGTTTAGGTTATTTATTTAGATGTTTACGTTTTCTTCCTCTCCCCGCTGCTCCTCAAACAAATCGCGATGGTCATCGTCATTTGACTCGATTCTCCCGTCCTTACCTTGCTTCGACTAGCGGAGAATTTGGGTCTCCACAAACAAAGAAAGAAGCATATGGTTTTCTTCTTGTTTATAAATTCATGCCTCAAGTAAGGGATGGTGTCGGTCTTCGACTTTCACCTGCGGAGGATGGGTACAAGGAATTGGGAGACCGTAGAAAACCCAGGGTTTTTTGTTTCTATTTTAAGATTTGTTAATTTTTCCTATATTTTTTTTTGGACAAAATTGCCCAAACTCTAGTCGTCACAAAAATATCTATCAAGCAACTCGGTCCTTATTTGAAATTAATTCAACCACTTTGGTTTTTTTATTCGGTACAACTTGGTCTACTTGAGCCTTTATTTGACACAAAATTCATTTCGGATCCCTATTTGAGAAAAAAGATCCACTTTGGTCATTATTTGGAATTTTCCCTTTATTCTAATCAATAAATTTCCATAAAACCTTTGACTATTTTGTACTTTAGGTACATATGAGAAAATCACAGTGCACATTTCTTTTTCTTTTTTTTTCCTGAAATTGCGATGCTATATAAGGGTACTCTTCTGGAACAAACGTGCGAAAAAAAAGAGAGAAATTAGTAGTCTTCTTTTTCATATCATTTTAAAATTTTCAACTTGAGCTCCTTTGATCAGAATAAATGAAATATCGACAGCCTCGCTTAAACCTATAGTTACTTCACCCGTGCTTTCGATTGGTCCTGTCTTCCAAATGATGGGCACAATAACCTGCGGAAAAATATACTTTTGGATAAAATAATAGGATTGATCGGGAAAATGCATTGTCGCTATCGATGTCTGACTGCTAATAAAATAGGTAATTCAGTTTTTATAACCGATTAAATTATTATTATTATTATTAGAGTTGGCTTCCTTTATGGCATTGGCCGGTGTATTGAAATGATAATGTTACTTTACTTGAACATTAAAAAAATGTGGGGGGAATCGCCTAATCAAGTAGTGGGACCCGCCAAAAAAGTGAGTTTCGGTTTGAATGAAGTTCCTTCATTTAGCGCTTCTCTTGTTCCATTTTTATAACTCCATTCCCCATTAATTTAAACTGTAACGCGCAAATAATTTTAAAAAAAAAACTAGTTAACGACTGAGATTAGCATTAAAAGAGGAAGGCGATCGGGGTACTTAATCCCTGTGGGCCTTGTCGAGGGGTTGGATGTTTGCTATTGAATGGTTTGATTCGAGACATGATCATTCGACTCATTTAAAAAATCAAAATTCGAGATTGACGAGTTCATTATCACACTCACATGAAAAAAAAAAAAACTCGAGATTTTCTTCATACGGGATATTAAATCTTGTGGGATTGCTTGAACAAACTTGTGGAGTCAGGAATCTAGCGTGGAAATCCAACGGTGGGATGGCGACGCGTGGAGAAAGTAGATCGATTTTTCTATTTGGGCAGAGAAAAAAAGTAGTAGACCGATATAAAAATCGAGAGAGTTTGAAGATTCGATTTTTTTTATTCGGGTCGAATAAAGTAATAGATAGATTTAGGCGCAGAACCATCCAAACAATCTGCAAATCTCCGATCTTTGTTCCCTAATCGCTTCGGCTGCTAATCGCGTTTGGTAAAATTTTTGTTCCGAACAAATTTGTTCGAGAACAGATTGGGAACAGAATCAAGAATCAAAAAATAGTTGATTCCGAGAATCAATTTGAGAATCAAAATTTTCTTCTTCCTTCGGCCATCTCACGACCACCGTCTATCGCCGCCCGCCACTGTCCGCCATCCGCCACGCTCCCCCTGCCCGCGGCCGCTGATCCTGCCGTCCGCTGCCGCTGCCCGCCCCGCCTGCGCCGTCCGCCGCCCGCTCCCGCTGTCCGCGCCGGGGTCCGGCGAGCTTCCGTGGAGGCTCGCTAGACCAGGCGAGGTCCGGGCGAGCTTCGCTGGAGGGCTTGCTTGCCCACGGCGAGGCTCGGCCTCCCGCATCCGGCGAGGCCGAGCCTCGCGGTGGCTGTGCGCTCGCCGGGCCGGGCGAGGCCTCGCCGGGCGGCGGAGGCCCGCCGCCACCGGCGAGGCTCGGGCTCGCAGATCCGGGGGCGAGGCCGAGCCTCGGCGGATCGGGCGCCGGCGAGCCTCGCGACGCCCAGCCCCACCGGTGGGCCGCGAGGCTCGCCCGGCCACCGGCGAGGCTCGCCCAGCCCGCCGGTGGCTCCGGCAGCCTCGCCCAACCCCGACGAGGTCGGCCCCGCCACCGGCGGGCTCGGCCTCGCCAGATCGCTCGGCCGAGCCTCGGCGGGCTAGGCGAGCTCGCCCGTCGGCCGCGAGGGCGGCGAGGCTCGGCCGACGAGGGCCGGCCTCGCTGAGGGCCGGCGACGCCTCGGTGAGGTCGCCGCCCTCGTCGGGATCGCCGGCCCGGCCGGCCAGAAGAAGAAGAAGAAGAAGGTGAGAAAAAGAAAAGAAAAAGGAAAAAAAGAAAAAGAAAAGAAAAAAATGAAAAAATGAAAAGAAAAAAATTAAAAATTAAAAAATGAAAAGAAAACAAAGGAAAAAAGTAAAAAAATTTATTTAAAAATTAAAAGAAATTGATTTGGAACAATTAATAAATACGGTCAAACGCAATTATTCCAAATCGTAAATTTTGGACAGTTCTAAACCCCGAGCAAAATCTGAATCCCTACCGATATAAAAATCGAGAGAGTTTGAAGATTCGATTTTTTTTATTCGGGTCGAATAAAGTAATAGATAGATTTAAAAACCGGGAGATTTGAAGATTCGAACGCGACCCTCCGTCGAGGTACATCCGTGCAAGCAAAATCCGACGAGTCAAATAAAACCGGGCCGATTCGGCCGACCGATTACGTCATCTCCGATCCGACGTGGCGCTCGGACATTCGAAAACAGAGGACCCGTGACGTCACGTGCCGGCGTCACCGTTCCCAGGAAGAACGCGTCTGTCGGGAGCTTCGGAGCTGAAAACCCACCAAAACCAGAACTGAAAACACGGGAGAGGAAGAGGGAGAGAGAGGGGACGGCTTTTTCCTTCTCTTTCCTTTCCCCCTTCCTTTGCTTTTAAAAAGCACAAAGTACCAACCTCTACCTGCTCTCTCTCTCTCTCTCTCTCTCTCTCATCATTTCGTCCGCAGTCCGCATTCAATTTGTGCGCGAGGAGGATTTCAATTCGAAGCGAGACTTGCCGTTCTCGTCGTTGTCAACCTCTGAATCTTTCTCGAAAGCTTTTAAGGAGGAGGGAGGGGGGAGGACTTCATTAAATCTTTTTTTTTTGTTTACTGGGTCTTCTTCCTTCCTTCCTTCGTGGGTAACGCCCGTGTTCTCCTGCTTTTCTATCTCGCATGATCTGTAAGTCTTCTCCCTCATCTGGGTTTTCCGTTTCGCTGCTCTGGTTCTCTGTTTGGTCTCCTGCTTCTTTTCGAACTGCCGGTGTTACTTGCTAGTGTCGCTTGTTCTTGCTCCGGAGGGCTTGCTTTGGCTGTTTTGGACTCTGGGTTGTCGCTGCTTCTTCTTTTGTACCTTAAAAATTCCGTTTTTTTTTTTTTGGAAGGAAAAGTGTCGTTTCGTTGATTCGGAGATTATCTTATCTGACACGACTAGCTGTAAAGTTCTCTCTGTTTGGGCTTTCCTTTTTTTCGTTGGTTTTCTCGGGGGTTTTGTCTTGCTTCGAATGCGAAAGGATATCTGGCGCAATTCCGTGTTCATTTTGCCTAATTTAAAGCACTTTGATATATTCTTTTTGTTGGATTCTATGGAGGAAAATTATTTCCTTGGCCTTTTTCTTTTTCTTTCTTCTTTTCTTTGTGTTTAAGCTTTGTGCTTGATTCGGTTGACAGAGCGAGTTCATTTCCAGTATGACGAGAGTCAGCCGAGATTTTAGCAAAACTATGCCGAAGGAGGCCTTTGCTGCAGTGTCAGCCGACGTGATATTTGCTTCTAGTCGGTTCCCGAATTACAAGATTGGGGCTAATAACCAGATTATTGATGGAAAAGATGATCGAAAGACTTTGTCCATGAAGGAAGTCGTCGCGCGCGAGACTGCCATATTGCTGGAACAGCAGAAGCGTTTATCGGTTCGTGACCTCGCCAATAAGTTTGAGAAGGGGCTGGCTGCCGCTGCCAAATTGTCTGAAGAGGTAAATTTTTCTTAGGGTTTCTTGATTGGGTTGAACATTTGTTGTGAATTTTTTTTACTGTCTCCGCTAGTTTTTGCTGCAAAAAAATTGGAGTTCACCCAGAGAATACTCTTGTAGATCATGAAATTCATGTTTCTCACGTTGAGGTCTTAATGGAGTGGCAGTCTTACGAGGGACTGGTTAATTGCCCTTTATCAGGGTGTGTTTTACATTCATGATCTCACCTCTGCCTCTCAATTGTGATGCTTTCAATTTGGCTTAGCTGCTATGTGTAATTGAATAGTGGCTATCTTGCGTGGACTTCAGGCTAGACTTAGAGACGCTGTTTCCCTGGAAAAACATGTTATCTTGAAGAAGCTTAGAGATGCATTGGAAGCGTTAAAAGGACGTGTTGCTGGACGGAATAAGGATGACGTAGAAGAAGCTATAGCTATGGTGGGGCTCTTCTCTCTGCTCCTTCTGTCATTATTTTCTTATGAGTGCCTTTGCCCTGTCTCATAAATCGGTAAAAGTCAAAAGCTGACTGTTGTCTGTTTGTTTTTTGGGTGATTGAAATTAGCTCAAACCTTTTATCTATCATGTTTTGAGTGCTCAGACAGGTTATATTATGGTAGGGTTGCATCTTGCAGGATGTCTAGAAAGGAAACCCAAGGATAATAACTTGAGTTTCGAAAACATGAACTTCAAATGGTGGATTGAAATGCCTGATGCTTGACTAAATATAGATGCTTATTTGGATGTTCACTTCCACCAGTTCACTTGCACGTTATTCTCTTGATGTTTGAATCTTGCCATTTAGATGACAGGCATATTTAAAACTTACTTTTACTGCTTATAAACCAATCATCCTTTTTATATTTGTGTTTCTCACAAAATTGGCGTAGAATGAATTTAAGTCGTGGTTATGCTAAGCAAGACTGATTACATGTAGCAGCACATCTTTAAATGGTACTATTCATGTGGTCTTCTGTTTGCATGACCTGGATTCAATGGCTGCTACTGTTTTGTTTCTCTGGTCGTCTTGTTCTGTGTCTGTTTGATTGATTTATCTTATTGCCTGTTCTGTATAGATAGATTCGTAGAGTTGTGGATCGACTTCTTTGCCCTCCAACACTTTGGTTCATTCCCTTTTTTCTAAAGGAAATATTTTCTTATTATAAGGTGGATCTCATGGTGCTATCTTTCACAATATGATTTTGATTGTTTGATGCTGCTAATGCTGTCAAGTGAAAGAATTTAAGCAAGTTTCACTTTCTTCCAGGTGGAAGCTTTAGCAGTTAAGTTAACTCAACGAGAAGGAGAGCTTATTCAAGAGAAGGGAGAAGTCAAGAGACTAGCAAATTTCCTAAAACAGGTATAATTTGTGCTCAGTCAACTTGTGTCAGTGTTTCCAATTGTCATGGTCTGTCATTCCGGTGAGGTGGCAATTGGTACTTGATATTGTGTATTAGGATGATATGGACAAAGAGGACCAATGCCTATTGGCTTTTGCACACTATTTTGCGTTGTTGATTTTTGAAATTGGAGTGAAAATTTGTCGCTCTCTTCCTACACAAATGAGCTTTAAATGTTCATCCCTGACTGACCATGAAATGATTGTGATTATTTCTTTTCCCTTTCTTTGCGCTTATTTCGACCTGTTAGACCATTACAAGAGTGATGCTTTCTTGAATCCACAGCAATCAAATGGACTTGTTCGTTTCTCAGTTAATTTTTAGTCATCATTTGGATTGCTTGCTTTGTAATTCGGTAGGCTGCCATTTTCATTGTAGGCCTCAGAGGATGCCAAGAAACTTGTGGAAGAGGAAAGAGCTTTTGCTCGTGCAGAAATTGAAAGTGCTAGAGCTGCAGTACAAAGAGTGGAAGAAGCCCTTCAGGAACATGAAACCATGTCTCGGGCATCAGGGAAACAGGTGCTTATATGGTCCTCGGTGAAAGCATAGAGTCCCCAGTTTTTTGCTTCCGCCTATACAATCTCCATGGATATGACTGCATCGCAATTATTCCTCAAAACTTTAACTTTGTTACTAAGAATATAGGTCAAAGAAAGTCACTTTGCATGTTAAATTCATCATTTGCCATGTGGCCTTGTATGGGGATAGTTTTTGTAGTGTAAGTGGATGATCTCGATTGTGTTATGTGTTTTGGATAAATCTAAGTGTCAGGTATTTTCAGGATCTGGATGAATTGATGAAGGAGGTTCAAGAGGCTAGACGCATCAAAATGTTGCATCAGCCAAGCAAGGTACATTTTGTGTTAGCATTGATATTTTTCTGGTCTTGAAAGCCATAGGCGATTACCGTGTACTGCATAATATATGCTATCCAAATCCATATGGAGATTATATCCATCCACGGAAGGTGTATTTTGTCCATCACGAGATTTCCTTTTCACACTTTTGTTTTGCATGCACCAATATATGCATGCATATATAATTCCGGTATGATAGCAAAAATAAGATGGCAAGTGCACTGAATCCAGTTTACCCTGACCTTGAGAGTGCTTAGACTTAGCTCTCGAAAGAATGGAAGAGTTCATGCACTTGTAGCCAAAGCAACTCGAAGCCACTAACTTCTCCTTTGTTTTTCACATGCATCCTGCCTTTCCTTTTTTTTTTTAAAAATAAATTATGTCCTATGGATGGTGAAAGTGGTCTTTGAATACTATAGGGGAATGTGGTCTTTAGAGGAAAAGAGCACAAAAAAATGTTGTATTTAGGAGTTTTGGGAGCTTGATTGGTCAGGATTCTATCTACATGCATGTGCTGTTGTACGGAGTACTCTTAAAGAAATCTTATTCTTTCGCCAAGGCTGTGTTTCTGCTTTCAGCTCCTCTTTCTCACTAGAATTAATTGTGTACACATAACGTGGTGCCTGCTGCTAAGCACTCCAGGCTGCTATGACATGCAGAATAACATTTGATGAACTTTATGTTTTGTTCTTTTGACATCCCTGCTTCCTACATATTTTTGTATTCTGTATCTATCTGAAGTCTTTTTAAATTGTCATTTCCTCTCTCTATTTTTGTTGTGTCTACAGCAGTGTACAGCTATGCTTGGCTTCTTTTTTAAAAATTAGTATCTGGATCAAGTGGATTACACTTGAGTTGCCTTGATATGATAATCATTTTACAGTCCTGAAGTACAAGCTCTTTAACAGGGGTTGACTTGCCAACTTAATCATATGATTAAAGTTCCGTCTCTTTGCCTGCATGCTTTAGAGAGTTTAGATCCTAACATAATTGACACACTACTGTAGGTCATGGACATGGAATATGAACTTAGTGCCTTAAGGGGTCAACTTGCTGAAAAGTCCAAACGCGCTCTTCATCTTCAAAAGGAGGTTGGTGTACTGATAGGTTTGATTATTGATTTGAAGGTCAATATGCACCTGTGTATCAATGGACATGATTTATGCAAAATTTATTTGGTCATAGTTTGTTCTGACGCTAATGTAAACAAACAATAACATTTGTGTTTACTTTTTGTGTTTTGTTTTTTTTAATAATCTTTTGCCTATATCTTTTACTCCCCTTATCCAGTTGGCAGTGTGCAAGAGCGGAGAGAAGAATCCTCTTCTATATGAATTAGATGGCCCTGAAGCTTTGGGATCCATTTTCCGTATTCTTCCTAGCTCTGATAATGCTCCAGAAATTTCCGAGTTCTCAGTCCAATGGTATCGTTTGTCATCTGATGGTGGGAAAAAGGTGCTCATTTCAGGTACGTATTTCTTCATTCGACAGATCAGTGTATAGGTCGGCATGCTATATTTTAGTTTTCTGTTTGGCCGGATGAAGATCTATGGATACTAAGACTGGAAGCTCTCCAACTTCCTGGCTCCTAACATGGGGCTTTGGTGCCCTCACAGACAAAGATGCTTTACATGCATAATCTTTTATTTTTCCTCATTTTTTTTTTCATAGAAAGCTTGCTAGGTTGATGGCGTTTGTGCTGCATTGTTTTTATAGGTTACTTGATGCTGAGCAATGACCTCTATGTCTATATGCCTATCCACTGCTTTTGTTTGGCAAGGATGGTGTATGTACCCGAAGAAAGTTTCAATGTAGGATAACTATGTATCTGGTGCTTTGTATCAGGTTTATTCGATGCAAAATATAGTTTTGCACGAGTTCAATCTGCTTGCAGGATACTTGGTGGCTTTAATAAAATATTTTTCTGAACAGTTAACCAAGTAAGTGGGTTGTATCTTGTAATAATCAGTGTGATGTGCAAAACTTTTAGATGACTGTTCACATCAGGGTAAAACTCATTGATCTGGTTGTTTTTGGAAATCTGTGCTAGAGTATAGAAAAAAGGCAAAATTAAGGCATATGCTTTATGCACAGGCTTTGAAAAAAGTGGTATTGTCTGCTTGATGCTGCCAATTTCATTTGTCACCATGCAGGAGCTACCAAACAAGTTTATGCTCCAGAACCTTTCGATGTTGGACGAATTCTGCAAGCTGATATATTTTCAGAGGGCCAGCACATTACACTGTCAACCACTGGCCCAATAGAGCCAGGTATCCTCTTTACAGTTTGTACTCCTATTTCTCTCTCTGTCTATTTGAATTTACTGCTTTTTGTGCTTGTGTATGTTTGTGTTAAAGTAAGACTAATGTCTTCTTTTGTATTTGTTGAGCAGCTCCAGGTCTTGGAAGTTATGTTGAGGCACTCGTTCGGAAACATGATACTGCATTCAATGTACGTCTCCCACTTCCTATTTAATGCCTTCAGTGTGTTCTCAAGTAGGCAAGACTCTTCAGTTTTCTCCACATTGGTTCCCCAATAAAGGCTGTAGTATTTGTTTAATATGTGGACTAGATTGGTTTTCCGTATCTATCTGGAAGAAGCTGTGTCCTCAATGTTCAGTTCTCTTTTTTGGTCCTTTTTGCATGTGCGCATCTGGGTTCCGTGAAGCTTATGTGATTTATTGTGCATGCACCTGCTTGATTCTCTTAAGTGTGTGGATTTCATCTCCTGTCTCAAGATGAGTAATCTGCCTTGCTGCTCCAAATGAGAATGTCTACGTATCTCTTTGAAGATGATCCTGTATGTTGTCTTACATAAACTCTGCGTGCAGTTTTCTTATTTATGCCTGTTGTGATGTAGGTAATTATCTCTCAAATGAGTGGTGTAGACCACATATCGGAATCTATTCACGTCCTTCATGTGGGGAAAATGAGAATGAAGCTTACTAAGGGAAAGACAACAGTTGCTAAAGAATACTATTCCAGCTCAATGCAGGTATAAAAGAGTTAAATAAATTGCTCTGGCATGAAATTTTATGCATTGGCGAAGAAATGAGGCATTGAACTTTTTTTTCACGGGGGGCTAATCAGATGTATCTAAAATTTCTGTGTCCTTGCGTGGCTCGACTGGGCATTTATTTGTTTCTTGACCATGTTAAACATTGAACAGAAAGGTACTTGGGTCACTTTTCTGCAGCCTGTTTTCTGGAGTTTGCTGTTGTGCCTGGATATTGGAACATTAACAATCCAATAATATGATATCAGTGAAAGCAATTGCGAATTTTTTCAGAAGATCTATAAAATTGTTTCAACACATGCATATAATTTTTGCAATGTGAGCTGTCTTCAAAGCTATATCACTTGAAACTGATGTTGCAAATGCCAAGACACGGCCCATCCTGGTCAGTGCACGCATGCCCAGATAATAGAACCCGAGTCAGAAGTCACTGCTGAAGTAGATATCCACGCTTAGCACTCTATTGCCTAGCTAAGTGAATCCATGCATTTACATCAATCTGCTTTCTTCAAGCACACGTTAACCGTCTTGAGTTTGTGGGGTCATCTCATGCAATTCACCTGCTGTTTAGCTGTGTGGGGTTCGAGGAGGTGGAAATGCTGCACCACAAGCACTGTTTTGGCAAATCAAGAATGGCACTTCCTTTGTATTAGCATTTGAATCGGAGCGAGAAAGGAATGCAGCCATAATGCTTGCCAGGAGGTTTGCCTATGACTGTAATGTAAGTCTCTGAGCATGTTCCTATTTCCAATTCTGGTTTCCCTTAATATTTTGCTTTTCAGTCAATACTGTTCGGAAAAAAAAAAACTGAACAAGCTCGTTTAACTTGGCAGATTATTCTTGCGGGACCAGATGATAGATCTCTCTCATCTACTGCCCAATAGATGCCCATTAGATTGCCTTAACAAACATGTAATTATCCCGAGTTTCTTTTTCATCCCATGTATCATAAGTTTGTAAGAGTAGAATGTTGCCTTCACGGTTCTTGCGGTTAGCTGTGTTGCTTTCTCAGGGCTTCCGTTTTCCTTTTCCCTTTAAAGTTCCTTTTTCCCCATCTGGTTTTCCGGCTGCTAATTCTGGCCCCGACATTCAAGGCATCATTTTATCTGCCTTTGTCATTGGATTGTAACAGCATCGAGTTTTCTTGGCGGGAAATTCCATCACTTCTGTGTGTTGATCGACTGATGTTTGGTTCATGGTAATGAAATGCTTGGAATTGTGGAGAGAAGAATGATTCAGCTACTCAACATGTGTGGCATATTCTGTGTGATTTTGGTACCAACTGTTGTTACTGACAGATTGAAACCAACAAATGCTCTTCTCCTCCATTTGCAATTCCATTGATATGAACTTGGTCGGTAATGTAGGGATCGAAATTATAGATTGGTACGTCCGATAATATATCGTCGTTTACCTTTAAAAGTACTTGAGAAATAATTGTTGTAATTGTAATTGTAATTGTAATTGGGATCTAAAACAGATGTTTTACAAGGGTTCACCTCAGTTATGGTAAGATCAAGAAAAGTTTTTCATGTTGAGTAGAACCATGTAAATCTACGGTTGAAATGGAGTGAAATTCAACGATTTTTTACTGCTAAAAAAGTCTACGAGCAAGAGAGGTTCTTGTTTCATTAATCACTCAACTTTCGTCCAAGAAAAGATATACCGAAAGCAACCCTTTTGTCCCACTTTTTGGAAGGATGAAATGCCCAAAAAAATTCCCTCGAAAAAGTTTTGAAAAGATATCGTGGATATGAATTGGGCTCACATGCAAGGTGCACCCGATGCTTGCTCCCAAAGAGATGCTCATTAGAGTCGATGAATCGAATTGAGATAAAAAGGTTTTTTTGGATGCTTTACAAATTGTCTAACTTGATATCATATCAATTATTTGCATGAGACGTAATGATTAACATATATTTTTTGCAATGTTATAATTGACAAGTGCTCAGTGTCACTGGTAATTAAATGACTAAATTTTAAATACATCAAATGCATATAACATGACAACAAATCAATGTATTTTGAAATGATTTGCAAAGCATTTTCCTAACAATCATCACTTAATTAGTCGACAAAAAATACTTTCATTATTGTTGATAATTAATATCTTATGAAAATATTTATTATCAATTAATTATTTTGAGTAATATTGACGGTCATTTTTTTGAGAATTTTTTTGTAGAATCATTTATTTTCCTAATTATTCGCTAATAAAATGGCCCTGTCTTATGGGAGGGGGGGACACTTGAACACTTCAACTGGTCCCCCCGAACTGCATCTTCTCCTCCTTTCCTTGTCTCTGCTCTTTTTGGTCGGGACTCCCCGCAGAATCTCGAAAAAAGCTGCAGAAGACGAACACGGACGCACGAAGATGACGATGATGGTGAAATTAGCCACGCCCTCCTCCTTTCAGGTCTCTCTCTCTCTCTCTCTCTCTCGTTTCGACGCATCGCTTGTTCGATTGGGATTCTTGGCTTCCTGCGATTTCTACTGTTTCCGCGCTCTCGCGTTGCATGGGCCATTCGGTTCTGCCGTCGTTTCTGTGTGGATTTCTCCGTCGCTGCTATAAGAGTTTCGGGTTGGTCGTTTGAGGGTGAACCCGGTTTTTTGTTGCGATTGGCTTAATGGGTCTCGAGGTACTTCTGTTCTTGTGAAGACCCGAGATGTCATGTGCTGTTCTATTCCCGGCGGCGCCGACGAGATCGTGCGGTGGCAATGGACGCCTGTTGAGGAATGGCGTTGAGGGTGCGAACTGGGTTAGAACGTTTTGAATTGGTAAAGCCCCAATTGCCCACAATCTATCTCCCGGTTGAAAAGCTTTGGTGGTGGCACTTGCGATGTTTTTATTGTGCTGTAATTCGTCGTTTAAGATTTCAAAGCAACTTGACTTGAGGTTTATGCAATTTTAACTTGCCCTTATTGGAAGCTTTGGGATCAGCTGCGTGATGGGTTCGATTGAGTTGGCAACGCGCCTAATCTAATCTACAATGGGCATCGAAGTTAGGTGGAAGTGTGTTTACATGGGTAAATCCCTTTTGTTGGTGACCTGTGTTGTTGCCGGTAATAGATAGACGGTGAGACTCAGCCATGGTGCATAGATTCATGCTAATTTTATTATCTTTTGGCTGTTGGGAACTGAGGATTCCATTGGCAGATTGACTAGTTATACAGGCTTAGCTCTGTGCAAAGTCAAAAGCTGCCTCTTTGGAACCTTCAGGAGCCAAATACTGAAGAAAATGATATCCTACTAGATACTTTGAAAACTTGTGGTCCATGTACCCCCTGCGATATCATTAGCCGCCAGGAATTTTTTTTTTTTGTGTTTCTCCTGCATTATTGTTGCTGTTAGAGGATTTTTTTTTTTTTGGTTGAAACTGTTAGAGGATTTGATAAGCCATTCTCATGCTCATTCACCTCCTCCACATTATACTTCAGGTGTAGGAATCCTCTTTCTGGTAATGGTAAGTACATTGAAGCCAAAAGATACTTGTGAAGGTGAAAAGATGGCTACTGAGGATAGAGATCTTATTGAAATCTTGGAAGAACACAACCCGGTTGATATGGCCAAATATATCAATTATGTCAGCGTGCCACAAGCCGGTGCCATCGCGACATTTTCTGGAACAACTCGCGACACATTTGAGGGCAAAACAGTCTTGGAGCTCCAGTACGAAGCGTACGTGCCGATGGCTGTACGGTGCATCAAGTCTGCATGTCAATCAGCTAGATCATCCTGGAATCTCATGTCCATTGCAGTTGCCCACCGCCTCGGCCCTGTTCCGGTTGGAGAAACAAGTGTCTTCATTGCTGTATCATCGGTTCACCGTGACGATGCACTGGATGCTTGTAAATTTCTGATTGACGAGATAAAGGCATCTGTCCCCATTTGGAAGAAAGAGGTATACACCAATGGAGAGGTGTGGAAGGAGAATAAGGAGTTTTTGGAAAGGAAGTCGGAGCTTGAGAAAGGTGCTCGGGATGAAAATAGATGCTGTAGGAAAAGGTTAGAGAGCAAGACCAATGGGCATGGCTGTTGTGGTGCTAAAGTCAAGATAGATGATGGCGGCTGTAATGGAGAGAGTACAGAAGCTGAGTGAGAAGATTGTAATTTATTTTTGCTGCTTCTAGCATTTTTCCTTCCGTTATATATTAGAAGGATTGTGATGTATTTCTCTGAGGATGTAATAATAATAATCATCCGAGAAATATATGTCAGCCTCATCAAATCTGCACGTGATTTTGCTGAGAAACATATGGAATACAATGGGATACACAGATTTTTCTTTGTTTGTTATTAAGGTAAGTGCTCAGACAGTATTTGGTCTCACCAACTGATGTTCTTTCCCTCACCAGTTCATAATTCTGGGAGTACATTGAAGACCATCATCTGTAGAAGAGAAAACTATGATCCTATGAAGTTCTATGCCATAAAACCATGCTCCAACATGATTGTATGATTGACGATCCCGCTGAATTTGATGACCAGTACATTTCTATAATTCCCCCAAGTTCAGTTCTTCATTCCCGATTTCCTAATACCCCAAATTCATCATAAGAGCTGCATCATCTCAGGGTATGTCTAAAATTTGATGACCAAATCTACATTTCTTCATTCCCATACTTTCGAAAAGAATAGAGGGGAAAAAGATAATGCTCATGGACCATAGAGGGTAAAAAGAAAATATGCTACTTCCACAAGCTGAGTGAAATATCAACAAGAAGTCAGTAACAGCAAATCCACATTAATCAGTCAGTCACTTCTCACATCACTAACAAAAACCCCTAATAAAGCTAAGATCATAAAAGACACATGATCTCCTCCCAAAAGACAAGCAGGATATTTCTCTCTACAACTGAAGACACCCCCAACCGGTGTCCTGCAGAATGAAATCTGGCCCTAGCAGTGAACCGTCTCATGGTTCTTCAGCCGATAGGCTTTTGGCTGGAGTTAGAAGAGCCACACCACCTCGCTCGGGACTCGAGAATTTCCTATAAGCAGCTTTCAGCTTACTTTCTGCAGCCCCTGAGTGAAGGCCGACAAGAAACTTTGCACACTCCCTGTCCACAAAAATAAAGCACTTCACCATCAATGATAAACAGACATATCACTATCCCAATTCATGAGAAGGAAGATGAGTGTGACCGTGATGTGAACTCACATTAGCTGATCTGCAGAATACCCTGTATGGTGCTTCAAGGTTTCAGTCCAGAACGGGTGTTTCCCAAGGGTGCACCGGGCTGCATAAACTGCTGATGCAGCAATCATAGAGGGGCAATAAAGTATTATTGTAGAATAGTGCATTAAACCCAACTCAGCCAGGAATAACACCATGTTTTCCATCTGCATTAGCAAAAAAATTGATGGTTACTTCAATGTAAAGACACAATATTAAATAGACTAATTTAGGACAGGGTTTTTACCTCCTTATCATATGGAATAGAGGCTTTGATGTATCTGATTAGAAAGACATATGGTGTGGGAACCGTCAGATACCATTCCAACTTCTCCAATATTGATTTCTCCATGACCAGCACTTGTTCTCTAACATAAGCGTTGTCTGATATGAATACAAAGTCATTGACCTGCAAAAAAACCGAAATCAGATTTAAATATACCTCAAAGTGAACTTTATGGTGAAGCAAATTAGGATGGGTTATGGAAAAGGCACGGACCTCAGGTGCCCAAATCTCTTCATACTTGGATGCTATGAGCATCGCACTTATCCCAACCAACTGAAGCTCCCGCTTGCGGACCACTTTCATGGAAAGGTACCGGTCGACGATATTTACAGCGAGATACAGAGTTTCGGGCATGAGTTCGAATTTGCGGTGAACTTCTATCAGCCAGTCCATCAGAATCGTTCTCATCTTGACATTGATTTCCAGTTGGTTATCCATGTAATCATGAACTCGACCATCATCCTATTGAAGTACTATACCAGTGAGCAACACAAAAGAACATAAATGTTATATCAGAAGATGACATTCTGCTTAAAAATTTACTTCTGTGAGTTTGTAGTACTGGTAGATATCATCGATGTATTCGACCATGGCCAACTCATCATTAGCATCAGCTTCATCAATGTCCACTAAGCAGTCCTCAGGCTTATTAGCTAGCCCACAAGCAGCCTAAATGCGAACAATAATTACTTTATTTAAAGAAAAATAAGCATAGGAGTAACAAAAACAAAACATACATAAAAAGGGTACTATGATAGTACAATAAATGTTTTCGAATTTTACCTTGCTTCGTGCCGTCAGAACAGAAGTGAGACTCTTCTTCTTGGAGGACCCTTCTTTGAGTACCTTTCTGACAGCAACTTTAGGTTTTACTTCTTCATTGGAGCTTATCACATCAACAGACTCAGGTACAGGCTTGTCGAGGGCCGTCTTTGAGCACCCTACGGCTTCTGTCACTGTTCTTCTGTTTGCTACTGCACGATCTACGGCTTCTTTGAGCACCCTTCTAACAGCGACTTTACCGTTCTCTTCTTCTGTGGAGCTTATCACGACTACAGAATCAGGTACAGGCTTGTCAAGGGCCTTCTCTTCTGTCACTGTTCTTTTGTTTGCTAATGCACGATCTACGGCTTCTTTTGCAATTTTCTAACACATAAGAGAGCTATAATGAGCTTAACTTTGCAACTTTATTCTCATTAACACAAGTTGGCACGAATTGACACATATAAATAGGCCCCAAGTTCATACCTTGTCCTTCTGGGCCGCCCCTTGTGCCTTTGCCAGTAGTTGAGCCTCAAAGCTCCTGCAATGTAAGACCAGTGAGAGAGAGAGAGAGAGAGAGAGAGAGAGAGAGAGAGAGTTTAAGAGAAGAGTTAACAACCTTGTGGCGGGGCGCGAAACTTGAGTCGCCGGTTTCGCTTGAACAGCTCGCTCTGGCACTAGATTACCAATGTCCTGAAGAACTCGTCTGTGCCTCGCTTCTCCGGCCACATTCTTCTGATTCTCTCCTCCTACAGGTACCCGGAAAGTCAAAATTTCACATCACATCCCTCACGCTCAAGAAAGAGTCAAGACTGGAGAGTTCTTGGAAGAACCCACTATTAAAAACTAGCCTATCAAGGTGAGAGACCCTTAAAATCTTCATGTGAAAACTTTCTGCATAACCATCCTTATGTGCGATTTTATTTTCACGTTACAGCATTGCCCCAGTAAACAGAGTACCAACGAGAACAGCAAGAATGATGTAGGAACTCCGGTAATCGATCAGATTAATTAAAAAAAAAAAAAACTTTCACTAAACCGACGATTAGTGGAAAATTGATGTCTAGGCTGAAAATTTCGTTAAGGACCACCCTAAACCCTGGAACTGCTGATAAAGATTGCTAGCAGCTTTCACATAATCGCCACCGAACCGAACTCAAAATTCACACCCAGATGAAAAAAACTCCTCCTTTCTAAGAAGGGTTCAAAAAACGCCCGCTAACGATCGGATCAAAGAAGGAACGATGATCGTGGAATCAAGATCAGATTTTCGAAGCCAACCTCTGGGGTGTTGACCAACAGCTCTCGCGGCCATATCTTCTTGCCCTCTTCCTCCTCCTCCTTCCTCCTCGCAGTTGGTCCCGAAGACTCCTCCGATGCTCGCGAACAGCGCCGACAGAAAGCCCTGGAGACGGCCGTTCACCGTCGTCTCGCCTCCTGCTTCGGCGGGCGCCACCCTTGAAACCTCGCCGTCTCGATCGCAGAAATTTATCACCACCACCACCACCACCAACCCACCAACTATCCTCGGCTTCTCTCTCTTGTTTCGATTCAAATTCGTTCTCTTTCTCTCTCTAAGTTCTTTGGTTGAGCGAGTATAAAGTGCTGGGGCTTGTGCGAGAGCCTCTGTCTCTCTCCTTTTCGGCCATGGTTGATTTTAAAAGGAATCGACGCCATGCCCAACGGTCCGATATCGTCTGGCGGGATATCGGCCGTTGGATCGAGAGGATCGAGCGGCTGTTATCCGCATTGATGGGGCTCCCTTATTTGGAATTTTGTAGCCGTTGGGTTTTCTCGCATGGGGCGGGGCTTTTCTCGGGCGGGTTTGCGGATGGATCCGAATCCTGTTGTTTAATATAATTTAATTTTCCCTTTTATTTTCAACAGCATGGGCAAATCAATTGAAAAACTCATCGCTCTTCAAATACGTATATATTACGTAAAAAAAAAAATCCATTAATGGACAAATACAAAGATATTATCTAGAATTTCTCATTAGATGTGTAAAAGTAAAATCAACTTGTCACGGCTTTTTTTTTTTTTTGTGCCTAATATTCTAAAAAACCCTCAACTTCAATTATAATATCAATTCTATCATAATTTTTTTTATCTCATTAAAAAGCACGGACTTTTCTTTGAGTCCTGTTTTTGCTCCGTTAACCCTTTGTCCAAATCATCCTTAGTCTTTTGGAGATAAATATCCATGTCAGCCTAGGGTATTCTTGGATATGAAATTTGGGTAAAAATTGAAGCAATTAGGATTGGCTTTCTTTAATTGATCTTACTCTAAGGGAGTCTTCCTTCAATCTTGCTTGGATCTTTGATTTTTTGCTCCGTCTCTAATCTCTTGTACTTGAAAGTCTTTCATCTCTTGTAATCAAAGAGCTCGCATTTGAGATATTTGGCTTAGAACGCTTGCACAACTCACGTTCGGGAGTTTTCCATCTCTCGGTTGTCAACGAGAAATTTTGGACGAAGAGTTAACATTGGCAAATTTGGGACTCAAATAAAAATTAGTGGTTTTTTATGAGAAAAAAAAAAGCGTAGGATATAATTGAAACTACACCAAAAATTGGGGGCATTTTATGAAAAATAAATTAACGTAGAACTAAAAATGGACCTCAAGTTTGGAGTTCTTCGGAGTATTAGGCCTACCTTCTTTAACCAATAGAGAAAACGTTTTTCTTCATAAGAATGATTAACTTGGAAGTGTTTCGTACGTACCGATTAACCTTTTCACCTAACAATCCAAATTCGAATCCAAAGAGGAAATTAAAAATAGAGAAAAAGGGTTTGGACCCTCAAAATTGCATCTTCATTCCTTACAATCTAATCGGATCTAAAAGGAATTGGCCACCCCCCCAAAAAAAAAAAGAGGAAAAAGAACAGCACAAAAAGAAACAAAAAAAAAAAAAAACAAAGTAATTACAAAGACGAGTCAATGCGACACGATTGTCTCAAAGCAGTGCAACCCATCAAACTCCAACGCGATACAAGGTCCCGTCGCTGCTTCTTCATCCCTCTCCTCCGTTCCTCCATTCTCATTAGCTCCTCGCTCTTGCTCTTGTTCTTGCTCTTGCTCTTGCTCTTGCTTATCGCTCCTCCCCTTGTCCATGGTGGCGTTGTGGAAATAACACTACGAAAATCCACCAAAACCGAACCCGATTAGGATCAAACACATGCATTGGCCAGAGAAAAAGGAAGGAAAAAATTTACAGTTCGTAACCTCCTCTGTGAAGATGGCCAGGGAAGCAAAATCTGTGGACAGAGACATCTTTCCTGTCTATCTTCTTGATTTTCAAGTGGAGGGTCTATTCGAACAAGAAGCAGATTATCTTTGTTAAGATGATTGCAGGGAGGAGAAATTCCTGAAATCGAGAGCGACTGCCTTCTTATATTGCGCAGGTCTAGGGGTCCATCTCCCTCTCCCTCTCCCTCTCTTTCGCTGTGCCACACAAAGGATGAGAGGTTGAAAAGACTGCCATTGCCGTTTTGGGAAGCAAGGAAACCGGATCATCTCTCGGCTTTGCTACTCCGTCACTTGTCGTTCCGTCAAGCGATTGCGATGCAATTATCGTTGATTAGGCGACGTTCCGTGTGTGAGATTCGGATGTAATGCCTGAGCGACATGTGCTATCATCTTTCGTACAAAGTTTCGCTTCGAAAACTTGCTTACGGAATTGAACTCTCTCGACTAAAGTCGCAAAAAGAATCATCGCGGGGTTGGTAAACTTTAAATTCACTAAAATCCATATGCTCGAAATCTCTCTGAGACCTACTCATTCGGGGTTCGGCTTGATTAAACTACCACGCGGGTCGGCTCGAGGGGCAAAATGGTTAGGTCTAGGCAAATGATTTCATTTTCTGGCCTTAGCCTGTCCAAGCCTGCCTGACGCCAATTAATTTTGTCATAGAAAATTCATGACTCTTTTAATCATGGATGGCCTTGAATAAGGATCGGTAGGCCTTGTGCTAGGTCCAATCCGATGTCGATTAGGTCTTAACTCTAGTCATTGATTTTTGGGATAAGTGTACTTGAAGTGCTAATCTCATGAGTTGGCAAAAAATTCCGATCAATTAGGGATATCTTGACAAAACACAATTTAAATTTAAATTTAATTATATTAAAACTTAAAAAGAAAAGGTAAAAAAAAGAAGGGGAACACATAGGTTGATAAGGTGGTGGCGACGATCGGCGTGGTTGTCGGCTCTTGGGTGAGGGCCGACAACCCTTGCCAACTAAAGGAGAGGGCCACGAGAGAGGGCGTCACCCAGTGCCCTAGACTTGGGCAGTGAGGTCCAGGGGCCCTGGGTGAGGGCCACCAAGTTGGCGCTACCTAGGTTTGGGGCGCTGGGCAAGGGCCAACAACCCTCCCCGAGATGGGGCGAGGGCGGGCAACCCTTGCCTAGATCTAGGAGAGGGTTGCCAACCTCTCCCGTCTCTAAGCCTCGCCTCTAGTTAGCAAGGGTTGTCGACCTCACCTAGGTGTCGGTGACCCTATCTGCCGTTGCCGCTGTCGCCCCACCAGCGATAGGGCAACGGCCACAAGTAGAAGGGAGCTCTCTCGCTTGTGTGTTCACTTTTTTTTTTTTTCTAGAGTTTTAGTTTTATTTAGTTTTTTCCCCAAAAAATAGAGAAAATAAAGAAAAAAGGAAAAATTTAAAAAGACGAAATTACCCTTCACAACTAATGAGTTCAGGCATTTATTTGAGACTGGTATGATCATTTCAAGTTTTCATTTGAAATAATGTCCACTTCAAATCCTAATTTGAATTTTTCCTGAAAAAACAAAGTAATTATAGAGACACATCAATGCGACACGATTGTCTCAAAGCAGTGCAACCCATCAAACTCCAACGCAATACAAGCCGCTCCATCCCTCTCCTCCGTTCCTCCATTCTCATTAGCTCCTCGCCCTCGCCCATCGCTCCTCGCCATGTCCATGGTGGCATTATGGAAATAACATTGCGAAAATCCACCAAAACTGAATCTGATTCGAATCAAACACTTACATTCGCTAGAGAAAAGGGAAGGAAGATTAGAGAAATTTTTTTTATACTTTTCTAACCTCCTCAATGAAGATGGCTAGTGAAGCAAAATCTGTGGACAAAGACATTCTTTCTGTATTTCTTCTTGATTTTCAAGTGGAGGGTCTATTTGAACAAGAAGCAGATTATCGGTAAAATACCAAAAAAGTCTTAAACCTATAGTATTGATATCAATTTAGTCATAAACCTTTTAATTGTACCAATTTAGTCATAAACATTTTAATTATATTAATTTAGTTATAAATCTTTTCACATTGGTATTAATTTAGTCAATTTGATCAATTTTGGCTGGCCGACACTAATGTGGGTGCCATTTGGCCGACGAATGCTAACGTAGTAATTTTTAAATGATTTTTTATTTTTTCGAATTTTATATTGATTTTTTCCTTTTCATTTTCTTTTTCCTCTTCTTCCTCTTAGCCTTCTTCTCCAGTAGTGGTCGGCAAACCTCCAGTAGCTCACTGACCACTAGGCAAGGCCACCTTCCCCTGTGGCGAGGCCAGGGCAACGCTAGCCTTGTCCACAGCCTTAGGCAAGGCCAGGTGAGGGCTTAGCGGCCCTTGCCAAGTGGACGAGCCTCATCGGCCACTACAAGGAATCCAAGGAGGAAGAAGAGAAAAAAGAAAAGGAAAAAAGAAAAGAAAAAAAAGAAAAAGAAAAAATAATAAAAATAATTAAAAATTGTCATGTCAATGTTAGTCAGACCATCAACATCCATGTCAATGCTGGCCAGTCAAAATTAGATGAATGGATTGAAATGATATTAATGTGAAAATATTTATAACTAAATTGGTACAAATGTCATTAATTTATGACTTTTTTTGGGTACTTTTACTGCATATTATCTTTATTAAGATGATTGCAAGGAGGAGAAATTCCTGAAATCAAGAGCAATTGCCTACTTATATTGTGCATGTTTGGTGATCTATCTCCCTCCCCCTCTCATTTTCTCCGCCATAGACAGGATGAGAGGTTGAAAAGACTGCGATTCCCTTTGAACTCTTTTGGTTTTGGCGGCTCAAGCTTGGGCACCGCTTGCGTAGGCATCGCTCCATTGGTGATGCTTAACTTGCATAGGGCGAGCTCGGTCTTAAGCTCTTGGATCTCCGCCTTTATGGCTTCGACCTCGTCCCTACAAGCACTTTCTTCCTTGATCACTTGGACAGGCTCCTTCAACACATCGATTGATGCTTCAAGGGTTTTGTCCTTGTTGTGCAACGGGGCTGTAGCTTCATTGAGGCCGGTCGTGAAGTCTTCACGGAGCGAGGTCTCAACCTCCATGATCCAGTCCGGTCTCGCACATCGTCAAGACCTTCCATGAATTCAACCATGGCACTCCGGACCTTCACGAGCTTCTCATCCAACGCTGCTACGGCATCCATCGAGGCTTCTCTTTTCTTTGCTTTGCCGCGAGTCTCCTTGACTGGAACAGCCTCTCCATCCATGATAGCATCTTGGCTCAACATTCTCTCGAACAGTTGGTGCTCCTCGATCTCTTGAAACAGATCTCTCTTTTGCTCTGATACCACTTGTCACGAGCCGATCGATTAGGATCGTGACCGTGACCGTGCGGCGACTTAGGCTATTTTGGTTTGCCTAACCCAAGCCTTGCTCGATCGAACGCTTGCTCGCACACTTGGATCGTAGAGAAAGAAAGTTTAAAGAGAGGAGCTCTGGAAAGAAAGGGAGCTTTATATTGCTGAAAGGATTGGATCGATACAAATGAGGGGGAGGGCACCCCTTCTTATACTCGAGGTCCTCTGATTACATCCGTTGATTTAGAATTTATCCGGCGGATGAGATCGCACCGCCTCAACTACCGACATTAATGGCAACTACCGTCTACCGACATAAATAAAGCTTGAGACTTCTAGAATATGGCTTAATGACAGTTTTGCTTGCCCTTGGAAAATTCTGGAAGGAGACTTGTCAGGAACCCAAGCGAGCGCAGGGGGTCCTCTGCGTCATGGCACGGTCCTTCATCTTTGGAAACCTCTTGGCCGTGACACAATCCTCTCACTCTCAATACAAGATTGGAATATCTTACCTCTAACGGAAGAACTCCTCACATACCTAACTACGTTTCGGATATGTGCAATAGAATCTCACACCTCATTCAAACCATATCTTACTATTAAGTTAAGTATGTGAGCAGTGCACCTCATATGTAAAGTATCGTCATTTAAAATAAAAAACCATTATCTTGAAAAATTTTCCTTCAAATAACCAACGGCAACATCATTTGAACTAGCATTATTCACGGTTATAGTGGATATGTTTTTTTTCTATTATCCAATCATGAATGTAGTTCTCCACCATTTTCCCAATCTCTCTATCCTTGTGATTATGTATCACCACAAAATTAATGATTCTTTTATGTAACTTCCAATTTTCACCAATAAAATATGTAATGAGACATAAATAGTTCAAATTTTGAATGGAACTCCACATATTAGTTGTAAGTGCAATCCTAGATTTAAGTTTGCCAAAGTAAGCCTTCAAACAAGTTTTTTCACTTAAATATATTTTCATACAATCTTTAACCACTATAAATCTTGAAAGATGTTGGAAAAGATGTTGTAATTCAGTAACAAAATCGTGAAAACTAACACGTTTAACCATGGAAAATGGTTGTTCATCAATAATAATCATTTGAGAAAGCATGTACCTACAACGTTCTTGATCAAACTTTTATGTCATTAAGACGCTATCACCATTAATAGTATTTTCTCCTACCTCGCCAGTCATATCTCCTTTACGTGATGTAAACGACATTTGCTTTTTATCTGCATAATGATACTTTTTGCACATTTTCAAGTGCTTCCACATAATAGACGTTCCATGATCAACATTATACGCATATTCAACCCCACAATGAATGCACTTCCCCTTAACTATTTTCTGTATTTCCGTATCTACGATTCTTGAAAAATTATTCTAAGCTTCTAATTGATTAGCTCCCTTTTTACTTAGAGGAGGACGAAAGTTAGGTTCCCTCACCTTGTTTGTCGCACCCACAGTCGTAGATTCTACTTCATCAACTCTATGGAATGGCAATTCCACGAGCGGACTTATTTCATTATGTCTATCCAATTCCATTGATATGTTTTTGTTTTGATCCATCGACTGAAAACAGAAAGAGCAAATCAGCCCCAGATAAGCGCAACCGAGACCTATGAGGAAATCATAAGAATCTTCACATCAGCGTTGGAGAAACGTTATTGTTGCTGACTAATCTAGCTACTAATTTGACTTCAAGAATAAGGTTGCTCATTTGTCGACAAAAGAGTCAAGACCTACTGATTCGACTCTTTTCTTATAGATAAAATTTATCGACAAAAGAGTCAAAGGGCTGATTAGTTAACAAAAGAGTCAAATGATTTGACTCTTTTCTTATAGATAAAATTTATCGACAAATGATTAGCCATATGATTGGCCAAATCAATTTGTTGCTCTTTAAACATCCTTCTCATGGTGGTCATCACCATCTAGTTTAGGCCCAACTTTCTTTTCTGATCCTTAGACAATTCTCGCGGATTGTCTTTGGCATCGGTATCCATATTGGCACCATCAACAAGGTCTGGATTCTGACTAGAGATCTCATAACATATGGTTCTCTCTCCTGTGTGCTGTGGGGACTAGTTATCCTCACCAACAGAAGAGCAAATCTCCTAGTTCCTTGTTTTTGCCACCAATACCTCTTAAGAGCGGAACATAATAGTCCCATTGAGCGTGCCAAAAAGATGTTCATTTGGGAGAGTTCCCTCGACAAAATCTTTCATTGAAGATGGCAGAGTTTCGATTTTATTATTTGTAATAGGTCCTGTGTCACTCTGGAAAGAAAGCAACGGATCTAAACTATAGCAAAAGTAAAGTATAGGGAAACGGGAGAAATGTAAAGTGCGTTGCGTTTGAATGTAAAAATGCAGTAAAATGAGAGATAGCACTTTGAAAGCAAATTCATCGGTCGTTGATTTTGGCCAAAAGATCCCTACAACCATTACTCTTTCGGCTATTTATAGTGGTTTTTCACAGGTAATTACTCTTTAGCATTTATCATTTCAATTTCTACAATGTTCTGGAAGCGTGTGTTTCCAATCGATAATGTAAACCACTGGGGGTTCGCCCCAGTGGCTACCATTTCAACATGAAAGGGGGAGGTGAGGGGTTCAAATCCTCACATTCTCAGGGGAGATGGGAGTAGGGACGCATAAGTTTTCGAGAGTGGGTTGCGACTCCCACGCCCTGCAAGAGGCAGGGCACAAGTCTGCGAGTGAGTGTAGAGTAGGAATAGAGTAGGACTGACCAAAAAAAAAAATCGATAATGTAACCGCTCTATCTTACTAATATTCCCACTGGTACCGACTCTTGTAACTACTCCCATTCTTATCTCTTCAATTTCGGTAAGGCCTTTACCGCACTACTCAAAATCATTACCTGTCAACTATGGGTGTTCACTTACCCAAAAAAAAAAAAAAAAAAAAACTATGGGTGTTCCAGCTCACTTTCCTTTGAGTCTTGTGTTTTGGACCTGCTTTATTCTCCTCGACTTTCGAAGCCCAATAAGCTAGTTTGGGTGCCAACATAATTATAAAAAAAAGAGTAATTAGTCCTATTCCACTCTCAAGGGGCAAGATTAGTCAATAATATTTAATAGCTACAAATATATATAAATGTCCATATATATGTGGTTGAAATACTACAAAATAATTAAGCAATTGTGATGGAATTAATTTATTTAAATATATATTTATTTGGTCGAGGTGGGTGGGTGGGTGGTTCTACGCCTAGAATTAGGAACCGAACTAGTACTCACCAGTTCCACTAAATTGGAGCCAAGGATCGTACTAGCCCCATGGGAACCATCAACTCCATTTGATCCAATCCGGTTTCGGATGATTTGGGCGGTTCCCAGTTTTTTTGCATACTTTTACTATTGCCCTCACCTTTGGTCGACAAGGGTTGCCGGCCCTCACCCAAGCGCCAATAACCCCATCGGCCATTGCCACCGCCTTACTGGTGATGGGGGTGGAGAGCCCGTGTGTTTCTTTTTTCTTTTTTAATTTATGGTTCATTTATTTTTTTGGAAAAAAACAAAAAAAAAAAAAGAAAGAAAAAGGAAAAAAATTAAAAAGACAAAATTGCCCTTCATCATCAACTGGTTAGTTCAGACTTTTCTTTGAAACTACTATGGCTATTTCAAGCCATTATTTGAAACAACGTACACTTTAAATCCTTATTTGAAGAAATGAAAGTATTTCAAACTCTTATTTAAAACAATATCAACTTTAGGCCCATATTTGAGAAAATGAGGACCTTCTTTTTATGTAGGCTAACTCAATGACTACTCTAATGCAAGATAAGAATCTCATTTTTGATGGGTGTGTGTGGCGAAGCGACCACCCATTGATTGAGATTTCCAATGATCATAAACCATTAAGGGCGCATTCGGCAATTTGCCAAATAGTGTTTGATTTTGTTCTTTTATTCTTGGGAATAAATTTGAAACATAAATTCATTTGATAATTTTTTTTTTTGTTTTCGAGAACAAATTTGTTCTTGGAAATAAATTTGGAATAGAATTAAGGAGTAAAAGGAGTTACTTCTTTGTTCTTGAGAATAATTCCAGAATCAAACCAACCCAAATTTCTTTTTTCTCTTTTTCTCTCATTCTTTTCTTCTTGTTCTTCTTCCTTCTCTCTTCTTCTTCCACCACCGCCACTGTCAACTGCTGCCGCCGCCACCGTCCACCGCCACTAGTTGCCGACGATCGTTTGGGCGAGATCCAACGAGCTTGCTGGAGGCTCGCCTAGCCACCAACAAGACTTAGCCTCGCCAAGTTGGCAAGGCAAAGCCTCGTCTTCGTTTGGCGACCTCATTGAAGTGTTGTCAGCCCTCGACCAAGCCACTCCTCATTGGCCCAGCCTTGCTCGGCCAGGCGACGCTAGTCATCCCGAGGCTGGCTGGCCCAAAACTTGAAGAAGAAGAGAAAGAAAAGAAGCAAAAAAAAAGAAGAAGAAAAAAGTGATGCAAGTATTTACAAATTAAAAGAAAATTATTTGGATTAGAAATTTTGATAACGGTACCAAACGCCTTAAAATATTTAGAAAGTGTTCATGAGAATAGAATAAAAAAAAATTATTTCTGATTAGAAATTATTCCCGAAAATAGAATAATTATTAAACGCACCCTAAATCAATCAAATGGGGGACTTTGAATTCAATTCAAATCTGAGATGCCGCAGACTTCCATGAACGTTAACAAGAAGTTCATGGTCCTTTTGGCAAAGGCTGAACTCAAGGGAAAGTAATGTCCCCCTTTGACTCAATCGGATACCTTTCCGGATTAAGCCTAATTTTTGGGATCGTTAGGCACTTTCGATTTATCTTCCTCGACCCTTTTCACATGTCACGTGGTCTCCATTTATGTAAGCCTTGAATCCTTGTTCCCATTGCGTGCTGCGATATAAGAATCCAACACTTTTTGGGATCGTTAGGCAATTTCGTATATCTTCCTCGACCCTTTTCACATGTTACATGGTCTCCATTGATGCTACCCTTGGATTCTTGTGCCCATCGCGTGCTGCGAGATAAGAATCTAACACTTTTTGGGATCCTTAGGCAGTTTCGGTTATCTTCCTTGACCCTTTTCACATGTTACGTGATCTCCATTGATGTTAGCCTTGGATCCTTGTGATTTTTGGGATCCTTAGGCAGTTTCGGTTATCTTCCTTGACCCTTTTCACATGTTACGTGATCTCCATTGATGTTAGCCTTGGATCCTTGTGATTTTTAGGATCCTTAGGCAGTTTCGGTTATCTTCCTTTTTTCACATGTTATGTGATCTCCATTGATGTTAGCCTTGGATCCTTGTGCTCATCACGTGCTGCGAAGGCCAACAAGTTCTCGAGGTTCAGGGTGTGCCATCTACATTTTTTTGTTGTTGATAGGTCCTACTTTATTCCTATTCTAACTCTCACTCTCAAACTTTTACCTTGTCTTTTTGCAGCAAACTTTTACTCTGCCTCCTTGCAAAGCGTGGAAGTCGAAACCTACACCTGAAACTATATCGTCCCCACCCCAACCCCCTTGAGAAAGTGGGGATTCGAACTCCCCACCTCCCACTTCCACGTTGGAAGGGTGGCCACTGGGCAAACCCCAGTGGTTGCCATCTGCATTTGGGCAACCAAGCTATCGCTGTGAAGCCTAGCTCCCGCTTATAATGATATTGTTTACTTTGGGCCGGAGCCCACAAGGTTTTATTCTTATGGGTTTTCCCTAGTAAATGCCTCATTACAAGTTGCGCCGTAACATATAAAACACTTCACCTCACCTCACCATACCAAGGTGATATGGGATTCGATTCATTCTCACCCCTATCGTCATCCAAGAGTCAAAGCCGCACTTTGTCTAGACCCTCTCTAGCACCGGCGGTCACTACCGCCCTCTTCGGACCAAGTCATTTCAATTGCCACCTCATTGACTGAATCATCAATAACGAAAGGCGATTTTTCGATTCTCTTTTTTTGTTTGACAAAAAGATGGCATAACAAGAGAGGGAAGTTGAACTTCACACGTTGGGAAAATTGGAATCGTCAACTCCGATTGCTTGCTTCGTTGCCATCCCAAATCCACGTTTGAATATTCATCTAGAAGCACCAAGGCTCAAAAGCCATCCACGATATAGGAAAAAGTCAGACCCAATACAGAACAAAAAGACAAGCCAAATCAATTGGCCCGAAATGAAGGCAACGGCACGGCAAAGGCCAAAGCTAATCATTCAGTTCCTAGAGAATCTTCCGTGGGACTCTGTCGGGTCTCGTCTGAGTAGACTCTCCAAAATTCGACTGACGGACCCGAAGTAGCACATTCGAATATTTCCAGCGTGAGAAAGAAGCGAGAGATTTTAAAATTCGGGTTAAAGGTTAAATTTAATTGAAGAATTATAATAACAAAAAGGGAAAAATAGCAAAAAAAAAAAAAAATCCTCAAATTATATGCACTGAGGGTGAGTGATTCCAAGTTCAATATAAATTTCACTTAGAATTTGGAACATACTTATTGCAACATATTCTTTTTTTTGGTACCTTGGAACCTATCTTGGATACCATCACATGTTTTGGGGTCTACTTAAGTTGCATTTATATTATTAATTCAACTGTAATGAATCATTACATGACCATCATTAACCATAACTTATATTTATACACATGAAAAATATGAAACATTAACAAAATAAAAGTCTCAATTATAGATGGAAGTTCTAACTAGTAGTTCTAGATTATACACTCATAATCAAATACCATGGAATATTACAAGATATCACGAAGACATAAACCAAGAAAAGCTCTAGGTCCTAGGTAGGTGAAACCTACTTATTGAAATATAGGTTCCTCAAATCTTAAGACTTGGAACCTACTCTATATACCTTGAAATCTAGAATCGGACATGTTTCACTGATCCGATCCTTTGGTCCCATATTATACCAAGAAACCATGCTTACCCCTAATACACATGGCGAAGAACTTCCTTTTGTGACATAAAAAAACCCAGAAACTATGGCCGTTGTGGCAGATTAACCTCAAAAAGGTGGCAAGGTTCACATCCCTCCTCGCCCATCAAACTTTTTCTTATGACATAAAAAATTTCAAACTTATTTAACACATTTACCCTTGGTTAAAATTCCGTTAAATGATTTTTCAATCAAAATAACATTTTTTTTTCAAAGTCATTTGCTTTATGGCATTTGTGTGGGTAGAATTTTAACGTCTTTATTAATAGAACTTTGACAGGGGTACATGTGTCATACATGTACAAATTCAGGATAAATTTTAAGATAAATGTGCCACAACAGGTATATTTTAGAGTTTTTTTTTTTTTTTTATTTTTAACTTTTCCTCCAATTAATAAAGGGGGCCGGCTACGGTAACGGTACTATCATTCTTAGAGATAATGGTAGATTCTAGACCATAAGATTTCTTTGACAAGTAACTTGCAACCGGCAAGCTCATGAACGTGCAGAGTTGTAGATTTAGCAAATATTCTATTTAAGAGAGCAAAGAGTCCCCCACAAATTATTTGGGAAAAAAAAGAAACAATAACGTTTTTACTGTATTTGATCCCAAAATTATGATTAGGACATGATAAAATTAGTTAACATAAAAAGGTGAGGAATTGTTATGATATTTCTTTTTTAGCAAAACTTTGGATTTATTATCAGACATAGTTGTACAAAATAAAAAGAAAAATCATAATATTACTTAATAACATTAAAATAAACTGAAAAATGGAGAGGAATTATGGGTGGCCAACCACAATGAGTTACCGTCATTGGGGTGGTTAGCTCGATGGTGGTGATTGCATTACGACCATTGTGGTGGTAATTGCATCTTTTGGGATGATCACTTTAGGCTAAACTGTTAGTAAAATCTTCCATCGTTTATATACATGTATATAAGGTACATTATTATAATGCCTTTAAGTGATATGAGATTGTACTAATATTCTTGCGTTTGAGCCCATCCTGCACACGTGTTTAACTCGGTTCGACTATTGTGAAACACATACGATTACGATTCCTATTTGGTGTGAGCCAATTAAATTGCTAAAGTCTAAACTATTCACCTATGCTTTGATACTATGTCATAATATTTAGTGCAAAAGCTTATGCTAGCAATGGGAAACTACATGTAAATACAACACATTATAACCACGCATTTTATTGATGTGAAATTACATTAACAACCACATTATAAACATGGAAAACTATATCCATGTCTAAATCTCAATCTTGATCTCGACCTACATTAATGACCACCGTCATAGTAGCTAATAGTTATTAATGACCGCCATTTGTGGTGGCTACCTGTCAACGAGACAACCACCATCATAATGGACGCCTATCCACGACGACCATCATGAAAATGGAAGCTAAAAAAAGAAAAGGACACCTTTAGTTACTTTTATAGTGGAAGCTAAAAAAAGAAAAGGACTATAACACCTAAATTTTTTTTATTAAAATATTAATGTGGTTGACCAGTCATTGTTAAATGGTGATGTGGTGCTGACATGGAGTCTTACGTCACTTTTTTGAAAAATATAAAATAGATCAAATGTAGAAGAAAGCAACCCTTAATCACTTGATGGCAATGATTTTCACTCACTTGGAAATTGGATTAGATGGGTCACCATAGGTATTCTCAAAATATAATTTGTAATTGAGGAAGAAATCATTATTGTATTTATTATTGTTTTGTTTTGAAGAAAATTACTTTACTACAAAATTAACTTCTAATCCATAAGAAACGATGGTTAAGTGTTACTTGATCATGTATTACCAATATCAATAGTCTTAATTCTAGTTACTAGAAAGTCCTTTTAGAGCAACTTGATATAAGCAAAAAGTATAAGGAGCCATTCGAAAGCATAATGATTTCATTATTAGTTTCAAAGACACTATTTCTTGCTTTTTCATGTTTCAACTTGAATTGGTCTTTCTTATTACATTAACTATTTATTTTTGGTAGTGATTATATTATTTTACTTGAGATTATCCATATTTTGGTATTTGATTTATTCTAAAATTATCTTTTTTCTTATGTTATTTTTTCTTTTCTCAAATGAAGGAATCTCATGGGATTTGAGGAAATCCCACAAAATGAGATTTTCCAGTTTTAATTTTTTGAAGGAAACCGATTAAATAAGTTAATAAGTTTTCTTCAAATAATTGAAGGTGGAGAACCATCGTTTGAATTTTGGAATTTAATAACCACTGGATAAGCTCTGCTGTTTCAACGAATAGTGACCACTAAAACTCTAATGTATTAAGTGTGACTCAAGGGGGTGAGAAGTTCACTTTGGGGTTGGAGTGGGGACAATTTAATTTCAAAAAAAAAAAAAAAAAAAAAACCACCTGGGTTTTTCTCTGACATCTATTCTAATATAGAAGGGGGTGAGAGGTTCGAGGGGGTTAAAGTGGGGACAATTTAATTTCAAATATGGGTTTTGTCTCCCACATCTTATAATGAGGCTAAAAAAGTCTATGAGTAAAGTAAAGTAAGACTGATAAAAACAAAATTAGAATTTAATAGCACCGCCACCTACTTTTTTTTCCGTTAATAAAGGGGTCGAGTGGCGAACTTGGATTCGATTGGCTACGGTAGAGAATCTATAAAATGGGCAACCCAAAGCCCACGGCGAGGGTCTCCGAAGAAGCGAGTCATTTCGGACGTGGAGGAGCAAATGGCGGGCATCCCCGGAGGTATTTTTGACGTCGACTTTAAGAACAACCTCGAGATCCAGGCCCTCGCTCGTTTCGCCGTCGAGGAGCACAACAAGAAGGAGGTGCTCGGATTCTCTCTCCTTTCTATCTTTTTTTTTTTCTTTTCGATTTAATGGGTGATGCTGATGAAAAGAAGCGATTTTGGGATGTGGGTTGTGGTGAATTTGGGGGATCTCCGCTCAGAATTTGAGGATCTGTCGGTTACCGTGTCGTCAGGATGAAGGAAACCTAAGTAGATGATTTGATGAATTTATTGAATGTGGGATTTGAGTATCTTTCGAAGTGGGGGGAAAAGCAGGTTTTGATCTTCTGCAGTTTCTCTAAGACACGAAAGGCGTGAGCTTTGAAGCAGCGGGAAAGTCGTGTCTTGTTTGTAAAGTTCCCATTTTTGTTTCTAATTTGAAATGTTTTGTTGATAATGTGCTGACGGTGTTGAAATCTGTTGTCGGGGAACCAGAATGCGACGCTGAAGTTTGTGGATGTGGTTAAAGCGAAGCAGCAGGTGGTTGCGGGCACTTTGTACTACATCACCATCGAAGCGACCAACGGCGATGTCAAGAAGAAGTACGATGCCAAGGTCTGGGTGAAGCCGTGGATGGATTTCAAGGAGGTCGAGGAATTTAAGGAGCACGTCGGAGATGCCACCGGTGAAGCTAGTGCTTAGCTTTAGGGTAATCATTTCTAGAAATAGAATGTCCATGCTTAGAGTCTATTTGGCAACTTGTCAAACAGTGATAATTTCTATTTTTTTGTTCTTGATAGTAGATTTAAAACAAAAATTCATTTGATAAAACTTTTCTTTTCGGGAACAAATTTCAACTTTTTTATTTCCGGAAGTAAATTTGGAATCTAGAAGTAAAAAAAAAAGTTGATTCTTTGTTCCCGAGAACAATTACCGCCACCACCGCCGTTGTCGTCCACCGCCGTCGATTGTCGGCGACCAATTGGGCAAGGTCCAGCGAGCTCGTCAGAGGTGGGCCTCGCACGGGCCTCCCTTGGCTACCGGTGAGGCTTGCCCAGCCGTCGGTGGGACTCAACCTCGCTAGGCCATTGTGAGGTCGGCATCACTCGACCAAGGCGAGCCGACCTTGCGGTGGCCCGGCGAGGTTGAGCTCCACCGGCGGCTAGACGAGCTCGAACTTGCCGGATCTAAGCGAGGCCGCTCGCCCAGCCATGGCTCAGTCGACGAGACACGGAATCGCCGAGGGCCAGTGATGCTCCAGTAAGGGCCGACAACCTTGGAGAAGAAGAAGAAGAGAAAGAAAGGAAAAGAAGAAAAAAGAAAACAAAAGAAAAAGTAATAAAATTATTTAAAAATTAAAAGAAAATGATTTGAAATAGAAATTTTGAGGACGGTGTCAAATGCATTTTTTTTTTCGGAAATTGAAATTTTGGACAGTTACCAAACGATTTAAAATACTTAGAAATTGTTCCTGGGCACAAATAAAAAAAAATCATTTTTGATCAGAAATTGTTCCTGAGAATAGAAGCGTTACCAAACGTGCCATTAATGTCGATTAGTATTGTGTTTGATGCTTACTCACCGCATGTAGGTATTAGTTTTCTTTCATTTGCACTCTTTTTGGCAGTTGTACTTGATCTCACCTAATATACACTCTCTGACTTCAGAAACATGGTCACATGCAGTTCCAATGGGATGGAATATCAGCGTTAACCTGACAACTAGATATTGACATGCGGGTGACAAACTTTGTCCGGTTTGTTTGTTTATACATGTGATTGGAGTTCTTTCTAAAACAAACACTTGTTTATCAGGGGGATACTTTGGTAGGTTTAATCTGTAGTCTCACGGATCAAGGCTTGCCAATTTGTTTTTTACACTAAAAGGTCAATGGCACGCAGTGTCTAGGACCAGTAGACAGTCACTTTCTGCATTGTTGTCAGTTGAATGTTTTGAATTTAGATGGTATTGTTCTCCCTACTCACTGAAAAACTGATTTGGAAGAATCGAGCTTCTTGATTTGGTTTTTGTAGCTTATTTGATTTTACCTTAACGAGCTCCCTAGGTATCATCACTGTATAGTCGTTGCATGATTCAATGAAATCGGATAGATCAATTATATCTCAATCATGTTAGAATCACGCTTGCCCAACACCATGTCAAGCTTTAGGGAACTGAGTTTGTTTAGCAGCAGTATTGCTCGTACAGTTGGAATCATCAACCTAAATTGATCTCTTTCTTTCGGTTTCAGGGTGACTGAAGATATGCATAATAGGCCTGCTTGCTGTTTTCTGGGAGGAGCCAAAGTGAAAGGCACATAATAAAGTTGAAGGCGTTTCCATGTTAGGAAAAGAAGCTACTTTTTTTCTGAATTTGCCTGTACGGGCATAAGAATGTTGCTGCTGATGTACCCATTATTATGTCCAGTGTAGATCTCGACGCATAATTTATCTTCTGTGTATCTGCTCTAGTTCTTACCATTCTGTTTGGTGCTTTGACCATGTGTTACGTAAAGCTGAAGTATTTTCCTCTTATTGTTCAAAGTTCTCTTTGTATTCGTTGGAGGATCTGATGTTGTCCAGTTTGGCTAATATGGCAGAACCGGGGACCCCGACTTTATGCTCGCCGCCTCTAGCATGCGCAAGAGGGACTCTAGTTTCCTTTCCTGATACCTCGGAACCGTTTTAGCGAGCAAGCAAGAAAAACTACCAACTTATTTGAACAGTATAATAGTACATCAAATGAAGAAATCTATCTTCGGTTCATCATTTTCTACTGATATCTACGCACAAGGGAGGGGGAAGCACGGCACATGATGACACTAGAAGGGAAAACTGTACGAGACACTCTCGAACACTCCACAAACGAGCGCAAATGCAAAAGTTACAGGTCATAATGATATTACCATTCCCATGTAGATACCGGATTGACTTGAATGAACCAAAAATAATGCGCCCATCTCGGAGAAGTTTGCGGAAGATGACCTACGGTTTTTCATCGCCTTTGTCACGTCGCTTAATTTGCCTGCAGCAAAGTTGAAGGCATTGTGGAAGATTGTCCTAACTACTTCGATTGCCAACATGCAATAGAGTTCAGGCCTTTATTTGAAACTAGTATGGTCATTTTAACTTCTATTTGAATAAATATCCACTTTATGCTCTTACTCGAGAAAATGATAGCACTTCGAGCTCTTATTTGAAATAATATCCACTTTAGGTCTTTATTTAAAAAAAATGAGGATACTTCAAGTCTTTAGTTGAAATTTTCCCAAAAAATCAAAGTAATTACAGAGACACATCAATGCAACACGAGTGTCTCAAAGCAGTGCAACCCATCAAACCCCAACATAATACAAGGCCCCGTTGCCGCTTCATCCTTCTCCTTCGTTCCTCCATTCTCATTAGCTCATCGCCCTTGCTCATCGCTCCTCGCCATGTCCATGGTGGCATTGTGGAAATAACATTGCGAAAATCAACTAAAACTGAATCTGATTCGAATCAAACACATACATTCGCCAAAGAAAAGGGAAGGAAAAATAGAGAATTTTTTTTTACTTTTCTAACCTCCTCAGTGAAGATGGCCAGTGAAGTAAAATCTGTGGATAGAGACATTCTTTCTTTCTTCTTGACTTTCAATGGAGGGTCTATTTAAACAAGAAGCTGATTATTGGGAAAATCATTAAAAAAAAAGTCCTAAACCTATGATATTAATACCGATTCAATCATAAACCTTTTAATTATATCAATTTAGTCCTAAAATTTTTCACATTAGTATTAATTTAGTCAATTTGACTAAATTTAGTTTATCGGCGTTGATGTGGACACCGATTAGCCAACTATTGCTGAGTTAGCAATTTTTAAATTTAAATTTTTTTTTTTTTTTTTCAATTTTTTTTTCAATTTTTTTCCTTTTCATATTTTCTTCTTTTTCTTTTTCTTTTTCCTCTTCTTCCTCTTGGCCTTCTTCTCTAGCAATGATCGGCAAACCTTCGGTGGCTCATTGGCCACTACGCAAGGCCAGCTTCCCTGTGGCAAGGCCAGGGCAAGGCTGGCCTCACCCATGGCCTTGAGAGTGTTGGGGAAACTCCTACTAAGTTTTAAAGTTGAAAAAACTTTCTAGTTCTTTCTTCTTTTTTTTTTTTAAGAACAAATTGCTTCTAAAGTTATATCAAGACTTCTATCAAAATCTATTTATTCTAGAATTATTTCCCACTCGACGCAATCCAGACCGAAACCGTGTCCAGAATGAAAATAAAATCAGACTTAGATTTATTTATCTCACGACAAAGATTCAGAATGAACGTATTAGAAATTCATTCTACAACACCTAGTTCTTTGGCGAAGAATCTCGCTTTCCTTCTATAAATACATTG
This sequence comes from Eucalyptus cladocalyx, assembly GCA_017140615.1. Taxonomy (NCBI): domain Eukaryota; kingdom Viridiplantae; phylum Streptophyta; class Magnoliopsida; order Myrtales; family Myrtaceae; genus Eucalyptus; species Eucalyptus cladocalyx. The sequence continues at coordinate 8,036,910 of CM029525.1, read as the reverse complement.
ATGGAATCAATCGCAAATTGATGAAATCAATCTTAGAGACAAGTTTCTTTTTGGGAAACATTTACTTATAGAAACCTAGATTTTGATTGTATGGGCGACCAAAATCAATGGATTTTTCATCTCAATCTTCAAATGACTATAAGATCTTTTTAGTCGATTTTGTCCAACGGATTGATTGGAAGAAATTCCTCCAGAAAATGCCAACGGCTAGTGAGGCATGGAGGAGTATTTAAAGAGGTCATTCAATTTATTTGAAAGGTGGATGTGAAAAATTGAAATTTCAAAGTCTGAAATCTTTCCAACTACTTGTTCTCTATCGGTAGTCTTTATAAATTGTATTCAAGAGAGAAAATCATAAAAATGAGTGACTTAGTGAGAGAGAAGGGATTTTCCACTGAGTATTTGGACTCAAAAAATTATACTTCTCTGTTGATGCTATAATGAATTCCGGCCAAAAGGCTGTTAGCATAGGAGAGTAAACGTAGGCTTAATCTAAGTTGAACCACTATAAATTTCATATGTATTATTCTCTTCCCTTAACTCACTTTATTTAAATATGTTGCATTCTTATAGGTATCGCTAAACTAGTTTCATCTCTTATCTGATTTTGACCATTCATTAGAAGTTTGGTGACTTGTTTATCAAACTTTGTTCAAAATTTATTCCTCATTTATTTATCAAAATTTCTTTTAAACAACTATTCACCCCCTTTAAATGTTCGTACTAGCATTATCAATTGGTATCACAGCCATGTGCTCATTTGTTAAAATGTTTTTACTTCTAAGTTAAAGATCTTCTATGGCTAGTATTTTAGCATCAAGACTCGTGGAAGAACGGAGCAACACCAAGCCATCTTATTTTGATGGAAAATAATATAGTGTGAGGAAGAATAAATGAATGCATTCCTAAGATCCAGAGATCCTCTGGAATGGGATGTTATAGAAAAATGAATTAACCCGAATGCAACTTTTGGATCTAACAAGGGAAAAGAAGTTTTAGACAATAATGCTGAGGAAATCAATCAAGTAGAAATTGCCAAGAGACAAACTTCTGATGCAAAAGTCATTTATTATTTATATTGTGCGTTGTCCCATGTTGAATATAACATAATTTCCTCACGTGAAACAGTTAAAGAAGTTTGAGATAGACTTCATGTTACCTATGAAAAAATATATCGTGTAAAGGAGACAAAAATAAATATTTTGCTTGGCCTATATGAATCCTCCAAGATGAAGCCTGGAGAATCTATTGGAGATATGTTTAGTCGATTTATAGAAATTGCAAATGGTTTGGCATATCAAGGTCAACCAATTTATGTTCCAATGAAGGTCGACAAACTTTTGCGATGACTTTTAAAAGACCGGAACCATGTGAAAACATCAATCAGGGAGACACAAAGAATTATGCCTCTCTGTTGATGAACTGATAAACACTCTTCAATCTTATGAAGTGGAACAAATCAATGACGAAGATGATTTAAAAGGCAAGAAATCAATTGCACTTAAGTCTAATGATGATTTTGATGATACAGACACAGACGATGACATAGACGAGGAGGAGCTTGCTCTCTTGATAAATAAATTCAAGAAACTGAATAAGAAAGGAAGAAGATTCAACTAGAAAAAGCAAAACAAGCAAAGTTTCCAAAAAAAGATCAATGGAAGATGTTGATTCTAGCAAGGATGTGATATGTTTTGAGTGTAAGAAGAAAGGACAAATCAAGCCTAACTATCCCTTGTTGAAAAAGAAGAAAGGTAAGTATGAAAAATACAAGAAAGCTCTAGAAGCAGAAATCTGGAGTGACATAGAATGTAAGGAAATTGAAGAGGAGGTTGTGAATATTTGTCCAATGCCTCACTCAAAATCAGACTTGAAATCAGAATTTGACTCAGACACAAACTCAAAATTCGTCAAGAAAATCGAGGTAAGTCATTCAGAGATTCTTATTAAAGTTTCTAAATATATAAATGGGCTTTCTTTAAATCTCAAATCTTCTCTTAAAAGGATCTCTGAATTAAAGAAGGAAAATTAAAAACTCAGATAATAGGATAATTCTTGGAAAGAAAAGTTTGAAAGTTTGAAAAATAATTTTGATGATTTGAAGGAAAGTTCTCATTCTCTTTCAAAAGAAAATGAAATTTTGAAAAATGAAATTTCAGACAATTTTACAAAGTTCTCTAAAGGTTTGGGTTTGAATAAAGAAAGTGTTATTTTGATTGATTTTTCTAAAGTCAAAAAGAGACTTAGACAGAGACCTACAAAATTTGCTTACAAAAATCACTTTCAAAGAGTTTTTATAAAACTTGTTGGTCGAAGTGCGTTTACATATTCTAAGTGTGATAGTTCAAAACATTTTGAGAATGAATGTCCTAAAGTTTAGAGACATGTTAAGAAGGATTGGGCAAAAACTGTCTTTATAACTACTCCTTCGGACCCAAAAAAATTTGAGTACCAAATAAAGTTTGAGATCTCTTTTTCACTATAGGTTACTGTTAAAAGAAAAAACAAATGGTATTTAGATAGTGACTGTTCTAGACATATGACTGGAGATTCAAGTAGTTTCATAAAATTAGAAAAACAAAGAGGAGGAAATGTTTCTTTTGGTGGAAACAGTAAATGATAAATTATTACACATAAAACAGTGAATATTGACAGTTTAATCATCAACAATGTTTCCCTGATGAAAGGTTTGAACTACAATCTTTTGAGCATAAGTCAATTGTGTGATACAGTGTTCAGAATCAATTTCCAAGAAATTTTTTGTTTTGGAGTGTTGACACCTAATTTTGGAAAAATAAAATTACATTTTGAAAAGAAAAATAAAAAAGGGAAAATTGATTTGATTGATTATGCATGGAAGTTTGAAATTCTGATGAGTATTCAGATTTTGATAAATGTAGAAACAATTGAAAAATCAAGCGAATTAAGGGCAATGATTTTAATAAAATGGAAGCCAAACCCAAAATCGATGAGGATAATGATCAGATTGATAAATCAAAAGGAAAGTATCAAAAATTATACTCATCAGGTGAGCTGTTTGCAAAAATCAAAACGAACTTGGATGCGTTTTTGGTAACGTGAGTGAAAAATCGAAATGTAAATTTGCGATGACAAATCGGGGCTGAAATTCTGTAATTCCCGCAATCAAGGAAGCACAACTTTCTAAAGATCAATAAATGTTTTCATTATAAAAGGGCTACAGTTCGTGAGAAATGGGGGCGATTCCGGAAAAATGGAGAGAAAAATTTGAGAAGGAAATTCGTGCAAGAGAAAAAAAAAAAAAAAAGCTTTCGTCTGTCTTGGTTAGAGAATTTCTTTCTCTGACCAAGAAAAGAGAAGGAAAAGTCAATAAAAAGTGCTGAGAGAAGAGACAGAGAAGTGACGTGAGAGACAGGTGAGGAGAGAAGAAAAAAATAGAATCACTGTGCATCTTCTTCCTCTCACACCCATCGCCTGCGTTCTCCCTGCGAAGCTCGACGCGCCGATCTCGCTCATTGACGCCCCCCGAAGCCTACTCGCCGCCGCGCCACCGCGAGCACCGTTGCCGCACCTCGCCGCCGACGTAGCAACCCCTCGATGCCGCTGCCGAGCGCCTCCGACGCCCGCCACCGCGCCTCTGCACCCGCGACTTGCTGCTGCCCAGCCCGACACCGGAGCTCCGACGAAGCCCGCCACTCCTGACCTCACACCGCGCCCCCGCCACCGCCGCTCCACCGATCTCGCCCGCGACATGCAGCCTCATCGCCGAAGCCCGCTGCTGCTGTCCTCCGCCAGACGACCCAACGTCGTTGCCTCCTGCTCGCTTGTCACCGCGCCAGAGTGCCGCCCGATTCGACGCACCCCTGCGCCGGAACTCGACGCCGTAGCCGCCCAACAGTCCGCGACGCCCCGACGCCAGCCGAGCCTGCACCGCTGCCGACGTCACCACCCAGCGACCCGTGGTCCAGCTCCACCTCCGCCGCTACTCCAAGCTCGAGCCCCTCACTGTCGCCGTCCGCCAGCTCCTGCCGGAGTCCCGAGCGACGCCGACGTCCACCGCCTCCACCTCCGTCCGCTCGAGCCCCTCACTATCGCCGTCCACCAGCTCCTGCCGGATCAACGCTGCAGCATCATCCAATCCCCTCTTTCTTTAGGTGGTTTAGCTTTTTCTTTTATTTATTTTGTTCTATTTTATCTCATTTTAGTTTATCTATTTAAGTTGTAATATTTGATGTTAATATTTATGGATTTAGTATGCATTATCCGTAGGGATTTTGCCCGAAATTAATATAATTATTAATTTGATCCGAGAGACATCGGATCATTTTTCTAATTATTTTTAATTTTTGGGCTTTTTGGTAGAATCTTAATTGTTAAATCATAATAATTATTTAATTTGGTCCGTAAGACTTCGGACTAGATTTTTTAATTATTTTGAGTTGTTGTGATAATTATGGTTAGAATAATTGTTATTTAACCTGTGAGACGACATGTTATTTTTTCAATTATTTTGATCATTTATTTAGTGATTATATTAATTGTTTAGATTTAACCCTAATTTAACAATTATTCAGCTAAAAAAATTCAAAAAATTCAAAAAAAATTGCATGAGCATATAGGACATTAGGGTTTAATATAATAGACACGTAGGTTTAATTAATCAAATTTTTAGGATTACATTTCTAGTATTGCATTTTTAGATAATATTTTTAGGACTGCATTCTTAGATTTTTTAAAAATAAGTTAGGATTAGAATTAAATGGCCGTTTTAGGATTTTAGATATAATTGGCACATTTTCATATTCTCATCCTCTTTTTTAAAATAAAAAAAATAGTTTTCTAAAATAGGATAGGGTTTAAGTCAAATTAATCCCTAGAATAAATTAGAAAATTATCCATTTTTAGATAGATTAATTAGGGTCTTCATAAATTCTAAATTCCAATAAAAAATTGCAAAAATACTAGGCGCACGTTAACTAGTTCGCATAATAGAGGCATTTAATCAGAATTTGTTCATTGGTAAAATTAGGTCATGAGGTACATGTTAATTAATTTGCATAATAGACCCATTTAATTAGAATTTGCATATTAATAGGATTAAGTCATTTAGTTTAAAAATGCATTTTTATAAAAGAACTCCATTTTTTAAGAAAATCCAAAAAAAAAAATGATTGCTTGCTTTGTGTGATGCGATTTATTTATTTGAATGTTTTAAATAATGGATGAGCACCCGTGTAGACACCACATTTGCATGATAGTAATTTAGGTTAAAATAAATCAGCTGCCTACAAAAACAATTTTGAAAAATTAAAAAGAAATGGTACTGAAAGGGCATTAGAGAAGTTTAATGTAACCAAGTCCCCGTATCTATAGTTTTTGATTCATAGGAGTAAAATAAATCTCCCTTTATTTTACTTAGGTGTCTAATTGACCTACCTAAACTGATTAGTGGCGACTCCTAGATAATAATCTTTTGCATGTTAAAAAGCTTAAACCTTAAGTCGCAAATTGGTATGGGCTTGGGAGAGCCTGAGCTAAGTTTAAAAGCTTAGTAGTCCATTAACCTAGTTTTAGGTGGTGCACCCAAAAAAAATAGGTCGCGACATGGAGTTAGTCAAGACTTCTCTCAAACTTTCACTAGTTGAAGACATGGCAACATTTACCTTTTGGACATAAGTCCAGAGAGTTCTCAATGTCTTATTTCAATTCAAGATGAAGTAAATCTCTGGCATTGTAAGCTAGGACATGTTAGTATGAACAAATTGCTAAATTGTCTTCTAGGAAGTAGGTCCGCAGTCTCCCTAGTATGGTATACCAGAAGTCTGAATTGTGTACTCCATACATCTTGGTAAAATAGGTCAAAAGTTCATTCAAATTTATAAATCATGTCTCCACTAATCTCGTCTTGTAGCTTCTTCATATAAATCTTTTCGGACCAATTAGAACTTAAAGCATCGGTGGTAAGAAATACTATTTGGCAGTTGTATATGACTATTCAAGATTTACTTGAGTTTTCTTCTTGGCAAATAAAGTAGAAACCTTCTCTTACTTTTTCAAAGTTTGCTAAAAAAGTTCACAATGAGAAATGTTATGCTATTTTGAGTATTAAGACTGATCATGGGGGAGAATTTGAAATCAAGAGTTTGCAAATTTTTGTGATGAAAATGGTTTTCAACATGTTTTCTCATCTCTTTACATTCCGGAACAAAATGAAGTTATAAAAAGAAAAAATCATTCTTTACGAGAGATGGTTAGAACTCTGTTAATTGAAAGTAGAGTCTCTTATTGCTTTTGAGCAGAAGCAATTTCCATTGCTTGTTATGTAATTAACTAAATATTTCTTAGGCCCATCCTAAAGAAAATCCCCTATGAAGTTTACAAAGGGAAAAGGCTAAATATTTCTTATTTTCATGTATTTGATTACAAATGCTTTATTTTGAAAAATGGAAAATGATTGGCTAGGCAAATTTGAAGAAAGATCGGATGAAGGGATATTTCTTGGATACTCCACTTCAAGCAAAGCTTACAAGGTCTTCAACAAGAATACACAGACTATCGAAGAATCAATGAATGTCAGGTTTCAAGAAAGTGCCCAAAACCAACAAGACCAGACTCAACTTGAAAAGTTTGAGTTAGTTGAAGTCTAAATCCCTTGAGCAAACTCTGCCTTCTGGTGAACAAAGTCAAGCTAAAGAGAAGTCGGAAGATTCAAAGGAAACAGAGGTTCAGCAAACTCTTGCAGATAATGACAGATTCAACAATAACTTGAAGCATAAATCAAGCCATCTTAAAGATCTCATTATTGACAATATAGAAGAACGGATTCGTACTAGAACCAAAGTAAGAGGAGACTCAAGCGCTCTAACTCTTATTTCTAAGATAGAACCAAAAGGAGTAGAAGAAGCTTTAACTGATGAAAGCTAGATAGAAGCAATGCAAGAAGAACTCAGGCAATTCCAAATCAATGATGTCTAGGAATTGGTTCCAAAACCAAAAGAAAAATCAGTAATTAGAACAAAATTGGTGTTTAGAAACAAGATGGATGAAAATGGTAAAGTAACCATAAACAAAGCAAGGCTTGTTGTAAAAGGATATATGCAAGAGGAATGAATAGATTATGATGAAACATATATACTAGTAGCCAGATTAGAAGTTATAAGATTATTACTTGCATGTGCATGTTTCCATAATTTTAAGCTATTCCAAATAAATGTCAAAAGTGCATTTCTAAATGGTTTCATCCAAGAAGAAGTTTATGTGAAACAACCGCCAAAATTCGAAAATTCCAGAAAATCAGACTTTGTCTAGAGACTGAAAAAAGCTTTGTACGGTTTGAAATAGGCACTTTAAGCTTGGTATGAGAGACTAAGTAAGTTTTTGGTAAGTAATAGTTTCGATAAAGGAATCATTGACACAACTCTATTTATCAAAAAGGAAAAAAAAAAAGACTTTTATTCGTTTAAATATATGTAGATGATTTATTTTTTACTCTTCTAATGAAAGTCCGTGTAAGAAATTTTCAAAGTCTATGCAGGATGAATTCGAAATGAGCTTGATGGGCAAGTTAATATTCTTTCTGGGTTTATAAGTCAGATAATCAAAGGAAGGAACCTTTATTTATCAAGAGAAATAAGACAGAGATGTCATCAAGAAGTTTGGGATGGAAAATTGTAAGAAGACTGAGACTTTTATGTCCATTTCTTCCAAACTCGACAAGGATGAAGATAGAAAGAAAATAGACCAAAAGACATACAGAAGTATGATTGGTTCTCTTCTCTATCTTACTACTTCTCGACCTGATATTTGATTCAGTATGTGTATGTGTGCTAGATTATAAGCTGATCCTAGAGAATCACATCTCAATGCAGTCAAACATATTATTAAGTATATTGTAACAAATCCAAAGTTAGGTTTATGATATCCAAAAGGAGGAGACTTTACCCTATTTAAATACTCAAATATTGATCTAACTGGTTGTAAAGTTGATAGGAAAAGTAAATCTAGTACATGCCAACTCTTGGGACAAATGGTAATGTCTCGGTTCTCTAAGAAACAGACTATTGTGGCACTCTCAACTGTAGAAGTAGAATATGTTGTTCTTGGAAGTTGCTATTCACAAAATTTTTGGATTAGGTAACAACTAAAAGACTTTGGAATAGAAGAACCCTGCACTGAAATCATATGTGACAACACAAGTGCAATCAATCTCACCAAAAATCTTCTTCTTCATTTAAGAGCAAAGCACATTGAAATCCGTCATCACTTCATAAGAGATCATGTACAAAATAGTGAAATCAATGTTCAATTCATCCATTCTAAGAATCAATTGGCGAACATTTTCACCAAGCCAATAGAGAAAGGATCATTCGAATTCATTCATGAAAAGTTGAATATTACCCATACATTTGGTTAAAGTCTATGTAAAAGTAGACTCATTAGTTCAATCTTCTGGAAGAGACATCCTTATGAAAGCTATTATAGACTCAGGTAGTTATATTTCAAATTTTGGCGTATAAGTTTCTTTCCTTCTTGAACATATATGAATATTTTATTCGTTTTCGGAGTCAATATTTCAAAAAATTATTTACAGTTATTCTTTTGTAAATTTTCAAAATGGAAGTTTTTTTTTTCTTTTTTGTGCCCATTCGATTGCCCCGGCTCGTATACTTTAAATAAGTCTTTGAGTTTTCCCCGATCACCAAAGTCTTCACAAACCCTAATCTCTCAAACCTCTGCTTCTCTTGATTTGTTCTTACTTTCTCTGCAAATCTCTCTCTCGATCATTCACGAACATGTTGTCAAAATCCTCCAAGTTTGTCTCGATGTCTTCTTAGAGGAGGTTCTCTTGCATTGTCAGTCGTGGGCCTCGTTTTGTGCTTGATACTCTGACACATTTTGATCTCACTAGAGATGAATCACCAAGGAGCACGAATCGATCATTTGTGGAGGAAGAGGTTACTCAAGATACAACTCCTCTTTCAGTAAGAAAGCCCGAAATTCTTTTTAAGCACTATGAGTTTTTGAAAAAAGGGAGGAAGTCTTTATGGATTTTATAACTTTGTTCTTGAAAGAGAATGGCTATGGGAAATTTTTTTTTTTTTTGAGAGCCATGGAAAAATTAGGGTTAGTAAAGTTTGAGAGAGCAAGAGAGAAATTTACCATCTTTCCTGCTAATCCTCGTTTTGAAACGGAGGGTCAAACTGAAGGGAAAAAGGAAGATGATGATGAGAGAATGTTCAAGAATTCCAACCTAAAATGGGTGTTGTTGCAAAATTGCCGAAACTAAATGAAAGTTGTTTCGGTCAAAAGAACATAAGAAGGTTTATGTGTAAATGCTAAACAAAGGAGTCATCAACCCTTGAACGGTAGACTTTGATTTTCTAGATTCGATCGAGATAAATTTGCGAGAGAAATTTGCCAAATTTCAAATGGAAAGGTTTTGTGTGGAGTCATCTGATGTCTATCCTAAATTGATCGCTTATTTTTATTCAAACTTGTCAATCTTGGATCCAACTCATATTCAATTTACTATGTGTGAAAAGGTTTTGATGTTGATATTGATCTATTGGCTGATATTTTAGGAGTGGAACGAAGTGGATTTATGTCCATAATTGTCTTAAATGATGAGGTCATCAAGTTTCTAGTAAAGAACAAAATTGCTAGGGGAAGCATTACTTATTCTAGGATGGCTGCCTCTAATATTTTTCTCCACAAGATTGTTATCAATTGCATCAAACCCAAGGTTGCCTCAAAGACTAATGTTTCAAAGTTTGAAGTCAAAATGATATGGGCTATTTGCAACGAAGTTGCTTTCTCACTTCCTCATACCATTTTATGGCACATGTACAGAACAGTAATGAAGGAGAAATGTTAGCTTCCTTATGCAACTTTGGTAACCAGACTTTTCCAACACTTTCAAATTCAACCGCCCTCTAGTTTTTGCTCTAGAACCGTCGCTTCCATGCAAATTTGACTCAAAATGATCTCAAAAATGAGGTTAAAGGATCTCTCTGGAGCTTTGAAACTTATAAAGAATGAATCTGCTAATAAGGCTAAAACAGGATCTGTGGCTGAGAAAAAGAGAAAAGGGAAAAGTATCATCTCGCATACTCCAAAAAGGAAAAAGATATATTCTTGTTCTACAAGATGAAGAAGAGGAAGAGGATGAAGACAAGACTATTTTTGATATTGTGGCAAATATTGCCATGAGAGACCCTATTGCGGCAATGGCTGATTTTGAAAAAGAAGAAGAAGAGAGCAAGAAAGATCCATAAGAGGAAAGTAAAGGAAAAGACATTGGAGAAAAAAAAAGTGAGAAGGATGATTCATATGAAGGAGAGGGAGATGCAAATCTGAATGAGGAACATGACTATTCTGATATGAAAGGAGATGATACAAGGGAACATAATGAAGGAGATGCTCGAGAGAAAAATAAGGAAACTGGTCAACAAATCAGTGTTGGAAAAGAAGGAATGCAGAAAGAAGAAGGAGTTCTTCCTCAGATTAAAGCCACGGAGACAGGGGGAGTAGGTGAGAAAACTCATCTTCAAGACCATAGTGCAGAACTAGCTCTAAGTGATGGTGTCAGTCGATCTCCTCCCGATGGAGAGGATATTTATGCATCTCATTTCCTTAAAGAATCTCTTGAGATTGAGGACAAAGAGGATAATGTTCAAGGGAAGTAAGATACCTCCAATGTTCAGATTAATAGTCTTTCAATTTTAGATACCCCTCCAGTTCAACTTGTAGAAGCTAGCACCCAAACTGAACCAAATTCAAACTATCCTCGGATAGTGGAACTCCTTTTAGAGATTAAGGCACAATAGTATAGGATGGAGGTTAAAATCCAAAAGTTGCATGTTGCTCCCAATAATAACTCAGAATCTCTTATTGGAAAGGTACAGTCTCTCGATGACAAAGTACATGACATTAATTAGCAAGCCACTCAGAATTTGGCTAAGGTCGATACTATCTTCAATCAATGCTTGACCAAGCTTGAGGAGACCGTGCGGAATTTGGAGGATTTTCGACTTGTCCATGTTCCAAGAAACCCCTAATCATTTTTTGAACGATCACATTTCTATTTTCTTTATGCTTGTTTGTTTTTCTCCTTTTTTGCTGGTGACAAAAAGAGGGAGACTTTTGCAGATTTGAAGATTTGACTTGTTGGTTGTGTTTGCAGTTTGTGTTTTCTATGCTTTACTGGTGTGGTGTGTTTTTATGTCGTCTTTATTGTGCAAACCAAACTTTAGAAAATGTTTATTCGTATAATGCTTATGTCTGTACAATGTCTATCATCTCTATCTATTATCTTGTATTGCTAAAGTATTGTTTTACAGGATAATATAAAAGTTATGCTTAAAAAAGCATGAAAGTTTTGTCACCATAAAAAATGGGGAAATTATTGAGAAAACTCCTACCAAATTTTGAGGTTGACAAAACTTTCTAGTTCTTTCTCTTATTTTGAATAACATAATGCTTCTGAAGTTATATCGAAGACTTTTGTTAAAGTCTATTCATTCTAGAAGTATTTTCCACTTTGACGCAATCCAAACTGAAACCATGTTCAGAATGAGGATGAAATCAAACTCAGATTTATTGATTTTATGACTGATTCAGAATAAACATATTAGAAATTCATTCTACAATATCTAGTTCTCTAGCAAAGAATCTCACTTTCCTTCTATATATACATTGATGGAATTAATCCTGAAAACAAGTTCCTTTTTTGGAAACATCTACTTATGAAAACTTAAATTCTGATTGTATGGGCAACCGAATCAATGGATTTTTCATCTCAATCTTCAGATTGCTATAAGATCTTCTTAGTCGATTCTGTCCAACAAATTGATTGGAAGAAATTCCTCCGGAAAATACGAAAGGCTAGTGAGGTATGGAGGAGTATTTAAGGAGGTCATTCAGTCTATTTGAAGGGTGGACGTGAAAAATTAAAATTCCGAAGTCTGAAATATTTCCAACTACTTGTTCTCCATCTATGGTCCTTATAAATTGTATTCAAGAGAGAAAATCACAAAAATGAGCGACTTAGTGAGAGAGAGAAGGGATCTTCCACTAAGTGTTTGCATTCAAAAAATCGTACTTCTCTGTTGATGTTATAGTGAATTCTAACTAGAAGGCTGTCAGCGTGGAAGAATGGACATAAGTTTGATCTAAGCGGAACCATTATAAATTTTATATGTAATATTCTCTTCCCTTAACTCACTTTATTTAAATCTATTGCATTCTTATAGGCATTGCAAAAATCAATTCCATCTCTAATATGATTATGAGCATTCATCAGAAGTTTGGTGACTTGCTTATAAGATTTTGTTCGAAATTTATTCCTCATTTATTTATCAAAATTTCTTTTAAACATCTATTCATCCCCCTCTAGATGTCCATACTAGCATTTTCAGGGAAAGGCCAGGTGAAGGCTCAGCGGCCCTCACTAGCCACTAAGGCCCTATTTGGTAACTGGACCAAATAATAAAAATTTATATTATTTTGTTCCTTGGAATAGTTTTGAAATAGAATCATTTGGTAAAAATTTTGTTCCTAGAAACAAATTTCTATTTTTTTGTTCCCGGAAGTAGATTTGGAACAAAATCAAGCATAAAACAAAAAGGCTAATTCTTGTTCCCATGAACAATTCTAGAATCAAGCCCATATTTTCTCTTTTTATTTTCTTCCCTTTTCTTCTTCTTCATCTACTACCACCGCCGCAGTTGCCGTCCGCTGCTCGCCGCCGCTGGTCCGGTGAGCTTGCTAGAGGCAAGGCCAGCCATCGGCAAGGCAGGCCTCAGCGGGGCTAGGTGAGCCTCGCCAGATCTAGGCAAGGCTCACCCAGCCCCGTTGAGGCTTAGTCGAGCTTCGCCCAACTGCCGGCGAGGCTCGGTCGACGAGGGCCGGCAACGCTCCAGTGAGGTCGCCGGCCCTCGTATAGCTAGTCGCTGGTCATCCCAAGGTCGGCGACCGACCACTTGAAGAAGAAGAATAGGAGAAAGAAAGGGAAAAAAGAAAAGAAGAAAAAAAATTAATAAAATTATTTAAAAATTAAAAGAAAATGATTTAGAGTAGAAATTTTGAGCATAATACCAAATGCAATTCTATTACAGGAATTAAAATTTTGGACAATTACCAAACGACTTAAAATGCTTAGAAATTGTTCTTGGGAATAAAATAAAAAAGAATCATTTCTGATCAGAAATTATTTTCGGGATCAGAAACGTTACCAAACACTCGCTAAAAGGAGTCCAAGGAGGAAGAAGAGAAAAAATAAAATAAAAAATAATAATTAAAAAGTGCAACATTAGCGTTCGGATGATTAATGTCCACATCAGTGTTGGTTGGTCAAAATTGCCCATATGGATTAAATTGGTATTAGTATGAAAATTTTTTGACTGAATTGATAAAAATGTCATAAATTTATTACTTTTTTTTTGGGTACTTTTCCCACATATTATTTTTATTAAGATGATTGCAGGGAGGACAAATTCCTAAAATTGAAAGCAATGCCTTCTTATATTGTGCATGTCCGGTGATCTATCTCCCTCTCCCTCTCTTCATTTTATCTGCCACACCTAGGATGAGAGGTTGAAAAGACGGCGATCCCCATTTTGGGAAGCAAGGAAACCAAATCACCTCGACTTTACTACTCATCAGTCACTTGTCATTTTGTCAAGCGATTGCGATGCAAGTATTGTTGATTAGGCAACTTTCCGTGTGACATTCGGGTGTAATGCACAAGTGACGTTCTATCTTTCATGAAAAGTTTCACTATGAAAATTTGCTTATCACTCCGTGGGATTTGAACTCTCGACTAAAGTCACAAAAAGAATCATGGCGAATTTGGTAAAATTTAAATTCACTAAAGGAAAAATCCATATGCACAAAATCTCTCTTAGACCTTGTCATTCAGGATTCGGCCTAATGAAACTACCATGTCGGCTCCAAGGGCAAAATGGTTGGGTCTAGGCAAATAATTTCATTTTCTAGCCTTAGCCTATCCAAGCCTGCCTAATGCTAATTAATTTTATGATAGAAAATTCATGACTCTTTTAAACATGAATGGTCTTGGATTAGGATCTTTAGGCCTTGTGCTAGGTCCAATCCGACGTCAATTAGGTCTTGACTCTAGTCATTGATTTTTTGGGAGGAGTACTTGAAGTTCTAAACGTACGATCATGTCCTGAAACTATAATTAAATTCTTTCATTATATCCGTTCAACTTGATAAATGGAATATGCCAACAAGTTTTTGGACAATCAAATTCTTTCATTATATCCTTCTAACTTGATAAATAGAATATGCTGACGAGTTTTTGGACATGATTGTACTTTTCTGAATATTTTAGAACTCAATTGTACTGTTGTAATATATTTTAGGATTTGATTGCATTTTTTGAAAATTTTATAAATGAATTACTTTCGTAACAAGTTTTATAACTTTTAATTCATTTATCCCTTGATTTTTATATTCATAAGATGCACTTATGAGGTCAAGGAAGGATAATAAATCAAAGGAAAAATAAAACGTACAATTCCTGAACTTTGGCGCAATGTGCAATGTGGTTCATAAATTTTTAATTTGTTCAATGTTTTTTTTTTTTTTTTTTGGTAAAGTTTAATTTGTTCAATGTTGTTCCTGACTATATTGAATATTTTCATGCAATTCAAGAACTGTATTGAATATGTACCAAAAGTTCATAAATCATATTACACATTGAGTTAAAGTTCTTGGAGTACATTAAACAAATTAAAAGTTCATCGTCTTGGTCATGTTAACCAAAAAGTTGATCAAACGGCTTTGGTCACAAATAAATTGCTTGAGACATTTCAAAAGAAACTTTGGTAGATGGAATCTTGGGGTACTTCTAGAGGAAAGAGTTATTCTTAACCCATTTATGGATGGGTTTATAGAAGGGTGAGACAACTAGCTTTATTCCAAATCAACATTTTCAATGGATAGTGGGTGGTTTTAAGGCCTGAGAAATAAAGCTCAAATGGCCTTCATATCCATACCCATCAGAAATCTCTAAGCTAGTCCAAGACAATGTCCTTTTTGGTACAATACCTCAAAATCAGGCTCCTTTTTCTCTGAAAATACTTCAACCTCTAAGCTTCACGTGAATCCTTTGCCTCTTTCGTTTTATCTTAAACAAGTTCTTGGTAGAATCTTTAGTTCCTTCATTTATTATGCCTATGAATAGGCTCCTCATTGGTCCAAAGTTCAAAAACTGTTTGTATCATTATCCTTAATTTGAAAGTGGTGTCCAATTCTAATGTTACGGTTGATCGTGGGTGTGGTGGCGTGCTGGGCTACCCCAAACTCCGTCAAGCCATATTAGCTTAAATGGTGAAATGGGCTAGCTTGAGTAGGCAATTTACCATGTCAAGCTGGGCCCGCCCAAACCCCAATTAAATTATATTAAATAAAAAAGACCTTTATGAGGATTTTTAGGCTCTGTGTGTATAAAATATAATATTTTGTCAATGTTGCATCTTTATCTTGAAGAAAATTATTTTCCAATTTTTGGATATTTAAATGATGAATAAATAATCAATTTACCAAAAATATTTTTTATGAATTGAGATAAGACGGGAATTACTCTTTGTAATTGATTAAATAAATGAACATTAATTATTTTTTTAACATAAATTTTAAGAAATATATTTTTCCTTTCGACGAAATAAACGTTCACCGCAAAAACCTCATTAAAAAGTCGCGGAGACGCCTTCAACGAAACGGAACGCCCCACATGATCAAGTTTTTTTTTTTTGGTCAATCCTACTCTATTCCTACTCTACACTCACTTGCAAACTTGTGTCCGCTCTTTTGCGGGCGTGGGACCGCAACCACGCACGCTCGAAACTTACGCGTCCCTACCCCCATCCCCCCTAAGAGATGGGGAATTGATGGCAGTGGAAGGGTGGCCACTGGGCGAACCCCTGATGGCAGTGGCTCCTCGTTGAATCGAAAGTCCTATTTTTTTTTCCTTTAAAAATTTATCGCCAACCAGAAAAATAAAATAAAGTAAAATTAGGACGCCATTAATTCCACGGTGGCATTGTCCACGTGTCCGTCACGTGCAGCGATGCGAGAGCCAGAGGGGATAATGATAGCGGTCACGTGCGAAACCATTAAAATATTAGGTGGCAAGCGAGCGAGGTTAGTCCCTAGCTTCCGGCGCAATCTATCTACCGAAACGTCAAAAATTCCCTCTCTTATTATTGTATATTCCCTGCCAACCCCTCCTCTAAGATAATCTCGAATAGGGAAAGCAAAATGCATATTTTTTAGATAAAACTAGTTCATTTCAGGTGACAAACCAACCAAATCACAGCTTGAAAAAGTGAGACTTTGATTCGATTAACAAATGAATTAGTCATATTGAGTAAATGCATCTTAAATGAGTTTAAACTTACTCAAATTCAACATATTTATATGACTCTCTTTTGGTCTCACTCTCCTCAATCTCTCACTCTACATTGTTACTTTAGTTTGGTTATGAATTTTCTTAGATTTGATTATAATTAAATTATTTTAGCAATATGGGTCAAATCAAATACGAACATAGTATGAGTCGACCGGGTAGGATTTGTTAGATTTGTATCATGTGAAAATGGATCTATTTGGATCGAGCCATTAAGGACGAGCCCCACACCCCGAACCTAATTCGATCCATTTTGACAAATCTACCCAAATCCGAGACGGACAAGAGGGAGAAGCTATACCACAATCTTTGCCTCTCTTTTTTTTTTTTTATTGTAATGTACGTCGAAGTCCACGTTGGCGAAGATAGATCTTGCATTATGGTGGCCGTGACCGAGAGGATGCTCCACTCTCGTCCGTCATGATTGGGGACGAAGAAGATCTTGCAACCGTGTAATTATTCAATTCATACAGGTAATGCATGCTTGATTTCTTTATTGTTGTCTATACTTTTTGGAGATCTTTATTTTTTGCGATAAAGCCACGAGCCCTCCACTTTTTCGATCTTGCATGATGTTGTCGATTTTATTTTATTTTTAATTTGTGCAATCGAGGCCATGAATTACATATTTGTTCATTTGGTCCTTTCATCGAATGTAATGGATCAGATAATGTGGCTGTTAAATACCTCCGGTGGCACCTACAAAGCAGCTATAGGTAGTTCTTGAAAAGAATTTGGCAAATTTTGAAAATTCAAGGATATTTTCTGCAAAGAAACTTGGAAAAGAAAAATCTTCAAAGTCATTGACTGTTACAAGGGCGGCTCTAGGCCTATTGTAATCAATTTCTTCAGGAATCGGCCTAGAATCAACCTGATTGGTCTCAAGATTGACCAAAGACTTGGGTCTAACTTTAATTAATGCAACCATAATTTTACGAAAAACACGTGTGAACAACGGTGACATAGTGGTTACGCCATTAATGGATTTGCTAGACTTTCTATGTTCGAAACTCATATCCAAACATATAACTAAAAAAATGGTTCAAAACTGACGCTAGTCACGGTATAAAATTGTTCAATTCCTAAGCCATGAGAAGCTAAGTCGCATGGATCATCGCTTACCAAGCCAAAGGTGCATGAGGGTCAATATGGCACTTGGTGGCCACATCGACATAAAGGGTCAACATGGTACTTGGCGCCACCACATTTTAAGTAGGGTTATTACCAGAAGGGTAAAATTATAAAGTCATTGCACGAAAAAAAAAATGTAAAGAATAAAGTTTTAGGGATGAGATTGTACAAATAAAAGATCTCCAATGAATTAAGAGATTGTACAAATTAAAAGATCTCTTTTTTGTTTTCTAGGAAAGACTTTTTGGATTACGACAAGGATGAGTCACAATTGAATCTAAATCGGTGGGAGATTAGTCGACCATTCACATTCAGAAATTTGGACTATTTATATATCTTAATGGATTATGATATGGTGATGAGAAGGCCTATCAGTCAATCTCTCAATTCTATGTCTTTTGACATCCGAGGCCATTGGAGATTCGGTCCGGCGCCGGCCACGGGCCAGTGCAGTGGGATTCCGTCCACTGCTCGCCTCCACCCTCCCTCTCTCTCTCTCTCTCTCTCTCTCTCTCTCTCTCTCTCTATACGGTTCAAAAAACGCCCGCTAACGATTGGATCAAAGAAGGAACGAGGATCGCGGAATCAAGATAAAACTTTCGAAGCCAACCTCTGGGTTGTTGACCAACAGCTCTCGCGGCCATATCTTCTTGCCCTCTTCCTCCTCCTCCTCCTCCTCCTCCTCCTCCTCCTCTTCCTTCTCGCAGTTGGTCCTGGAGACTCCTCCGATGCTCGCGAACAGCGCCGACAGAAACCCCTGGAGATGGCCGTTCACCGTCGTCTCGCCTCCTGCTTCGGCGGGCGCCACCCTCGAAACCTCGCCATCTCGATCGCAGAAATTTATCACCACCGCAGCCGCCACCAACTATCCTCGGCCATGGTTGGTTTTAAAAGGGATCGACGCCATGCCCAACGGTCCAATATCGTCTGGCGGGATATCGGCCGTTGGATCGAGAGGATCGAGCGGCTGTTATCCGCATTGATGGGGCTCCCTTATTTGGAATTTTGTAGCCGTTGGGTTTTCTCGCATGGGGCGGGGCTTTTCTCGGGCGGGTTTGCGGATGGACCCGAATCCTGTTGTTTAATATAATTTAATATAATTTAATATATTTTATTTTTTCCCTTTTATTTTCCACAGCATGGGCAAATCAATTGAAAAACTCACGGCTCTTCAAATACGTAGATATTACATTAAAAAAATAATCCATTAATGGACAAATACAAAGACATTTTCTAGAATTGCTCATTTGATGTGTAAAAGCAAAATCAACTTGTGCACATCCTCTTCTTTTTTTGGTCTAATCTCCTAAAAAACCCTCAACTTCAATTATAATACCAATTCTATCATAATTTTTTTTTTGTCTCATAAGAAATCACAGGCTTTTCTTTGAGTCCCGTTTTTGCTCCATTAACCCTTCGTCCAAATCATCCTTAGTGATTCTACGTGGCATTTCCACGATTGCTCCAAATTTTCCTCGAATTTCATATAATAAAAAGTCTTTTGGAGATAAATATCCGTGTCAGCCTAGGGTATTCTTGGATATGAAATTTGGGTAAAAATTGAAGCAATTAGGATTGGCTTTCTTTAATTGATCTTACTCTAAGGGGAGTCTTCCTTCAATCTCACTTGGGTCTTTGATTTTTGGCTCCGTCTTTAATCTCTTGTACTTGAAAGTCTTTCATCTCTTGTGGTCCGAGAGCTGGAATTTGAGATATTTGGCTCAAAACGCTTGCACAACTCACATTCATGAGTTTTCCATCTCTCAATTGTTAACGAGAAATTTTGGACGAAGAGTTAACATTGGCAAATTTGGGACTCAAATAAAAATTGGTGGTTTTTTATGAGGAAAAAAAGTGTAGGATATAATTGAAACTTCACTAAAAATTGGGGGCATTTTATGAAATAAAAAATTAAGGTAGAATTAAAAATGGACCTCAAGTTTGGAGTTCTTCATAATATTAGGCCTACCTTCTTTAACCAATAGTGAAAACGTTTTTCTTCATAATAATGATTAACTTTGAAGTGTTTCGTACGTTTAACCTTCCGTCAAAGCCATATATCTCTTTTCACCTAACAATCCCAATTCGAATCCAAAGAGGAAATTAAAAAGAGAGAAAAAGGGTTTGGACCCTCAAAATTGCATCTTCATTCCTTACAATCTAACCAGATCTAAAGGATTTGGCCACCCCCCCCAAAAAAAAAAAAAGAACAGCACAAAAAGAAACGATTTTTTTTTTTTTTTAAAGACAAAGTAAATTACAAGGACGAGTCAATGCGACACGACTGTCTCAAAGCAGTGCAACCCATCAAACTCCAACGCAATACGAGGCCCCGTCGCCGCTTCTTCATCCCTCTCCTCCGTTCCTCCGTTCTCATCAGCTCCTCGCTCTCGCTCTCGCTCTTGCTCATCGCTCCTCGCCATGTCCATGGTGGCGTTGTTCAAATAACACTGCGAAAATCCACCAAAACCGAACCCGACTCAAATCAAACACATGCATTCGCCAGAGAAAAAGGAAGGAAAAAATTTACTGTTCGTAACCTCCTCCGTGAAGATGGCCAGGGAAGCAAAATCTGTGGACAGAGACATCTTTCCTGTCTTACTTCTTGATTTTCAAGTGGAGGGTCTGTTCGAACAGGAAGCAGATTATCTTTGTTAAGATGATTGCAGGGAGGAGAATTTTCCTGAAATCGAGAGCAACTGCATTCTTATATTGCGCAGGTCTAGGGGGTCCATCTCCCTCTCCCTCTCTTTCGCTGTGCCACACAAAGGATGAGAGGTTGAAAACACTGCCATTGCCGTTTTGGGAAGCAAGGAAACCAGATCATCTCGGCCTTGCTACTCCGTCACTTGTCATTTCGTCAAGCGATTGCGATGCAATTATTGCTGATTAGGCGACGTTCCGTGTGTGAGATTCGGATGTAATGCCTGAGCGACATGTGCTATCTTTCGTAAAGACTTTCGCTTTGAAAACTTGCTTACGAAATTGAACTCTCGACTGAAGTCGCAAAAAGAATCATCGCGGGGTTGGTAAACTTTAAATTCACTAAAATCCATATGCTCGAAATCTCTCTGAGACCTACTCATTCGGGGTTCGGCTTGAGAGGCAAAATGGTTAGGTCTAGGCAAATACTTTCATTTTCTGGCCTTAGTCTATCCATGTCTGCCTGACGCCAATTAATTTCGTTATAGAAAATTCTCGACTCTTTTAATCATGAATGGCCTTGGATAAGGATCAGTAGGCCTTGTGCTACGTCCAATCCGACGTTTATTAGGTCTTAACTCTAGTCATTGATTTTTGGGATAAGTGTACTTGAAGTCCTAGTCTCACCGGTTTGCAAAAAATTTGGATCAATTAGGGATATTTTTGCCTAAAAAGAAAAGTTAAAAAAAAGAAAAAAAAGAATTGGAACATCTAGGCTGATAAGGTGGCAGTGATGATCGGTGTGGTCGTCGGCACTTGGGTTAGGGTTGACAACCCTTGCCAACCAAAGGCAAGGGCGGGCAACCCTTGCCTAGATCTAGGGGGTGGCCCTCACCTCTAGTTAGTGGGGGTTGCCAGCCCTCACCCAGGTGTCGTTGACCCCATCAACCGTTGCCGTCCCCGCCGCCACCCCACTAGTGATAAGACAACGGCCACAAGTAGGAGGGAGTCCTCTTGCCCATGTCTTCGCTTTTTTTTTTAGAGTTTTAGTTTTATTTATTTTTTCCCCATAAATAAGAAAAAATAAAGAAAACAGAAAAATTTAAAAAGACAAAATTACTCTTCACAACTAGTGAGTTTAGGCATTTATTTGAAACTGATATGGTTATTTCGAGCTTTTATTTGAAATAATGTCCACTTCAAACCCTTATTTGAAATAATGTCCATTTCAAATTCTCATTTGAGAAAAATGAGGGTATTTCAGGTCTTTATTTAAAAATTTCCCAAAAAACAAAGTAATTACATTGACACATCAATGCGACACGATTGTCTCAAAGCAATGCAACCCATCAAACTCCAACGCAACACAAGGCCCCGTTGCTACTTCATCCCTCTCCTCTGTTCCTCCATTCTCATTAGCTCCTCGCCCTTGCTCATTGCTCCTCACCATGTCCGTGGTGGCATTGTGGAAATCACATTGCGAAAATCCACCAAAACTGAATCTGATTCGAATCAAACACATACATTCGCTAGAGAAAAGGGAAGGAAAAATAGAGATTTTTTTTTTTTTTTTTTCACTTTTCTAACCTCCTCAGTGAAGATGGCCAGTGAAGCAAAATCTGTGGACAAAGACATTCTTTTTGTCTTTCTTCTGGATTTTCAAGTGGAGGGTCTATTTGAACAAGAAGCAAGCTGTTAGCAAAAGTATTAAAAGTTCTAAACTTATAGTATTGATATCAATTCAGTTCTAAATATTTTTAATTGTAAAATTTAATCCTAAACATTTTCACATTAGCATTAATATAGTCCATCCGATCAAATTTGGCTGGCCGACACTAATGTGGATGCCATTTGGCCGACGAACGAACACTACGTAGTAATTTTTAAATATATATATTTTATTTTTTCGAATTTTTTTAATTAATTTTTTTATTTTCTTCTCTTTCATTTTTCCTTTTCATTTTCCTTTTCATCTTCTTCCTCTTAGCTTTCTTCTCCAGTAGTGGCTAGCAAACCTTCGACGACTTGCTGACCATTGGGCGAGACCGCCTTCACCTGTGGTGAGGCCAGGCCTTACTAGCCTTGCCCACGGCCTTAGGCGAGGCCTACAAGGAATCCAAGGAGAAAGAAGAGAAAAAAAAAGAAAAAAAAAATTTAAAAAAAGTAATTAAAAATTGTTGGTTGGACAATCAACGCGTCAACATCCATGTCAATGCTGGCTAAAAATTAATTGAATGAACTAAATTAATATCAATATGAAAATGTTTATAACTAAATTGATATAAATGTTATAGATTTATGATTTTTTTGGGTACTTTTTTTTCCGCATATTATCTTTATTAAGATGATTGTAGGGAGGAGAAATTCCTGAAATCGGGAGCAACTGCCTACTTATATTGTGCATGTCTGGTCATCTATCTCCGTCTCCATCTCTCATTTTCTCTGCCACACACAGGATGAGATGTTGAAAAAGACTGCGATTCCCGTCTTGGGAAGCAAGGAAACCGGATCACGTTGGCTTTGCTACACATCAGTCCCTTGTCATTTTGTCAAGCGATTGCGATGCAATCATTGTTGATTAGGCAACGCTCCGTGTGAGATTCGGGTGTAATCCACAGGTGACAAGCGCTATCTATCGTAAAATGTTTCGCTACGAAAACTTGCTTATTACTCCGTAGGATTTTAACTCTCGAGTAAAGTCACCACAGGAAAATTTAAATTCACCACAGGAAAAATCTATATGCACGAAATCTCGCTTAGACCTGGTCATTAGGGATTCGGTTTAATGAAACTACTACGTCGGCTCGAGAGGCAAAATGGCTGGGTCTAGGCAAATAATTTCATTTTCTAGCCTTAGCCTATCCAAGCCTGCCTAACGCTAATTAATTTTATCTTAGAAAATTCATGACTCTTTTAATCATGAATGGTCTTGGATTAGGATCTTTAGGCCTTGTGCTAGGTCCAATCCGATGTCAATTAGGTCTTGACACTAGTCATTGATTTTTGGGAGGGGTGCTTGAAGTATAATTATGTCCTAAAACTTATTAAGTTGATATAATTAAATTCTTTCATTATATCCATCCAACTGTCAAATGGAATATGCTAACAAGTTTTTGGACACGATCGTACTTTTCTAAATATTTTAAGACTCAATTGTATTGTTGTAATACATGTTAGGATTTGATTACATTTTTTTGAAAATTTTAGAATTGAATTACTTTCATAACAAGTTTTATAACTTTTAATACATTTATCCCTTGATTTTTTATTTTTTTTTTGGGTAAAGATTTATCCCTTGATTTTCATATTCACAATATGCACTTATGAGGTCAAGGAAGGATAATAATCCAAATGAAAAATAACATAAACAATTAATAAATTTTGACCCGAATGTGCAATTTGATTCATAAATTTTTAATTTATTCAATATAGTCCATGACTATATTGGACATTTTCATGCAATTCAAAGATTGTATTGAACATGTATCAAAATTTTATGAATCATATTACACTTTAAGTTAAAGTTAATGGATTACATTGAACAAGTTAAAAGTTTATCGTTTTCATCATATTGACCAAAAAGTTAATCAAACGACTTTGGTCACAAATAAATTGTTTGAGACATTTTAGAAGAAACTTTAGCAGATGGAATTTTTGGGTACTTCTAGAGGAAAAGCAGTTGTTATTAACTCATTTATGAATTGGTTTATAGAAATGTGAGACAGTTGGCTTTATTCCAAATCAACATATCTAGTAAACGATGTTCCCTTTTGGTCCCAAAGGCGGTTTTAAGACGCGGGAAATAAAGCCCAAATGACCTTCATATTCATACCCACCAGAAATACCTAAGTTGATCTAAGACAATGTTTTTGTTAGCAAAATTCCTCTGAATCAACCTCACAATCGAGCTCCCTTTCCTTCGAATATACTTCAACCTCTAAGCTTCACTTGAATTCTCTACCTCTTTTGTTTCGTCTTGAGCAAGTTCTTGGTAGAATCTTTAGTTCCTTCACTTATTATGTCTATGAATAGGCTTATCATTGGTCCAAAGTTCAATGACTGTTTGTATCATTATCCCTAATTTGAAAGTGGTGTCCAATTCTAATGTTACGGTTGATCGTGGGTGTGGTGGCTTGCTAGGCTACCCCGAAGTCGGTCAAGCCATATTGGCTCAAAGGGTGAAATGGGCGGGCTTGAGTAGGCAATTTATCACGTCGGGCCGAACCTACCCAACCCCTCTCAAACCCCGATTAAATTATATTAAATAAAAAAACCTTCGTAAGGATGTTTAGGTTCTATGTATATAAAATGTAATATTCTGTCGATATTGCATCTTCATCTAGAAGGAAAGTATTTTTCGATTTTCCAATATTTAGATGATGAATAATTAATTAATTTATTTATGAAAATATTTTTTATGAATTGAGATAAGAAGGAAATTACTCTATGTAAATGATAAAATAAATGAAAATTAATTATTTTAAAAAAAGTATTTTCCTTTGGACGAAATAAACGTTGACCACAAAAACCTCATTAAAATGTCGTGGAGATGCCTTCACGAAAACGGAAAGCCCCACGTGATCGAGTTGAATTGATGGCGTGGCGGTGTCTCCTCGTTGAATCGAAAGTCCCATTTTTTTTTCCCCCTTTAAAAATTCATCGCATCGCCAACCAGAAAAAAAGGAAAAAAGAAAAAAAGAAAAGAGATTAGGGCGCCATTAATTCCACGGTGGCATTGTCCACGTGTCCGTCACGTGCAGCGATGCGAGAGCCAGGGGGGATAATGATAGCGGTCACGTGCGAAACAATTAAAATATTAGGTAGCGAACGAGCGAGGTTAGTCCCTAGCTTCCGGCGCAATCTATCGACTGAAAGGTCAAAAATTCCCTCTTTTATTATTGTATATTCCCTGCCAACCCCTTCATTTCTCCTCTTAGCCCCTCCTCTAATAGGGAAAGCAAAATGCATATTTTTTTTATATATAGAACTAATTCAATTCAAGCGACGAACTAATCAAATCGCAGCTCCAAAAAGCGAGACTCTGATTCGATTAACAAATAAATTAGTTATATCGAGTAAATGCATCTTAGCTACAACTTATTTAAACTCAATCTATTTTTATGATCATTTCTTTAGTCTC
The DNA here is from genome assembly GCA_017140615.1 of Eucalyptus cladocalyx. Lineage (NCBI taxonomy): Eukaryota > Viridiplantae > Streptophyta > Magnoliopsida > Myrtales > Myrtaceae > Eucalyptus > Eucalyptus cladocalyx. Next base: position 8,011,585 of record CM029525.1, on the reverse strand, counting down.
TTACCTCTACTCAATCTCTCACTTTACATTTGTTACTATAGTTTTGTTATGAATTTTCTTAGATTTGATTTATAATTGAAGTGTTTTAACAATATGGGTTAAATTGGTACAAATGTGGTATGGGTCGGTCGAGTACGATTCGCTAGATTTGTATCTCATGAATCTGGATCTATTTGGATCGGGTTATTTATGGCAGGACCCTTGACCTGAACTCGATTCGATCCATTTCGACGGATCTATCCAAACTCGAGACTGACGGGACGGGGGAGCTATAGTCCAATCTTTACCTTTTTTTTTTTAATGTAATGTACGTCGAAGTCCACGTTGGCGAAGATAGATCGTATTATGGTGGCCGCGACCGAGAGGATGCTCCACTTTCGTCCGTCATGATTGGGGACGAAGAAGATCTTGCAATTTTGTAATTATTCAATTCATACAGGTAATGCATGCTCGATTTCTTTATTGTTGTCAATATTCTTTTTGGAGATCTTTATTTTTGGCAATAAAGTCACGAGTCCTCAACTTTTTCGATCTTCTATGATGTTGTCGATAGAGTTTTTTATTTATGCAATCGGGTCCGTGAATTGTATATTTATTTGTTTATTTGGTCCTTTCGTCCAACGATGTAACGGATTAGACAATGTGGCTGTTAAATGCCTCCGGTGGCGCCTACAAAGCAGCTACATGGTGTCTTTCGTGAAAAGAACTCGACAAATTTTGAAAATTCAAGGTTATTTTCTTCAAAGTCATTGACTGTTACAAGGGAGGCTCTAGGTCTATCTTGATCAATTTCTTCAGGAATTGGCCTAGAATCGACCCGATTGGTCTCGAGATTGACCAAAGAGTTGGGTCTAACATTAATCAATGCAACCATAATTTTACAAAAGCACATGTGAACAACCGTTGACATAGTGGCACGCCATTAATGGATTTGCTGGACTTTCTGTGTTTGAAACTCATATCCAACATTTAACTAAAAACTGGTTCAAAACTAATGCCAATTACGGTATAAAATCGTTCAATTCCTAAGTCATGAGAAGTTAAAGTCGCATGGATCGTGCAAACCAAGCCCCCAAGGTGCATGAGTGCTCACATGGTCGTCACAAAAGCGTCAACATGGCACTTGGTGGCCACATTATAAACTCATTGCACGAAAAAGAAAAAAGGAAAGAAAGTAAGGAATGAAGTCTTAGGGATGAAATTGCACAAATGAAAAAGAAGAAGAAAGATTAATAAATCTCCAATAAATTTATCCTCTTTTTTATTTTTTGGGAAAGACTTTTTGGATTACGAGTCATAATTGAATTTAAGTGGACCTTTCACATTCGCAAATTTGGACCATCAAATGTATCTTCAATCTTGATGGATTATGATATGGCGATGAGAAGACCTATCAGTCAATCTGTCAATTCTAAGTCTTTTGATATCCGAGGCCATCGGAGATTCGGTCCGGCGCCGGCCACGGGCCGGTGCGGCGTGACTCCGTCCACCGCTCGCCTCCACCCTCTCTCTCTATTTCACTCTCTCTCTCTCTCTTCCTCGTCCTGAGCTCGGGAGAAAGATTTCATTCGATTTCCTACTTTTTTTCTCTCTCTCTCTTGTCTCTCTCTTTCTCTCTCTTTCTGCAACTTCACTCGCTGGCCGTCATCCAGATGTCGGAGACCTGCAACTCTCGCCACTTCTCATGGCTGATGAAGTCGTGCTTCCCCAACCCTAACGACAAACCCCTCTCCCCGCACTCTCCCCACCACCTCCCCATCAAGGCCTCCGCCCCGACCCTCTCCTCCCTCCCCGACGACCTCCTCCTCGAGTGCCTCTCCCGCCTCCCCGCCCCCTCCCTCCCCGCCGCCGCCTCCGTCTGCCGCCGCTGGTCCCGCATCCTCGACTCCCCCGCCTTCCACGACCTCCGCCGCCTCCACGGTCTCCTCCGCCCCTCCGTCTTCGCCCTCTCCTTCCTCGACTCTGCCCTCCTCTCCGCCTCCCTATGCCTCGGCCCCGGCCCCGGCTCCGGCTCCGATCCCCTCTGGCAGGTCTCCCTCTTCATCCCCGACGCCGGCTGGGGCGGAGGCGGCGGCGGCGGAGGGCTGCTCCCCCCCGCCAGCTTCTTCCAGGGCCTCGTCCCCCACGCCCGCCTCGCCGCGATCGGCCCGAGGATCTACATCATCGGCCGGAATGCCGTCGCGCGCTACGACACCTGGACCGGGAGCGTCGCTTCGAGGTCGCCCATGACGTTCCCGAGGAAGAAGTTCGCCGTCGCGGTGCATTCCGGGCGAATCTACGTCGCCGGTGGCGGCGGCGGCGGAAGGACCTCGGCGGTCGAGGAGTACGATCCGGATCGCGACGGGTGGACCGTGGTGTCGCACGCGCCGAGGAGGCGGTACGGATGCGTCGGGGCTGCGGTGGACGGCGTGTTCTATGTGATCGGAGGCCTCCGGATAGGCCCCTCGGCGGCCGGGACCGAGCCGTCGCGCGCCGCCGGAGCGGAGGCGCACGTGTACGCGAGCTCGATGGACCTGTACGACGTGGAGGCGCGGGGGTGGCTGAGGAGCCGCGCGGTGCCCGGCGGGGGTTGCGTGGTGGCGGCCTGTGCGGCCGTCGGCCACGTCTACGTCCTGGCGAGCCACGCGCTCGAGCTGTCGTTCTGGCGCTTCGACGCGCGCCGGAGGGGCGGCGGGAGCGGCGGCGGGGGATGCTTCGGGGAGTGGAGCAGGGCGAAGAGCCCGCCGCTGCCGACGCAGGTGCGGCTGGACTCGACGGTGAAGTTCAGCTGCGTCGGGGTCGGGGACAAGGTGGTGCTGGTCCAGGTGGCGGGGTGCATCGACGACCTGCTGCGGCGGAGCGGGCGGAGCGAGCGGGGGCTGAGGGAGGGGCTGGTGCTGGCGTACGACACGGCGGCGGGGGAGTGGAGCAGGGCGGCGGACCTGCCGGAGGTGATCGCACGCGCCGCCTGCGCGTGCGTGGAGTGCTAGGGGTGGGGGGGTGGGGGGCCCACGATTGCCGGGTAGTAGGATAGGGTACGAAACGAATATGGCTGAAAATGTAGCAGGAGAGCGTGCGTCTCGTGCGTAGCGTGGGGTGTGGAGTAGTAGCGAGGGATTAGCAGCAGACGACAAAAAAGACTGTCTGCCAAAAGGAAAACCGAGGGACGCGTCGCGCGTGGATTCCACTCTCCGGTCCTTTCGCCTTTCTCTCTCAATTTGATTGATTAGAGAGATGTTTCTTAATTTGTATTTTCTTTTTTTGGTCCGTCTTAATTTGTATTTTACTTAGTAAAAATGTTGCTTTTTTTTTTTTTTTATTAACTGTTTCCACGGCACTAGCTCTCGCTTCTTCCTTGAGTATGTACTTTGGAAATGAAAAATGGCACAGATAATCTGAGAAGTTTTACTCATCGTGGAATATCGTTCATGAATTTTATTTTGTTTAACATGATCTATGAACTTTTGTATGATATGCAATGTCGTCCTTGAATTTTTAAGTTATTCAATGCGATCCATGAACTATTGTAATATGTTTAATTTAGTTTATAAATTATATAAAAATGTTCATATAACTTAAATTAATGGAATAATAATAATAATAATAATATTATTAATTACATTTTTTTGCATGTAATAGAGGGACTAGATTGAACATTTATCAAAGTTCAAATATGGTATTAAACATAATTAAAAATTGAGGGATAGATTTGCATATTGAAAAAAATTCAGGGCTGTATTAAATAAATTAAAAATTAAGGGACTATATTATATGTATTGGGCTAAAGTATAATGATCCTTTTGTGTAATTATTCTTTTTTGGAAAAGAATGGAAAACCAAAAGTTAAGAGACGACATTGCATATTGGATAAAAATTTATAAATTATATTGAACAAATTAAAAATTAACAGAGGACATTATATATTAGGGAAAAGTATAATGAGCCTTTTCTGTAATTATTCTTTTTCAGAAAAGAGTGAAAAAGGAAAGCTGAAGTAGAGTAAAGTGGAGATGCTCCTAAACAGTTGGAATAAGGTGGCAGGGGGCGCCCAATTCGACTGACTTTTGGGAGTGAAAAAGGAAAGCTGAAGCAAAGTAAAGTGGAGATGCAGGGGATCGAACCCTGTACCTCTCGCATGCAAAGCGAGCGCTCTACCATTTGAGCTACATCCCCATTGTGGCATGTATTTGCGGATAATTAAATAAATTAAAATTTAAGAGGAGGCTAGGCCAAAATTCAAGAACCAAATTTTAGTTCCTTTGAATAAGAGTGAAAAGGCAGAGTGAAAAAGAAAAGATAGAGTAGAGTGGAGATGCAGGGGATCGAACCCTGTACCTCTCGCATGCAAAGCGAGCGCTCTACCATTTGAGCTACATCCCCTTCGTTGAAGGTTCTCGTCATGATATAATCCCAACACTTTACTGTTCTTGCTTGTTCCTTCTATTGACTCTTTTCTTTGTCACCCCACTTTCCTTGGCCATTGTGTGGTGTTCTTTCATCTTTAGGTATCTCCTTCCTTCTGCATAGACTTCATTTTACAGATTTGATATGAAATCCACGGTAAAGTTCGCATAATCGATAATCACGATGGGTTTAGTGTTCCATACGAGAATTCCCCACTCAACAACACCGGCGTAACTGCAAATCAAAATCCACAACCCCCCCCCCCCCCAAAAAAAAAAAAAAAAAAAAGAAAAAAGAAGAAGAATTAATCAACAGTTCATCTTCCTATGGAAAATAAAGGTCTAGAGATAGAGATGGAATTCTAGATGTAGACTAACATTTTAAGCAGCAACAAAGCCCAGCTGAAGAAAGGAAAAGCAAAGCACTAAAGAGCAACGAGCCCGACATAAAAAAGAACCAGGAACAAGCGAAGGGACATAAAAGAAACGAGATGATTACCTTTTTCAACCGTGTCCCGTCTTTTATGCTTTGGAACCGTTCTGTAATCGCTTCGCAGTCCTATGCTTTCGAATACATATTTTTCTTAATAAAACAGCCTGAACAATCTCATTCATCAGTTGATCTCTCATTTGGACACGCAAACGATCTGTCATGGCATTCCTCGAGGAACATATGAGAGTTGCAGAGAGAGCAAAGGCTCTTGATTCCGGACCCTTCGACTCTTCGTCTCATGGAAGTCGATCAAAGATGATCGGCCAAGGCAGAGTCCAGAGTGGCGTTTGAATTTCGAGCTTGAGAGAAGACAAGAGAACAGAACAGAACAGAACAGAAGAGCAACCATCTGAAACGTTCTTCATTCTATCTCGGGGCGTGGAATCGGTTCTTTCTCGAGGAAGTTTTAATCCGTCGAGCCACGGTGAATGTTCGACCATCCAATACCGCCACCATACCAATGAGGAATGTACCGATTCACGACCATTGCGAAAGAGGGCTTACCGATTTATGACCCTTGCGAAGTTTCTGATCAGTCTAAAACGCCGTGATTGATTTAGACGCGTTTGGGCCGAGTCTCCCCAAATATTAGGCCCAAAGGGACGTCGTTTGGGACTTTTTAAATTGTCTCGTAACTTGCTAATGGACTCCGAAAGATTCAAAATCTCAATAAGCATCTGAAACGAACGAAAGTGATAATCTTCCGGATGGGGAGTTTATCAAAATTTAGTCCTTTTCTTTTCTCTCTGGCTTGTAGTTTATTTCTATAGATCTTTTGAATGTGGAATCATAGGATTACTACGCACATATATATTTATGCAAAAGGGTCGGAGGAACAACAGAAACTGTAGCCCTTAAGTAAAGCATAGCAATTTCAAGTCTGAATAGTCCTTGTATTATCACCTTAAATTTCTTGATGCACACTCGTTGATAATCTTCTTCTAATAACAGATTTGTTCCTTTGGTGTTATTTCTTATAGCAATAATCACATAGCATAGTTCTAGGAGATCTTTCCTTCATTTTAGGGCACCATAAATTCTAGACTTGGGCGAGGGTCACCAGACCTGTGCAAGGGCAAGCAACCCTCCCTAGATTTGCGAGAGGGTTGCCGCCCTCTCCCGTTTTTGGCAAGAACCTACTAGCCCTCATCTCTTGTCAGTAAGGATCACTAGCCCTCACCTAGGTGTTGGCGACCATTGCCACCACCCCGGTGAGGGGTTGGAGGGCCTATGTGTTTCTTTATTTTAATAATTTTTTTTGGAAATATTTTTTTTTAAAAGAAAAAAAAATTAAACGATTTAAAAAACAAAATTGCCCTTCATCATCAACTAGTAAGTTTAACGCTTCTTTGAGATTAATATGATAACTTTTATATATAAAAAAAAAAAAGTCAATTTCATGCCTTTATTTAAAAATAATAATGATATTTTGACCTCTTATCTTAATATTTATTTCAAATCCTATTTAAAAAAATAATGATATTTGAGGCTCCTATTTGGAATTTTCCTAAACATCTAATACTTGTACGGACTAACTTGACGACTATTGTGATGCAAGATAAGAATCTCACCTTCAATGGGTGATCCTCACATGGCGAAGCGACCGCCCACTGATCAAGATTTCCAATGATCATAAACAAATGGAGGGAATCAGATCCCGTGACCATCAATCAATCAAATGGTGGGGGGGGGGGACTTGGAATTCAATTCAAATCCGAGACGCGGCGGAGTTCCATGAACGTTAACAAGAAGAAGTTCACGGTCCTTTTTGGCAAAGGCTAAATTCCAGGGAAAGCATAAGGCCAATTTCCCTCCTTTTGACTCAACCGGATTTCTTTAGGTGTCAATCTTAAATTCTGGGATTGTTAGGCACTTTCGATTTATCTCCCTCGACCCTTGTTCCGTGTTACGCTGTCTACATTAATGTTCGTCTTGGATCCTTGCTCCTATCGCCTGCCGCGAAGGCCAATGAGCACATGAAATTTCTCTTAAGTGAGAGGGGGGCCGTTTGTTAAAGATATTTGAATACATCGACCAGCTCATAATTTGACCATGTGATACACTGATAGGTAACCAGGGCTTCGGAGTTGTCAAGTTTCAGGGTGTGCCATTTGTATTTGGATGACCTACTTATTGCTATTAAGCTCATGTCCCGCTCGTAATGATATTGTCCATTTTAAGCCGAAACCCATATTATTTTGTTCTTATGGGCTTTTCCCAGAAAATGCATCATTATAAGTCGTGTTATTATATATAAGGCACTTCACATCATCTCACCATACCTAGGTGATATGGGATTTAGTTCATTCCTGCCCTTATCGTTATTCTAGAGTCGAAGCTACACTTTGTCCGGGCACCCTCTACTCGTCGGACCGGGACCGGGTTGTTTCAATCACCACCTCATTGACCAAGTCATCAATAATGGAAAGCAATTTTTCTTCTTCTTTGTTTTGTTTTGACAAAATGATGGCATGAAAGAGAGGGAATTCGAACTTCACACGATGGGGAAAATCGGAATCGTCAACTCCGATTGCTTCGTTGCTATCCCAATTCCACGTATGAATCTTCATCTCGAAGCACCGAGGCTCAAAAGCCATCCACGATATAGGAAAAAGTCAAACCTAATCCCCATTGAACATATATCTATGCAAATGGGTCGGAGGAACAACCAAATTTTGAAACCAGTCTAGTGCCGTGGAAACTTTAGCCATTGAAAAGCATAGCAATTTGAAAATCTGCATATAGTCCCTTGTATTATCACCTTAAATTTTGTCCACGTACACTTGTTGATAACCTTCTTCTAGTAAAAGATTTGCCCATTTGGTATCATTTTTGACGGCAATTCTCAAAGATATATAGCATAGTCCCTTGACATCTTTCATTCGTTTTGAGGCACCATAAATTCTAGACCTACACAAGGGCTTGCAACCTTTGCCTAGATCGACGCGAGGGCTAGCTGGACCTTACCTCTAGTTGATGACCTCACAAACCATTGTTTCACCTTTCATTGATGGGGTGGAAGAAATTACCCTTCATCATTAGCTAGCGAGTTAGATCTTTCTTTGAAACTAATATGACAGACTTTAAATCATTATTTGAAACAAATTTACTTTAGATCCTTATTTGAAAAAATGAAAACACTTCAGGTTTTTATATGAAATAATGTGCATTTCACGCCTTTATTTGAAAAGAGCATACTTGGAACTATTATTTGAAATTTTTTCAAACATCTAATATTTGTGTAGACTAGCTCATCGATTACTCCAATGCAACATAAGAACCTTATTTTTGAAGGGCAATATCCCCACATGGCGAAACGACCGCCCATCGATGAGATTTCCAATGATCATAAACAAATGGAGGGAATTAGATTACGTGACCATCGAACCAATCAAAAGGGGGACTTGGAATTCGATTTAAATCCGAGACGCGGCGGAGTTCCATGAACGTTAACAAGAAGTTCACGGTCCTTTTTGGCAGAGGCTGAATTCCAGGGCAAGTTTCAGGCCAATGTCCTTCTTTTTGACTCAACCGGATTCCTTTAGGTATTAAGCCTAATTTTCTGGGATCGTTAGGCACTTTCGATTTATCTCCCTCGACCCTTTCCACATGTTACGCAGTCTCCGCTGATATTTGTTTGCTCCTATCGCGTGCTGTGAAGGCCAATGAGCACATGAAATTTCTCTTAATCTAACCACATGATAGGTAAACGGGACTTTCGAGTTCTAGGAGATTCTAGATGACCTGCCTATCGCCACCTCATTGATCAAATCATTAGAAACAAAAAGCAATCTTTCTCCTCTTTTTTTTGTTACAAATTGTGCTATCACATAAAATGAATTTTACCTCACCTCACCACACGTAAACGATGTGGAATTAGGTTCATTCATGCTCTCATCGTCATCTTAAAGTCGAAACCGCACTTTGTCCGAACCCTCCTTAACCTCGACGATCACTTCCGTCCTTGTTGGATCGAGTCATTACAATCACCGCCATATCAACCGAATCATCAATAACGGAAAGCGATTTTTCTTCTTTGTTTTGTTTTGACAAAATGATGGCATAACAAGCGAGGGAATTTGAACTTCACACGTCGGGGAAAATCGGAATGGTCAACTCCGATTGCTTGCTTCGTTGCCATCCCAACAAAACAAATCCACGTTCGAATCTTCATCCCGAAGCACCAAGGCTCAGAAGCCATCCACGATACAGGAAAAAAAGTCAAACCCAATCCCCAGTTGACCGAGAGATGCTTCTCATTGGCGCCACCCTGGCACGCCCATAATACTGAGCAAGGAGACAAAAGGCCAAATCTCAATTGGCCCGAAACAAGGCAGCGGCACGCCAAAGACCAAAGCTAATCATTGAGTTCCTAAAGAATCTGACGTGAGACTCTCTGTCGGATCTCCTCCGAATAGACTTCTCAAAATTCGACGGACGGACCCAGGGCAGTACATTCGATTCGAATATCTCCTGCGTGAGAAAGAAGCGAAGAGATTTTAAAATTCGGATTAAAGGTTAAATTTAATTGAAGAATTATAAGAATAAAAAGGGAAAAGGGGCACGAAGAATCTCCAAATTATATGTATTAAGGGTAAGCAATTCCAAGTTACGTACAAATTCTACGTCCCGTTAAAATAGATTTCCCAAATTTTGAAACTTAAAACTTATCCTATGTATCTTAAAATTTGAAACAAAATAGATTTCCACTATCAATTCGATTCTTCAATTTCATATTTTAGCTTGAAACTAATCTCACCTCTTATACACTTAACTTTCTTTTGTGACATTGAAAAATCCTAAAATTATTATTATTATTATGACATATTACTCCAAAACGGCATTGAGGGTTGTCCCTTCTCAATCATCAAACTTTTCTTATGACATAAAAAATCTCAAATTTGTATCTATTCGACACATTTAATGATTTTTCAGTCAAAATATTGTTGTTTTTCAAGACTGTTTGCTTTATAGCATTCATGTGTGCAAATTTTAATGGTAAAACTTTGACAGAAGATGAACATGTTATATAAATATAAATTTAAGATAAATTTTAGGATGAATGCGCCATGATAGTATATTTTAAAGTTTTTTTTATTGACTTTTGTCCGGATAAACAAAAAGGGGTCAAGTGGCGAACTTGGATTTTGATTGGCTACCGTGGCGAATCTATAAAATGGGCAAACCCCAAAGGCCACGGCTGAGCAAGTCTTCATAATAATTGAAAACAACTCGATTTGGCCCCTCTCTCTCTCTCTCTCTCTCTCTAATTATCATTTAGTAGACCGCGAGAGTCTCCGGAGAAGAAGATTCGTTTCGGAAGTGCAGCAGCTAATGGCGAAGCCCGGAGGTATTAGCAACGTCGACGGCAAGGAGAACAGCCTCGAGATCGAGGGCCTCGCTCGTTTCGCCGTCGAGGAGCACAACAAGAAGGAGGTACTTGGAATCTCTCTCTCTTTTTTTTCTTTCAATTTGATTCGATTTGATGGGTGATTGGGATTTGATTAGAAATTCACGGTTTTGATGGCGATGCTGATGAAAAGAAGGGATTTTGGGATGTGGGTTTGTAGTGAATTTGGGGGATCTCCTCTCGCAATTCGAGGATTTGTCGGTTACCGCGTCGTCAGTGTGGAGGAAACCTAAGTAGATGATCTGATGAATTTGTTGAATTGGGGATTCGGGTATCTTTCGAAGTGGGGGGAAAAAGCAGGTTTTGATCCTCTGCAGTTTCTCTTAGACGTGAAAGGCGCGAGCTTTGAAGTAGCGAGTAGCGGAAAAGTCGTGTCTCGCTCGTAAAGTTCCCATTTTTGTTTCTAATTTGAAATGTTCGTCGATGATGTGCTGACGGTGTTGAAATCTGTCGTTGGGGGACCAGAATGCGATGCTGCAGTATGTGAAGGTCGTTAAGGCGAAGGAGCAGGTGGTCGCAGGCACCGTGTACTACATCACCGTCGAAGCGAAGGATGGCGATGCCAAGAAGCTGTATGAGGCCAAGGTTTGGGTGAAGCCGTGGATGAATTTCAAGGAGGTCCAGGAATTTAAGCCTGTTGAAGGTGCCCCTGGTGAATCGAGCGCTTAGCTTCAGGGTAATGGTTTCTAGAAATAGAATGTCCGTGCTTAATGTTATCTAGCTTTGTGTTTGATGCTTACTCTCCGCATGTAGGGATTAGTTTTCTTTCGTTTGCATCTTTTTTGGCAGTCACACTTGATCTCACCTATGATACGCTCTCATGTCAGAAACGTGGGTCGTATGCAGTTTTAAATTTCCAAGGTTACCGTTTTCATCCTAAGTTTAATTTCATAGGATGGAATATCAGCGTTAATTTGACTATTAGATATCGACGTGTGGGTGACAAACCTTGTCTGATTGGCCTGTTTATACATGTGATCAGAGTTTTCACTGAAACAAACACTTTTTTGTCATGGGGATACTTTGGTAGGTTTAATCCGTAGTCTCATGGCTCAAGGCTTGCCAATTTGTTTTTTACACTAAAAGATCAATCTAGGACCAGTAGACAGTCACTTTCTGCACTGTTGATAGGTTATTGGCCTATTGGTTGAATGTTTGAATCTAGATGGTATTGTTCTCCTTACAACTCATGGAAAAATTGATTCTCATGCTTAGTGGAAGAATTGAGCTTCTTGATTTGGTTTTTGTAGCTTATTTGATTTTACCTTAACGAGCTCTCTAGGTATCGTCACTGTATAGTTGTTGCATGATTCAATGAAATAAGACAGAGCAATTATATTTCAATCATGTTAAAATCATGCTCACCCAACAGCATGTTGTGCTTTAGGGAACCGAGTTTGTTTAGCAGCAGTTTTGCTCGTACAGTTGTAATCATCGACCTAAATGGATCTCTTTCTTTCAGTTTCAGGGTGACTGAAGATATACATCTAGGCCTGCTTGCTGTTTTCCAGGAGGAACCAAAGAGAAAGGCACATAATAAAGTTGAAGGCGTTTCCACGTTAGGAAAATAAGCTACTTCTTTTTTTTCTGAATTTGCTTGTAAGGGCATAAGAATGTTGCTACCGATGTACTTATTATCATGTTCAGTGTAGATCTCGACACATAATTTATATTCTGCACGTCTGCTCTATTTCTTACCTTTCAGTTTGGTGCTTTGACAATGTGTTAAGTAAAGCTGAAGTAATTTCCTCTTATTGTTCGAAGTTCTCCTTGTGTTGGTTGGAGGATCTGATGTTGTATAGTTTAGCTAACTATGGGAGAACCGGGGAACCCGACTTAATGCTCACTGCCTCTAGCTCGCGGAAGATGGACTCTAATTTCCCTTCCTCATACCTCGAACTGTTTTGGCTAACGAGCGGGAACAACTACCAACTCATATGAACAGTATAATAGTGCATCAACTGAAGAAATCTATCTTTAGTACATCATTTTCTACTGGTACGTACGCACAAGGAGGGGGAAAGCACAGCACATGATGACACTAGAAGGGAAAACTATGCGAGACACTCGCAAACCGCTCCACAAGTGAGCGCCAACCGCTGAAGTTACAGACCATAATGATATTACCATTCACATGTAGATAGCAGATTGACTTGAATGAACCAAAAATCATGCGCCCATTTTGGAGAAGCTTGCTGAAGACGACCTACGGTTTTTCATCGCCTTCGTCACGTTGCTTAATTTGCCGGCAGCAAAGCTGAAGGCATTGCGGAAGATGGTCTTGACCACTTCGACTGCCAACATGCAATAGAGGAAGATCGCGAGAGTGATGAAGTATATCAAGAGCAAGGAGAGACCATTCGGGGACAAGGTCACGGAAAGAGTCATGTAGGTGACAACCATGGAAAGCAGAGCCACGGGCAGCAGAACCTGGACGTAGGACGGCTTATTGAAGAAGAATATGAGGAAAATGGAGGAGAAGAACCCAGAAGTGTTGAAGGACATGAAGAGATAGTAAGCGGCCACGGGGCACAGATCTGTCGAGCTGAAGAAGGAATGGTGGGACGTGCATCGCTTGTCTGACTTCATGCTGTCGCTCCAAATGGTCTCCGGAGGAGACAGTCCTGCCTGGTACGTGATGGTCGCTATCAAACTGGCCACGACTAGCACCATCTCCTCCACTTCCGACCATATGCTGCTGCTCGAGTCATCGTCCGTAGATTGACTCGATTGCTGAGTCGAGTCCGCCTTTGTCACTGCCTTCTTGTTTCGATTTGCTTGAGGCTCGGCTTTAGTTTGTCCATCTAGCTGATCACCTGAAACAACGTCGATAGTGTCTGTGCCCACCAAGTTTTGCTTCTTCAGGAAGTTTAGGATCTGCCATTTTTCCCCATGTCGAATTAACAATCGGAATGAGATATGAGTCGATTAAAACTGCTACAACTTGAAATAGATTTTTGAGCACCGATTCTTATTAATCTCAAGATTCAAGCTCATAAATGACTATGCTCACATGCCAACAGTGACAAGATCCAATGTATTAAAAGTACTAGCCCTAAATCACTACGCATGTGGAGAAAATCACTGCCATGCCGACACCCGACATATAATCCCATGTTATTGTTCACAAGACTGTCGACATAGCCTGGCGGACGATATGTGGATCTGAACCGGATTTTTGTAAGAGATACAGCGCATGTAGAGCATAGAGCATAGGCAGGCAAGTCTCTATCAGCTGATAGAGACCTGTCTTGTACCATTGCATGGATGAGTTGGTTGGTGTGAGTTTTGAATAGCTGTTGTGTCAATATGGGAACCACGTTTGAGGGGACCATGATCACGGCACTTCCAGTTACTTTTGTATAAGTTCTATGCCTTTTGAATGAATTTGGAGTCTGTTTTTGGATTGGTAGTTGTGGAAAAATCTGGTAGTTTGGGTCCATGAACCTTCAGTTACAAGCATTTGATGATGGAGCGAAATCAGCGTATCTGAACGATGCCTAGGCCTTCTAGCAGATTTCTGAAGATTAACAATCAACCATTAAAACGGGACGCTTGGCCCCGTAGTGTCAACCGATCGGTGTCGGATTAGGACAGGTTGTAACTCAGAAAGGATTAGTCACGACTTGTGAGGCTCCGAGGGACACCTTCGAGATATTAGCCGACTTGATAAATGGGTCGGTTGGACTTATCTCGCGGACTATTTCAATCGACCTGACCACTTCTTTTCTTTTCTTTTTTTCTGTTTGGAGGAATTTGCAAAAACTGCAATGTACTTATGGATTTAGCGAGGGGACCAAAAGAAATCCTCGATACGCATCACTTTACTATGAGAAACAAGAAAATCTAAGGATTGATCCGTTATGGCGTTTTATCTTCTCCCTGCTACTTCCCTGCCCGACCACAGACAAGAAAACAAGCGATGCAATTTCCTACACCGAACAGAATGTCAAAGATCATGCGGACGGCTCTTTTGTTTCTCTACCTCTTTTGCACTGTAGATGATTCTTGATCATCCATACATTCCAAATCAATTCACCTCATGTTTAAGCACAAAGAATCGACAGGCCGTCCGACTTCTTAACCATTTTTTTCTTACTCTAATGGGTATCCGGTTGCTGCAATCTCTGCAAAGACTAGTTTCTATAGATTGAGCTGATGTACCACGAACCATATCCATCAGGATTACTATCTTTCAGAACATTTAGTCTCAAACTAATCTTGTTATCTTGTTCTACAGTGCTTCACTCAAAGAAGAAAAACTTTCAGGACTTGACGAGAACTAGAACCTCTGGGAGATTTTCACTTGACCTACTTGTTTTCCTTCCTCTATCAGAAATAAAATTAGCAGGCTGTCGACTAGCCATGGTCCTGCATCTAAGCAGAGCAATTCTTTGTGGACTACCAAGAAGGCAGGAACGTACCTGGAGCTGTTTCGAAGCCACAGCCAGCTGTGAGATTGTGTTCCCATCGTGATCCTTGGCAGTCACAAGGTCGTCTGCATCTCCATCTTCACTGACCTTTTCCACTAACTTCTTGAGCGCATCAGACCGACTGTTCTTCACTGCCAGGTGAAGTGCGGTCTCGCCATGAGCAGTGCGTTCCTTGAGGGCTTGAGGACACTGAGAGAGCAACTCCTCGATTACCTTGATCCTGCCCTTGATGGCCGCATAGTGGAGCGGTGTCCGGCCGCCCTTGTCCTTGATCATGCAAAGATCAGGGCCTACTGTTAGAAGCTCCCTCGCGACTTCCAAATTCCCCGTGGCCGACACAATGTGTAACGGCGTAAGTCCATCGTGATTCAATTCCCTTGCAAAATTGGGCTTCCTGCTAACAATCTCCTTCACGAGCTCGCTATTTCCAGCGAGCACAGCCAAGTGAAGGGGAGTCTCTGCCGTTGGTCCCAGCAAGGCTTTGTCCAGAATCAGCGAATCTTCTGCTAATAAGGCCCGGAGAGAGGTGACATCTTCGTACTGGATAACTCTGGAGAGCCTAGGATCCATGGGAATTTGTCGTGAACGATAAGAGTCCAGCGCTTCTTTGGTTTGCTTGTGGTTCTTGATGATGGTTTTAAAAGCTTGGTTCGTCCTACTTATGCAAAAAGCAAAGATGGGACTCCGCAATGACGGCAAGCACCGTGTTTTCTGTCCTTTCAGACAATGGACATTAGAAGATTGATGGAAAAGCTACCCAAACCAGAGGATCAAACTTCCAGACTGTTAGGTAACACAGCAAGTCCTACATTGTTGTCGGCTTTAAAAGCTCACACAAATGCGAACACCTGGCAATCCGAAGAATTAACGTTGCCCCAAGAATAGAAAAGAAAAATGCAAGGTCATTATCCCACCATAACGGACATTATCCTTCGTGAACGGTCTGGTTGACCTCGATCTATTTGGATTGGAGACACTATTTTTCCTGGTACAGGAGTACAAGGAAGGATGGCTACACAAATATAAGATTCAGCACTCATGCATTGAAACATGAAATAGACTTGAGGGCGTCAGTACATTTCAAACTAAAAGGGATAAAATGTTAGTGACAATGGTGAGCTGAGTGATGATAACACCATGTGACAACCATCAAAAGCTTCTGTACATGTATACAATCTGACCCGTTAAACTACGAACTTCCTAAAGGAGCTTGGACCTAGTCAGTTTCGACCCTGTCTTGACGATGTTTCCTAAGTTTAGCATGTGAGCTGTCTACGCCTCTATCTAAACACATCTAATGGTTTTGCATCAACAAAGAGCACCAAAACACCCTGCTGACCTAGCCTTCTTCATCGTAGTCTTCATCATCTTCATCCATCCCTCTATTCAAGTTTGCAAGCTGAATGGGATCGATGGCCATCTTCTCAACTTCGGAAAGAGACCACCCGGGATATTCCTCATGCTTGAATCCAGCGTCGGGAGCTGCTGATATACTGGTCGGACCAGAAGCTAATATCGATTTTGAGTCCCCATTTTCATCCAAATCCACATTCAGGTCAAAGTTCCGAACAGGCAGTTCTGCAGATCTAGGAGTAGGAATGCTCTCTTTTGATTCATTGAGATGGTCACCATTTTCTGTCCCTTCAAGATCCTGATTTAAATTGTCCTGCTGAGGAACGTCTCCATCGACTTCAAACTTCTCATTCTGCACAGTTGCATCCCCCTCTGAGGCTCGACTACCTCGCCCACGACCCCTCCCTCTGCCCCTACCTTTCCCTCTCCCAGCACTGCCTGTGTGACCAGTATCATTCTGAAATTGAAACGGCACAGAGAAGAAATATTTAAATTTGTTGGGAAATCTGGATTTGGTTTAATAAGGCCGAATGAGCTTCAGAGACCAGATAACAATCTTCTTAAGGTGCAAGAATATATTACTATGCCGTTATTCTTCGACACTTGGTTACATCCAAACAAAGAAATGCTACAGAAGCATATTACTGACAAACATAGCTGCAGTAAGTTACTCATTTAACACTGACAATACTATGAAGTAGAGCAGCAAAAATGCCTAAGAAGTAAGAACTACAAGGCTTTGTTATGAAAGCGTGGGCAAAGAAACAAAATTTAAATTTTACCTCTCTCTCACTCTCACAAATTTTCAAATTTTTCTCAACTTTCCACCAACAATTTCATCCCCTCTACTTTCTCTACCTTCCCAAACATAGCATAAAAGAAAAGTGACTGAAAAAACCAACTAAGCATTCATCCACGGACATGAGATACTTCGTAACCAATCGGCCGGACAGTCGAGATGACATGATGCGGCAAGCCACATTAAGGAAAAGGAAAGGAATGATGATAATATCCATAATCATGGGAAACATTACCATGCGGCTCCTCTTTGATTCATCATCAGTGTCATTTTCCCCATCATCAACCATTTTCCTGATAATCAAATACATAGTGTGATATTAATAGCCATGTTCCCTCACTGAAATGGTAAACCTGTAAATTCACATTTAACTAACCTTCTTTTAGCAGCAGACCGATCATCTCCAGCAGCGTCAGAACCACCTAAATCAGGAACCTTGCTCACAATTTCACTCAAGAAATCAAATACGTTAAAGGTTTGGACACATTGCTTCCTGCGATTGAGGAGCAGAGTTATTCACCTCAAAACAACTATTTTAAGTAAATAAAATGAGTAGAGAGGGAACACTAAACTCTGCCATATTCTCTTTCAAAGGAAAAAGGAGGGAGGCAGAAGATAGAGAAAGATGCTCCCTAATCAGGAATGCCATACATACAATTCCGCATGCTTAGAGGGGGCAAAGGAAAGCAAGCAGTGGAGCTCTTAGAAGGGAATCTTGACTGGGAAGGGAAGAGAGAAAGAAAAAGGGGGAAGACAAAATACTGTAAGTCTGCTTACAAATGCAAGGAGTTCAGTGTCTTAGCTCCCCTCTTCAAGGTTATATCATATGTCCGATCACAAAGGTCTTGCAGGAACAGTTCCAATGCCTTAGCTGGAGATTTTTGCAAGAAGACAATGAGCATTGATTTATTAAATTGGGATTTCTCATGCTGACATAAATGAGATCAACAGCAAAAGCAAGTCTCCAGGCCAGTCCTATCAATTATAAACTAGAGAGGAATAAATCAACCAAAATGCAGATGTTGTACACTTACAAACAAGAAGAGGCACAGCCATAGCAATCTTCCCAACATCCTCATCAGCTTGCATAATTTTCTTAATCCGAGCCTATAAAAGGAATAGTTGTCAATTATACAAAATTATTCTGCAAACGTTAAAATGGATGGGGGACAGCAGGGAAGAGAATTCAAGGCCAAGTACGTGAACCTGGAGCACAAACATCAAGACATCAGGCAACAAAGCAAGACAGTTTTAATTTGGCCATCACAATGACGTCAGCCAAATTAAAATCATCCAACTGTATTATAAGCAGACATCAACTTGCCAACCCCTGTTTTTGGAGGAAAAAAAAAAACACACTACATCCACTGTGGTTTGATCCTAACGCAAGCTCAACACTTCTGTCATAAGTGTTTCAGCACTCAACCATTGAGCCTTAACAATTAACCATTTGCTCTCTACAAAACTTAAAACAAGCTTGACACATCTGCTTCCGCCAGCTAAATTGTGTAGTCAGCTTATTTTCCGTCTATAACTTTACCTTGAATTTTCTTTATAGGATTGCCTTTTGTGCTAGCATCAAACGTCCATTCTTACCTCATGTTAGTGCAAATACTTAAAAGTTATTCAATAAAGTAGTTTCGTAAAATCAGCCAATTCTGCATACAGTTTTCACTTCTTCCCATTCTGAGAATGCCCAAAAAAAAAAAAAACACTGCAGAGTTCATCTAATTGCTTCCCCAGCAGCAAGAACAAGAAAAGGGTGAAAAATCCAAGCATCTAGATGAGAATGGACAAACAGTTCCAACTATTAAACCTCTTTCAGCCATACAATGCTGCATGTTGGCTTCTCCAAACAGGCACTAATTTACCTAAAGAGACCATAAATTGAGCACAAGCTCAACATTCAAACTGCTAAACACTTTTTATGCAAGTAATGATAAATATGCATCCAGAAAATGCAAGTGAGAATAGTGTGACTTTCATAATATAGGCTATCAATTTGAATTTTGCCCAAACCATATTTATCAGTTTGCCATTTGTCCTATCACACTATTTGAGTTCCTAGATTTCTTTAACCTATGCTCCAAAGAGGAACGAAATACCCTCATCTTTAAGGGCTAAACAAACAAGAAACTAGCTTTGACTTCTAAAGCTAATTGATCTTTCTTCATTTTCACTAACATTTAACAGAAAATGAGCAATCAGTTTTCCAAAAGGAGATTCTTCCTCAGCAACCCAACCTCCCAAGAGAAAAAGAAATCTATTGATTCAGATGTCCGTCTAATTCTAATTAAGTTGTTTCTCTGATGTCCTACAACTATGATAGGCTTAACCAATCCGCTCTCCAACTTCTATGACACCAAACCACCCCCCCCCCAAAAAAAAAAAAAAAAAAAAACCAAGACAGAGATTGGCTCGGCAAAATACCCAACCCATGCAAAATAGTCCTGATATATAAATTTTTCTAATAAACCGTGAGTCAACAAGATACATCATTTCAAATTAACTACATAGGCATGAAAAGACAGTCACTTTGGCGTGCGTTCCACTGTGCAAACGTGAAATCGGTAAAGGAACGAGTGCATAATGTTGGTAGATGGGCAAATCTCCACCTGCTCAAAAATCAATGTCGTGCATATCAAGTGCAATACCGCATGGGTACGAGCATTCAAATATACGACAGATAACCCTGTCAACTCTGATCAAAAGCATGCCAAACCGAATACGAACACCGTTCGCCTAACTTTAGCCGAAAAATCTAATCCCAATCAACTATTAGCAGTCGCAAAACGCACGATCACAGCCAATCACAATCACGATTTCACAACCTCTCCCCCACTGAATTCATGATTAATTAGATACGCGAAAAAACCCGCACATAATCACTAGTTGGGAGCACGAACTCGGACCCGGAAGATGCAAAAAAACCATTGTAAACACGCCCCATGCACGACGCGTTCCACTCGGCCGAAAACAAAAAGAAAACCTTTTAAAACAAAAAAAACAAAAAACAGAGCAGAAAAAAGGGGGGGAAAACGCCGCAACAGTAACGGAGTCACATGGCCGGAAACCAGCATTCACTCACCGCCGGGAATCGCGTGTCGAGCTTCTTCCTCATGTCGCCACCCGCGGAGGAGCCAAAAAAAAAAAAAAAAAAAAACCCTAACGGCGAAAGTTAAAAAAAAGAAAAAGAAAAACCGCGAGGGGGACGAGCGCCGGGGGAGCGCTCGCTCTCCGCCCTTTGCCCTAGCGCAGCCTCTCCTCGCGCGAAGAGAGAGAAAGAGGTAGAGAGAGAAACGGAGGCCTTCTCCCGGAACCAGGACGAGTGCAGGAACCGCCACGCGAGCCGTTCTCGAAGCGGAGGAACGAGGGTGAAGAAGACGAAGCAGAAGCAGAAGCAGAAGCAGAAGACGAAGCAGAAGAGGAGAACTTGCGACTTCGCTTTCTGCGAGGAAAGACAAAAAAAGGATAAAAACCGCCTTCAATTCCCTCGCTTTTTATTTATTTATATCTCTTAGCAAAATTTCGTGGCTTTTTTTTTTTTATTTTGATTGTTTGATTATTATTTGTTTAATTATTTCTTCTTAAACCCCGGGCTGGCTGTGGCTGGGGGGATTAAGTTGGGCTGAAATCTTCTACATTATCAAAGGCGGTGCTCCCTTCGCGGAGCCGTCCAATCGTCGGCCGCCACGTCGCCGCGTTCCCTTCGAACTTCGTTAGACCGTTTTTTGTCGGGGGTGGGCCCTGGGCGCGGGGGGTGGGGCGCGTCATCTCTCGCCGTTAAATCACGGCGACGGCAACCCCGGACGGAACGATGAAAACGGGAAAAACGGAACTGCCCGGTGACGCCGCACGGAAATTCGCGGCGATCCTTTCCCGTTTTCGAATTGAAGTTCGCCGGAAAGAAATGTTCTTTTTATTGACGAAGGGTCCTCGAATTTATTTTTTTTAACATATGTAAATTATTTGCTGCCTTGCCAAAAATTTATTAAAACTTTTTCGATCAAAGGTTTATTAAATTAATATTCTTTTTTCTTGCATTTGTCACCGTCAAGCATTGATTCCTCGTATGTTTTTTGGGCACTCGCATGTGGACGTGAATCCTTAAATGGGTCCATTGCCACGATTGTTATTCATCAGTGCACTTTTTGGATTTTGACTTCCCAAATTTGTAAAAGAATTTCCTAGCGTGTATATAAGCGGCATCATGATTAATTAAAGAAATTATTGGGTCCCTCGATATAAGCGCATAAAGAATAATATTTTTATGCCTTGATGAAATCATAATTTAATTGGATAATAGTTTGGGATACGGCAATTACCAATGAATATTGCTATAATCAAAACCGCATTGCTATAAGTATTGTTTCCATATCTCTTACCAAGAAAATAATTCCCACTTAATGTTTGCACGCGGTTTTAATTCGGGCAAGTGCGTCTGCCTTTGTTTCTAAATACGTTATTTTTTATCGTCTGTAATTTCTGGCTTTTCGTTTTATTTTCTTATTTTTCGACGGGCCATTTCGTCATTTTAGTCAACATTGTCCAGTTGGCAAGTATGGACGAGTTTTGTCTTTTCCCTTTCGTAGTCGTGCGTTTTTTAATTGCACATCGCGCCCATCCTATGCTTAGGTGCGCTTTTGCAACGTGACATCTCGATCGATTGAGAATTGAGAGGATTATGTAACCCCCGAGTTAACGGACACCGGATAATTTCAATAGCATCCTAGATCAAGGACCAATTCATTCAAACTCTTGCAAAAGAGTTAATGAAAATGGTTGGTGACATCATATATTTTGTGATATCTGAAATTATAAAAAATAAGTTTTCTTTTTAATTTATATATATAAAGTAATCTGAAAAAGCACGGCGATGGCATAGCCATTGTTTTGAGCCCGACAACCTGATATTTGGTTTCTTTTATTTATTTATTTATTTGTATTGTCGGCTAATATGGTGGATATAGATTTGAGTTTATGTCTACGCTTTAGATGGATTGTGTAGAATAGAAAAATGATGCATTAAAGATGTAGCTAAATTACAATTTAAGGACAACATTGAAGGAATGATGGTAGTCTGGAATCAATGAATGTCACTGTTCTGTAGTTTGAATAGTAGAGAACTGGGTTGTGTGTTTTAACCCTGACAAATTTAAAATTTTGAAAATTGCCCCTGAATTTTTGTTTTAAAATTTTCGGTGTTTTAGTTTGAACACCATGAAATGTTTTTTGCTTAACTTTATATATCGATGCTAATATGGTTATTAATTTGAATTCAAATATTACAGAGAAAACTCAAATATTAGATTCTCTTTATGCTTGCGTGTCATAAATTTCTTGGCAAGAAATGCAATATATTTCTATAGATTTGAGATTCTCCATGCAAAATTGGACTGAAATCCCTATGTAAAAAGGAAGCAAAAGTAAATTGCTAGAAGCGTTTGAGTCTGTTTGGGGATAATTACTTAATCAATCATAAACTTATTGCATGACTGTCATTTTAGTTGTAAATTATCTAATTTGCCCAAATATAATTCTAAAAATTTGTTTGAAATTCTAATGTCATCCTTCTAGCAAATTGTTGCTTGAAATTGTTGACGTAGTTTCTAGTTGTTGCTAGTCATCTTTGTAGTTTTTTTATGTGAACAATTTATGAATCATCATGTTAACAATTTTTAGCTCTAGTTAGCCAAAATTATTTTATTGAAATTTTATGCAAAATGTTTAGAATTATATTTGGTCAAATTAAAAATTTTCTAATTAAACCAACATTCATACTATGGGTTTATGATTGATTGAGTAATTTTTTTTTTTTGTCTATTTGATTGATTGTTTTCTTTTTATATTTTCTTCAAATTTCCAAGTTTTGATTTTTCATTTCATAATATGGAATGTCTACATCATTCGGAACGAACATTAGCTTAAGATCTCAAATCCCTAGAAAAAAACAAAAATAACTTATAAATGATAGACAGACAAACAAACCCTATGCCATTCTAAATATACATTTAACACATAATTACCTTCCCTCTTTCTTTTTCCCTTCTCAACTTTAATTGTCGAGTTAATAATGCGACTTCCATATCGTTTCTCCTTCACAATTCGAAAAAGAATGCGGGAAGCTCTGGTAGACAAATCCTCCATTTTTATGCTCATCGGCCTTTCCAGTTCCATTCCACTCCGTCGTGCCAAGCTCGGCCTCCACAGTCGAGAGTCGCCGCTCCGAAAAGCTCGGGGGAGGGGGGGGGAGGGCGCGCCGGCGAGAAAATGGAGGACCTCGAGGACCAAATTGGAAAAATCGGGAAGGGGGCAGGGGGCGAAAATGAACGTTGGGAAACAGTTGGAGGACGGGGATGGAGAAACGCCGTCGAGGGAGGTTGGCCTTTTCCGTTCAGTTAGGCCTTAGGGAGAGAAAAATATCGATTTTACATATATATACACGGGGAAAATGGGGGGACGAATAATCGAAAAAACGAAAAACCCTATTCTTATTCAGTTTTGAGCCTCGTAATTCCTATCCGTCTCCGCCTTCTTTCTCCCTCCCTCGCGCTCCTCTCCCCTTCCCTCGCCTGGGAGTCGCCACCGCTCCGCCCCCCGCCGCCGCCTCCGCCGCCGCCTCCGCCGCCGCAGCCGGCCGACCGACCGACCGATCGGAGACCTCCTCCCCCCGTCCCTCCGCCGATCAGCCTCTCTCGCAGGTCAGTCTCTCCTTCTCTCTTCCTCTCTCTCTCGCGCGCGCGGGCGGCTGTTTTCTCGATCTCCTGCAATTGCGCATTCGTGTTGACCGGCGGCGGATTCGCGGGGCGGGAGCCCGGCTTTCGGCTTCCGATCCGTTTCTCTGCCTTTCCCCCTCCCTTCTCGTCGCGTGTTTTGATATTTAGATTCGAGCGGCCGGAGTTAGGTATCATCGGAGGCGGAAGAGCAGAGTCTTTGCGATTTTCCTCGTTAATTCGTGATCGGCAGATTTTGGCGGTGGTGGTGAATAATTCGTCCGATTTCTTGTTCTCTCTCTCTCTCTCTTTCTTTGGTCCCCTTCGCTTGAGCTTTTTCTATTCTTGCCGGTGGACTGCTCGTGTCGGAGCGGCGTGATGTGTTAGGGATTTTTCCGATTTTTTCTTGGCTTCTATCGGTGTAATTACGGAATGCGCGTAATGAGTGTGTGCTGCTGCATTTGGTGGGTCACTATATTCTAGGTTTAGCTAGAAATAACTCAATTTTTCTGGTCTTTACCCTCTGTCGTGCGTTTTGTTATTTTAATTCATCCGTGATTGTTGCAGAAATTTTTGTAGATTGTTGGATTATATATGTTTAAGATGTCAGTTTTGGTGACGGGGAAGAGCTCGAAACGATTATTTAGATGGTTCTTGCATGTTTATTTGATGGTGCTCTTAGTTTCCTTTGAGCAATTCCGGCTGTCTGGATGGAAGAATTGTAGACAGTACTTGCTTCCTTGATTAGAAATTTTCCTGGACCATAGGATGGGCCGGACTCTGTAATCAAGACGCATTGCTAATATGACCGGCATTTGCAAAAACACGACAATGTCTCGGTTATTGACTGGGCTTTTGTGAAAACATTTATCTCACATTTGTGAAAGCTGACCGATCATATTAGCTGGACTCCGCCATAAACCTTTCACATTTGCCTCACACTTTTTCACATACACATTGGGAATCATCTCTATCTTTCACTTTCTCCTTCAACGCATAAGACCACTCATATTAACGGCATTTGCGGTGATATGTGAAGTCACCTGCAAAAACCGTTTGTTATTGACGGGGCAAAGAGGAACTGAACTCATAAATATTAAATGATAATCCAGAGGCGTCTAGGCATCAAAAGTTTTTGTGGGGTTGTTCAGGATTTGGTAGTTATGGCTGAACCTCACTCTAACCTCATGGGGGATTTGATGTTTTAGACTATAGAGTGTGGTCAGAGCTGTTGGGGTATTGTTGACATGAAGGCTGGCCTCTCTGATAATTTCTTTGAGGGCTTAAGTGCATGCTCATACCTTTTTTTTGCATAAGTTATGCAAATAGCTGCTGTTTTCATCAATTTAAAGTGTTGGCTAATTAATGTCCCTTCCTCATGCTTGGTTGTCGAGATTTTGTTTACGGGATCTAGTCTGCACAACCGACTGGTGGATAAAATAATTCTTAAGGATTTTGATGTTTAACGGTGGAATTGAATCTGTTCAGTTTGTCACGTGCTTTCTAGAATGGCTTTGCCCTTGAAGGGGCTGTGCTGTCTTTTTTAGAATCACTCGAGCATAAGAAATGAAATATTTTGTCTGTTTCCATCCCTGAGTTTCTGTTGTGGTCCTTATTTTCTGATCCATAAGATGATTAATGCTCATTTCAAGTCAGCTGTTTGGACCGAGATTTTGTTTTCCCCATGTCCTGTGAGTTAAAGATATGGTCCCTGAAAGCGTTCCTAGATGGTGGCTTTTCACAGATCGGGTGCATTGCTTCTGAATAATTAATGTTGTCCCAAAATGTCCATGGAAATTAATATTTCGGTTCTTATTAGAGTCACTTTAAAGTATTTAAAAGATGCAACTCAAAATTCTCTGAGATGTGATGACTACCTGGTATTTACAACCCTATCAAGGGGCTGTTTTTGTGGTCTCATGTTTGGCTAGAGCTCGTTGACTGTGGCTGATTTTTCGATTCTGTTGTAATGGGAGAATTAAAAGCAGTTTTGTTATGATCTGTGATGTTTCAGGTATTTCTTTTAGAAATGTCTCCAGCATCCAAATCCAAGTCCAAGGACAAGAAGTCTGGGAAGGAACCGATAAAGGCTGCTTCCAAGGCCTCTGGACCTGCATCTGGGGGTTCTGGAGTCCCTGCCAGTGCGTACAACCCTGTTTTAGGAACATTCCACTCTCTTGAAACAGTGTCAAGTTCATCTTCTTCACCTCTTCAAGCTAATGGTCGTTTCAGGACTATTGATGAGACAGATGAGCAGACTGGCTCGCTTGCTGCGGGGGTCGAATTTGATTCTGTCTCCAACAATGGCAGCTGGTCTGGTGAGTCGGAAGACCATAAGGAGAACAAGTCTAATCTTCCTGGTCGACAGGAGTCTGTCCCAGGAGCTGACAATGACAAAAGAGAGAAAATCCGCCAAAAGAATGAGAAGAAGCATCAGCGTCAGAAAGAGAAACGAGCTCAGGAATTGCACGAGCGATGCAGCGGCTATCTTATGTCGAGAAAGCTTGAAGCACTTGCTCAGCAGCTCGTGGCAATGGGCTTTTCTCGTGAACGGGCAACCATGGCTCTTATAATGAATGAAGGCAGAGTAGAAGAATCAGTTGCGTGGTTGTTTGAAGGGAGTGAGGAGGCTGATAATCGGACTGATAACAAATTTAGTGGGACTAACTTGAAAATTGATATAACGGAAGAGCTTGCTCAGATTACAAGTATGGTATCCAAGTTTAAATGCTTGAAACAGGAGGTGGAGAGAGCTGTCGTCTCGTGTGAGGGTGACCTTGAGAAGGCAGCAGAATCGTTGAGAACTCAGAAGCTAGAACTATCTTCTGCTCCTTCTAAACCAGGAGAAACTGGAGATCCTTCTAGTTTAAGTAATGGCAAGCTTTCAGCTACTGTGGCCATGAACTCCGGGATGTCCCAGCATAAACCAAATTTGTCTTTGTCAGCCCAGCTGAGAAGAGATGAAAGAGACTATAATTACACAAGAAGTGCGGGAAATGCAAGTGGTTATTTGGAGTCTGCGCCAAAAATGCGCAGTCTGTGAAGAGAAATCAGCAGAAACCCCAACACTCTGCAATGCCGGCCGAGAAGAGTCGACCTGGTGCGGGATCCGGTTCTATAGCAACAGCTGTGCAGGTATCGCCTTCACCGGCGAAAGGAGAGACCCGTTATTTTGCTGTTGGAGCTGAATTGAAACATCTTTCTTTAGGAACAGTCCGGGAGCCGGTTGTCATGATGCAGCGACCGCAATCAGCTAAGCAGGTTCCTGCTATACGTGTTGGCTCGCCCCCTGGAACAGGTGCAGGTTGGCATCCTTCTAATGGCATTGACATTAGGAAGTCAGGTACATTGCTGCCTCAAATTCCTAGCAGTAGAAGCCTCAGCACGGGCAATCTGAGTTCGGGTCAGATGCATCCCCAATTTTATTATCAACAACAATTGGGTCTTGGAAGCAGTTCACTGGAGTCACCAGGGACAAGTCGAGCTATGGGTTTTCAACAGCATCAACAATTCATACAAGGTGGTGGTTTGGGAGATATGCCTGGGACAAGCCGAGGTAATGGTTCGTGGAGTAGAACAAGCGCACCTCCTACAATAGCGGCTGCTTCTTCCCTGGGTCTGTTTTCTGGATTGGGTTCTTCTGGTTATTCAGGGGCTGCTTCTCCAGTAGACTGGAGCAACAGTTCAGTGGGGCAGCAGTTTGATTACACCAACGTTGACTGGTCGTTGGATCGGGGTTTGTCTTCCCCAAGATCCACCAAGTGGTTGATGGGGTTGACCTCTTTAATGAAGAACAAGGCGACCATGTTTGATCCAGATGTTCCTACATCAGGTTTAAACCTTGGCCTGAGACCTCCTCCCCCCAATGTGAATGGCGTCTCTTTCATGGGACTTCGTGATGCACCAGGAATGACTACAGACACATCTGCTCCGGGTTCTCGGGAGTGGACGTCTCCTTTTGAAGGAAAGGATCTTTTTAGCTTGCCTAGAGATTTCGTCTCTTCCCCTTCTCTGTAGGCCTCAGATAGGATTTCGGCGAGCAACAAATAAAATGGAAAGAATGCATTTGGATTTCGTATGTGTTAAATCTTGTTGCATGACCTTGTTATGAAAAATGCATTGCAGTATCCTTTGCTTGTCCTCTGTCCGCATGGAGAGAGAGAGAGAGGTTCCTTCATCTTTGCTTTTAATCAGAGGCAGAATCGGAGTATCCCCGTTTTAACCTCTCCGTCATCACTGTGCAGTTGACAATTTAAATCACCGCAAGGGATTATCCCGCCCGGGCAAAGCAGCTTGTGCCATCACTTTTCGAAAGTACAATTTGGCTGGTTCCTGACGCACAACAAAAACTTTCGAGCTTTGTTTTTGCTCTGCTACGTTTGGAGAAAAGGTTGAAGAATGTGCTATCTTCCAGATTTTTTCCATTCCCTTCACTTCCCTCTCAGTATCGAAGTGGTGTCCGGAAATCCCTAGTAGACTAGCGGAGTATTACTGAATTGTTGACCGAACTGGAGAGTAATTGTTTAGCGGCCCAAATCGTATAGTCATGAAAAAAGGAGGAGGTTCACTTGTCAATACATGCCAAGCAAAGTACTTTCGCAAACCACTGACTTAGAGGAAAGGCATCCTCTCGAGTTCCTACTCTCTACTAACTTGCGAGTGGCTTGCAAGAGGACTCTCAGGCACCGTCTCAAGTCTTTTGCAACTATAAGATGGCCTAAATATGGGGGTGATTAATTCCTACGAGGAATTGAAAGCTAGAAATAAGATCTTCGTCAATTGCAATTGGCCACCAGTGCCAGAGCTGCGACCGCTATCAGTTTCAGTTGGTTAACCACCGATATCACCAATCCCTATTTATTTCTTGAAGAAAAAACCTTATTTTCATCGATTAACACTTACAATATAATATCCTGGAAATTCATACAGAATGTGGAAGAGCAAACTAGAGGGACTTGCTCAGCTTTTATTATGACAATGAGGAAAAACCAGAGCCTGCACCACAAGCATCTGTCGCTGTTGAAGAAGCAGGTTCTCTGTACCATTGATTGGATTCTCGTGTGATGAAGTTCGCCTCTGCACGGGACCAATATTTCATCCAGATATCATGATCAGAGTAAATTTTGCGTCCAAGAAAGAATGAGGAAAGATTGCGTTCATCTTTCTCACAGTTGCTGTCTCTTGTTTCTACAACTTCTTTATGCCACAATGAAAACCACAGTGGATGCACATACAGGTAAGAAGTCCCATTATATGGGATGGAAAAACTGGATTACTTTCTCTAGTGTTGCAGGGAATAATTGGAGAAGGCTGGGCCATACCTACTGGGAAAAAATCAGGACCTTTTTAATATATGGGTAGCAACAGAAAAGAGGAAAACTTGGGGATTCTTCCTTTCCTTGGATCTTAATGGAATTATTAGTAATCAGCAATTCTTTAGCTTCAGAACATTTCATTATGTCTCGACTCTCAGATCTTCAGATGTAGGAATCAAGTACCAATCAAGCATATATTAAGAAAGTCAGTCCACAGAAAATAAGCATATCCAGGACGAGGTATTTTTGTCTGAAATGGATCACCAGATTTTGCTTATTATTTTTCTGCTTCTAACCTGTCTAGGTCTTTATGGCCATTCCAACCAGAAGTATCGCTATGATAAGCTTGCAATCATATCGAGAAAGGAAACAAACATATGACTAGTTGACAATACTTAACTTACCTGATAAGAATACATCCTTGTATTCTTCTTCATTGTAGACAAATAGTGGAGGGTCTGGTGAACCAACTCCAACGATCGTGCTCCCACTACATCAGTCAAATTTGACACCATAGGAAAATTAGTTTGTGTGAATAGAAGAGAATACATGATGTCAGAACATGATCCTGGAATGATAAGAAGATCTGAAAACATTCAAAGCCAACTCTCCCAGGATGAACATTCCAATACAAGGACTCTCTTTCTAAACTAGAGTCCATAAACCGTCAACTACCATAATTGTTTTGGCCAAAAAGAAAGAAGAATTACCAGATTTTGATGAAGATTATAGATGTTGGACAATCCTGAACGACAAAAGTCCAAATGGATGCCGCAAGTGTAATAATCCAGGCATCATTGTCTATTCTAAACTCCTAACCCATGTTTGAAACTTTACAGGAAGCTATATTTTCGGAGGCAAGTATCATAAAAACCATTGTCACAGTTTTATCAAAGACGAGACTATCTAGCCCTGGGACAAAAAGTGATGAAGGTATAAAGTCCAATAGTTGAGGTTGCTAGCGAAAATATTGAAGCTGCAAGTAACTATCCTGTGTGGTCAATGGTTTATTAAAAACAAATTAATTGGGATTATTGTATGAGGCTAAAGTCTTTGTCCTTAGCTTATAAGCTACTGAAGTGGTATGTTGGTATTATTTTGAAGTCAATTATGAAACTTCTCACACTAACACATATGCTAGTGTTTTTCATCCTTCCATGATAAAAGATCTCCTTCAAGGTTTTTCTAGTTTTTTTTTGTCAATAGATGAGAAATATAAGAGCATGATATACCTCACAACAATTGAGGATTAGGTTGACGCTTCGTTATGGACTCACTTTTGCAAAAATTGATGAACGCCTCCTATAGTATGAAAAATCTATAAAAGTCTCTCCTTCTCAATCCTAATAAAATTACTCTGTATACATTTAAGCCCCAAAAGACACATCAACATAAAATGCTTTCAGTTATTCAAGAAATATATTCCTCTGACAACTTTACTCTCTACACAGGATATTAGGACTTTAGACTGGTATTACTTTATTTTTTCTTTTTGTACCTTCCAGACATGAAAACAGCATCATACTGTCCACGGCCAGCAGCCATTATTCGCTGCTTTAACTTTTTAAGGGATGGTAGTACCTCGAACGCTGGAGCTTCTGCAAGGAAATATAAACATTTGAACAATGAAACTTTTTATTGCAACTAATTCTGTCTCTTATGATATACACCAGCAAATATAAAGAAGAGAATATTTGATCATGAGTTTGTTTTTTCTTTTGGTCAAAATTAGTCTGGCATCACACACACACACACACACACACACACACACACACACACACATTGCAGCATAATAGGAATTCTCTGCAAATAAAACTGTATAGAAGAAAAGAGGTATCGATAATTGGTAGGTCAGAAAGTCACATAGAATAAGTTTCTCGAAGAGAAAGCAACAGAGGAAAGGGAAGATCAAGTGCTGTCATGTTCATTACCCAAATCATTGATGCATACATCTTGAGATATTCCATCCTTTGACAGCTTTTCCAGCAAGGCCAAAGGATCAACATTGCTAGTCTTGTCCAACCGTAGACACTGAGAATGGGGAAAAACATCTTCAGAAAAATTGTCAACTCATAGGGAGTAAGCTGACTAGAGTTTTCGTTAACTACTCACAACTCTATTACCTTGTAAACTTCAGCAGTCGAACATGCCTGTGGAGGTTTTATTAGAACCATCGGAATGTCCAAGGATATAGGTGGAGGGATATTTTTAACCACCTAGAAAAATAAGGGCTATATAACAATTGGGTGGAACTTGGAATCATATTAACTTACCAAAAAAAGCATCAAGATATAGAAGAAGTACACAGAATAACCTGATTAATAAATTAGAAGATGATCAGAAATTCATCATCTTCCATGCAGATGCATAGCCCACGTCTATAAACACTCTAATCAACTAAGTGGCCACAAGGCCAAGAGAAGGAAATCAGAATCTTGTTAAAATCAAGTTTTATTTCTCTCTAAAGCATTATTGGAGAACTTAGGCACAGGACACTACCATCATAGATTTCTTAAGCTCTTAGAGCAAATGAATGGAAACCATAGAAGTACATTCTGCTAGAAAGACGACACTGGAAAAGTAAGATTTGAACAAGGGACAAGAAAATGACTAACTACCTGCAAGTATTCCGCAAGTTCAGACATACCTCACCTCGACCAGTACAATATGCTGCTCCATGGGAGAAGAAAAAGGGAATATCTGAACCAATTTCACCAGACCATTCTTGAAGTTCCTTTTCAGTTGCAATACAATTATTGAATTGGTTTGCAGCCCAAAGTGCAGTTGCCGCATTACTACTTCCACCACCAAGTCCTGCTCCAGTTGGTACTTTTTTGTCAAGATGGACCTGCCATATGTCCAAATTTGAGTCTCTGGTCAGATCGGAAAACCCTGAGCAAGACATAAAAGAATGTGGGACTCTTGCAGATGTTCAGTTATTTACATTACACATAGGGATTCCAGCATAATTTACTCTAAAAATTGTGATTTACATTTTAGTTGGAACTCTTGTCCACATCAATCTAAGATAAGTTAGGCACACCGATTTTGTAATTCCCATTCGCTTTGATATTTACTGTACATTCAAAGACATTTTTGCATTTTAACATCACCACAACTCTGTAGTTTGTAATACTTAAAGTTAATGAAAGCCCTGATGTAATTCAATGAAGCAAATGGAACATAAATTTAGAGACAACACTTCCTGCCACACCTGCCAGTTTTGAAGAATTATCAGAATCATTGTGAACAGACTCAAATACAAACAAAAGGGGCAGCTCCTCACCCAAAAGAATTTGTTGCTGCCTGTCTTTTTCCTGTAAAGATTCAGTGCTTTGATAATCTGCCAAACATCAAAGAAGATTACAGTCACACATTAGATCTAGTAATGATGCCAAGAACATGGCGACAGTGAAATGAACCAAATCTCTCAAGCATAAGAAATACCAAATTCCTGTCATCAAGAGGTACGCCAGACACATTCGTTGAAAGTCGATCCTTCGTTTGGGATGGTGACAAGGAGAACTTGATTATGTCCCCCAAACTTATTACCTGGAAGCACGAGTAGGTCATGCAAAGGGGACAAGGAAGCAAAAAAGGATGATTAAGATTCAAGAAACCTTACATGAAACAGAGACGCCAGATCATGGAACCCATCCTCTCTCTTCCTGGTGATTCTCAAAAAGACATTAACCTGCTCCATAGATTGTGCCAAATTCAATACAAAAAACCAGCAGAACACTCGCAGCAAAAATCCTCAGAAATAAAGTTTAAGAAAGAGTGGATAAACCGATAAACAAGAGGAGAGAAGTACCTTACAAGGCGAGAACAGAGTGAGCCTAGAAAGAGGAGCTTCCCTGTCCACCTTATCAGCCAGCTGGTTTATCCTCTCATCAGGATCATACACTACCTACATCCATCCACAACCAAAACCACACGCATCACTCAGCAAAACACGCACAGCAGCAGCAGCAAGCAACAGCAACAACACCACAAAACAGAGGAGACTAGTTCCGGCACGACCTCGAGCTGCTGCTGCTTCCCCGCTTTCGGCTCGGGAGCCACGGCCCTGACGGACGCCCTCCGCCGCAGGCAAGACGGAGACGAACCGAACCGCGCGGAAGGCGGCCGAACCCCGCCGCTCCGGCAGGGACCGCGCGGCGGGAACACGACGCGACTGCAGGGGAAGAATGAAGAAGAAGGAGCCACGGCGGTCGCCACCATCATCATCATCATCGCCCCTCGGTCGTCGAGCTCGGAAACGCGAACTCAATCAACGCTCCAAATGCATCGACTCGAAGGAGAAGAAGAGCCGTCGAGCTCGAGCAGGAGGTCGAGAGGGAGAAGGGGGAGAGAGAGTGGGGAGTAGGTGAAATGAGGTTTGGTTCGGACGACTTTCGATTCGTCGTCCGTTAATTAAATTAAATGAATCAGGGAGAAGGAGCAGAGGGAAAGGGAATCGCACGGGTTTCGGGTCTATCGAATTCCTTTCCTGTCTTTGCTCGCCGCCGACATCGCTTTCCGCTCCGACACCCCCAACGTGAACCGCGAGAGTTCATGTTAGGTACCATGCTAATCTCATGTCTACAGAAATACTAATTCATTCGCCGTGCGTCACATGTCTCTCTCCTCAGCCACCTCTGTTTCTCTCCTTCTTCACTTCTTTTTTTCCTTTTAATTTCTTTCTTTCCCTTGGCTTGTTGTCGGTACTTGGCCATGATCGGCGACCGGCGACCAACGGCGGATGAGGGCTAGAGAGGGTGTCGCCGCCCTCATTGGCCGTAGAAATAGTACATGAGCAGCATTCATCTTTTGTATTCTCTTATATAAAGTAGGCTTTGGAAGATTATGTTGTACTCTTGATAATATATGCTGTCAAATGAAAGTGGAAAATAATCTTTTGCCGTATTAATGTTTTAGATATTCCAATGGGAATATGCACAATAAGCGATTGACTATTTTAACTTGATATGGTCAATCCAAAGTAGTGACTTTCCTCTGAGTGACACCATCTGTGAGTAGTAGACCTGATATTCGAGCAGTCTTGGTTAAGTAGGAACAAAACGAAATCTCTTAATGATTTTTGATATATAAGACCCACTATTCGCCCCATATAAATTAGGAACAAGATTTGACATTTCACTAAAAGGTATTGGCGTACTTTATCTTATCTCTAAATTCATTGTATTATTCCGAAAGATTTTTTTTTTTTTCAAATCTGAGTATGTTTTTAAACTGTTTCGTTTGAATTTTATGACATAAAACTCGGAGGTATTCCCTCTCGAACAGGGAAGATAATGATATACCTAGAAAATAAGGGGCCCTCTCTAGTAGGGATGATAAATTCTATCATAATTTCTTTGAAGGTTATTTGAGGAACTAATAGATCAATACAGTAGCTATTGGTGTTGGTGAAGATGGAAGAGAAAGGTGAAAGCCCTCTTACTAGGTTGATCTATACTTAGCACAGCGTCTGACTTGTTGGATTAATACCCTTGGTTAAAAGACACCGTGCAAACTATTTTTCAAAATTTATCTGGACGTTCGATCATAAACTATTTCATTTCGTAGCTAATTGCGATGACAAAGAAGTTCTGATACAAGTTATACAACGCATGTTGTTCCACATGGGGACGGAAAGTCTCATTTGGATTTTTACAGGGAAAATTCTTGCGTGGATTTGGTATGTATAAACGTGAACCCATCAATATTTATAGATTTTTTCAACTTTGTCATTCTACACCCATTTTTAATCAATTTACTAAATATAACTATAGATTAAAAAAATAATTCATATAAAAATCGTCCCATAAAACATAGATTAAAAAATAAATTTATAACCTTATATATATAAGATCAAAATTCAAAAATTGATGGTCTCTGTACGGGTGAATCACGAGTTCTGCTCATGACTTTCCCATCAAAATAAAATAAAATAAAATAAAAATCTAATATTATTTTGTACTTTTATACA
The DNA here is from genome assembly GCA_017140615.1 of Eucalyptus cladocalyx. Classification (NCBI taxonomy): domain Eukaryota; kingdom Viridiplantae; phylum Streptophyta; class Magnoliopsida; order Myrtales; family Myrtaceae; genus Eucalyptus; species Eucalyptus cladocalyx. The sequence continues at coordinate 7,976,713 of CM029525.1, read as the reverse complement.
TTTGAGGCATTTAACATTAATTAAAATCAAATCTTAAAAGCTAAAAGTCATCCCAAACAGACCACGAAACAGCATGTCGAACGTATAAAAAGCAACTGAAGCAAACATATAGCTGCATGAGAAATTGTAAGAAATCAAGCAAGATAAGGCCTTTTCGGCACCTCAGGCTCGCAGACTCGATAAGCATTGCTTCACATATAAGCAAGCCAACGATAGCAGATTCATTTCAAGCAACAGCAGGTTTAAACAGGGATATGGTTTTGAAGAACAGAACAGAGTTACATACGATACAGAATCAGCCAAACTTCGCGTCGGCAATGAAATCCCACACCTACCCATTTATACAAATGCAGTAGGAAGTATCTCTTTACTTCCAGTAGTGTTGTGGATGTGCTTATTTATCTATCGAAAGGCAACGCGCCGTAATCAAACCCTCATTTCCAGATCACTCCCATCTATCTCATGATTCCTATGGACATAGTGACATCTTTGGGTTTGAAGAGCTAGAAATGCCACCGAGAAGATGGGTGACGACTCCTTCCATGGGTTCCGTGGGTTTGCCGAGCATTCCCCATTCCATTATGACTACTACTGTCACTCCCCTGAGCAGGCATCTCAAAGTGGCAAACCGGGGATGATACAACCAGAGTGATAAATATGGAAGCAAGGCATCATCCTCACTTCTGAGCCCAACTCGAATTCCTCTTTGCACACAGGGCAATCTGCATCGGCACGTAGATGCGTCTGGGTGACTTTCATGGTCGGCATTGCATCGATTGCAGAACGAGGTGCAGGGGCCAGACCTCCATGGTTGTGCACAGGACCTCCATGGTTGTGCACATTTAGAAAGTCGATCAGTTCTTCCAGTCCTGGTGCACCCATAAAGTAAGTATCAAATTCAGTGTCCCTTGGTCTATTCGCTCTACTGTGGTGCAAGAAGGCTGAATCGGGTATCGGACCGTGAAATGACATGTAATGACTGGAAGGAAGGAAGTCCCGTGTTTCTTCTGGAACTGAATTTAGATGCCTTCTACCAGCAAAGTTGGGATTTCGGCCAGCAATTGCCTCTCTCGTCATGGAACCAGCAGTGTCTCTGAATCCCCTCCTCGAGCCAATACCTCCTTGCCTCGTTAAAGCATGCACAATATCCAACATATAAGGCATTCCGGGAGGAATGTCCCCAGAGTTAGGCATGAAATATTCTGCAGTAGGTAAGTCATCAATTCCGGTCAGTTCCTCCACGAAACCTCCATTGCAAGAAGGGCAAATTACTTCTTGGCCATGGAGACCAAATCGCTGGCTGCACTGGTAGCACCAATGTGTCTCCTCTCGATCAGACATCGTGCTTGTTACCTAAAACCGATTTAAAACAAGCAGAAAGTTTAACCTCCTTTCACAATCAACAATTAATAGCTTTACAGCAGTTGAAGATTAGCTCAGTCAAAAAAGAATTTACAGATAGACCTGTCTCTCTTTTACCACAAAAAACAACTCTCTGTGACAGACAAAATTCATACGTGAGAAGCTCCTAAGCTTAACCCGACTAGAAGAGAAGCTCCTAAGCTTCCTAAAACTTGGAACTACAACTATCGGATTGCATTTGCATAATTCAAGAAAGCACCGTTAATAACTCGATATACCTATGGTAAGAAATTTTTGGCAAAACCACATACAGAGGTTTACCTATGTAAGGCAGGTTTAGATAAAATTGCATATCATCGTTTGTCGACATGAACCAAATGATTGCAGTACATGAACACCTAGAAAATCTTCCACGAAACAAAGCAAAAACAAAAAAAGAAAAAGAAAAACGCATGCTGATTCTTCAACTAAGCTGAGAACTTGTCTCTGCATCCAGCACGAATACTTAAAAGTTGTCCACAGGGGCTGAACAAGCATAACTGGCAACTCAACAAACATAAGCAATGATAAAACCATCCCATCCGCACAACCTTGTTATCTTGGAGAAGCTAAAGTTTGCGAATTGACAACAAGAGAACAGCAGGATCAATGGTCGAAACCAAAACAATAAATCACAAGGCACACGAGGGAAGCACTCCAATCATCGAATCTCACAAAAGACCAATTCGAGCATTGGGCAAAATTCAGTCGTATCCCAGAAAGGCAAATCAAACAATTACAAATAGAAAGTACCCAAATCGATCCATCCTCAGCTGAAAACGGGAACAAAAACGAGCCCCGGTCAGCGAAGGACCACATCGCATGATCCAAAACCTACAAGAACTCGAGATTCATCCCAAGAAACACCGAGGAAATCGCAATTCGAGCGAATCCAGAGATACCCAGTGGAACGATCTTCCAAAAAACAGAACCCAAAAGAAAAAAAAAAAAAACCCACGAGCCGCACAAAACTCCGCATGCCGACGAACCCGGAAAAATCTCTCATTTTCCGATGCCGGAATTCGCAACAAGAACGGAAGGGAAAACAAAACACACCATGCAAGATGGGTAGAAATCGAGCGAGACGAGGAGGAAAAGGAGAAGCGTACCGGGCGCAGGCAGGACCGAGCGGAGCGACGATCGGGACTCGAGCTTTCTTGCGGAAGGAGAACGGAGGATTGGAGGAGAAGAACTCGCGCGAGGTGAGAAGAGAACTGAGCCTCACAGAGACCGAAGGTCAAGCCGCCTCGTACTGTGTTGCCTGAGTGCGGAATCTTTTGGAATCTTGCTATTTATTTTATCCCATTTTATCTCATCATTCTGTTTTATATTTTGGTTGTCAGGTTCTTGTGGCTTATCTCATTTCTTTATTTACTCTATAGTTTCTAATTCAGATTTTCCTAGAAAAAAAAAATTGTATTTAAAAAGGTTTTTTTGGACAGGACGCTATCGTGTATTTTTAAATATATATCATCTTCCGGCATCGTGGATATTGTTTTTTCATGGGCCATCAAGGTTTCCACACAACCGAACAAATTGAGAGCGGTTGAATTTTGACTCGGCAGCATTACTTAATGAGAGCTAGAAAACTGAAATCGGCACGAGTACATGACTATATATAATTGGAGAGGAACAGTACATGACTATATATAATATAGAATATACGTAAGGAAAAATGACACAAATGATTCTTAAATATTAGTCAAATGTGCAATATGATCTATAAACTTTTAATTTATTAGATATGATTAATTTGTTTAATATGACCCTTGATATTTTCGTGCACATTTAATTTAGTCCATAAATTATATGAAAATATTCAATGTCATGGATGACATTGAATATTTTCATATAATCTAAGGACTAGATTGAATATGTATTAAAAGTTTAAGGGTTACAGTACATATTGAGATAAATTTTAGGGATCACATGAAATAAATTAAAAGTTCATGAATCATATGTATAATTATCTCAATATATAATGTATGTAATTCGTTTTATCAAGCAAAATCTAGATATTTACTCAAATAATTGTAAAAAGGGTTGTCTTAGGGCACCCGCTAAGTACACATAATTTGGAATTGTGTGATTTTCAGGGTACTAATGGATTATGAATAATACGAGGATAATTAGTGCATAGAAAATTGGATTTTTTTTTTTTAATTTGTTGCTTGGTAATTGTATCGATACACTAGTTTAATTCATTGTAAAATGCTAACTAGTGTTGCAAAGAATTTTCGCCTTCTCAAGCACTTTGACTATTCTTAAATCGAATAGATTTAAAACTTTTGACATGTAAATTTGCGTATGATTTTTTTATTTTTAAATATTGTAAATTTTGACGGAAAGGAAAAAAAGGATTTTTGTTTTTGTTTCTTTTGTTCAATCCTAAACAAACAAGCCATTTTGCTGATCTAATGTCCGGCAGCGAGTCAAATTGTTGTAGTTTTACCTAGTCTTTCATTATTTTTTTTATAACGTAAATTAGGGGTGTGTAGAAGAGTTGAGAACCAATTAGAATTGAACCAGACCAGTGGTTCCCAAGGGAATCGGTTCGGTTCTTGATTCCAATAAGTCTAGTTCTCGGTTATAGATATGGAACCGCCAACCTGTCCACTCGCACTGGACCAATAATATATATTTATTTTAAGAAAAAATTTCGATAAGAAAAGATTTAAGAAAAATGAAAATCGTAAAATCCCTAATTTGAAACATAACACCTATTAGGGGTGAGCATGGTCCGGGTTGGTCCGGGCCACCCTTAACCCTAGACCAACCCGTAATCGCTCGGTCCTCAATTTTTAGGACCGAGGACCCACCCTATTGAGCAGGGACCAAGGACCGACCGACCCAATGGGTTCGGTCCTGGTTCGCAAGGTCAACCCGGACCGATCGATAATTTTTTTCTTATTATTTTTATACTCCCTAAAAAAAGCAAACCTACAAATTCAAATTACACATCTATTGGCAATGCGGCATTGTGCAACTAAATTATAAATACCAATACATATTTAGCAAAATTAAGATGACACAATAGAAATTTCGTACTTGCTAACCACTCATCGAGATATGGGACAAGATGGAAAGTTGTTGTAATCATCTATCTTTAATATTCATAACATCATATGCAAAAGCGTTTTCTGCATTTGATCATGTAGAGTTCACTCAACCAAAAAAATGAGCGAGCCTTCACACCACTTGACTAGCAAATCACCGTAGAACTACAATACTACTCTACTCTTTCAAAAACTTCTACCATTTGACACAAATTGAAAAGCAAAGTGCAGCTGAAATTTATTAGTAAAATACAATTAAACTATAAAAAGTTCAAAATACTTAATATAAATTATGAATATATAACTTCACATATTGTTAATTCACTTGAACTTCTAAACACCGAAAACAAAACAAACGACACATAATTAATACTCAACAAAAGTTTTAAATTAAAATTACTATTAGTGTTATTGATAGAACATTTCAATATAATATAATATAACAGACATTTTACTTAGATTTGAATGTATAAAAGAATTATACATAATATAATATAATATATAGGGTTGGTTTAGGGTTGACCGACCAAAACTCTTAGGACCGGGACCAATCCGCACATGTTGGTCCGGGCCTTATTCGACCGAGACCGACCCACCCCAATCCGGAACCGGACCCAGGCCCAGGGGTTGGGCCCCAAGGTCGGGTCCAGGGTCAACCCTAGACCGCTGCTCACCCCTAACACCTATTAACAGAATGCTCATCTTGTCTTACTCTCAACTTGTCTAAGTTGTTTCCTATCTCTCTCTCACGGCCTCAACTCTTTAAGTTCAACACTTATTGACTCATGGCTTCAACGTTCAACTTCTAATATGAGTCTAATATTTTTATTAATCTTGCAATTAAGAAAAAGTTGTTAGAAGTTGTTTGTGTTTAAGTGTGACTTACTTTAACTTGCTGGAAAAAAAAAAAAAAAAAGAGAAGTTGTTTGTCTTTTACTTTACTTTGACTTGCTGGAAAATGTTGCATTGAACGTGTGAAGTTTGGTAGGACCAATTCCAATTTTTTAGAACCGGTCGTTAGTAGGCGTTTCCTAGTTCTAGGGTGGGAACTGCCCATCCGAATCATATTCACCCTGAACGTAAACCACAACCACAGTAGCTCTCAAAAAGTACTATCAAAGCAAATGTTAAAAAGCCATACGATTACAACGGTACTAGGAACACAAAGGAAAAACATAGGTATGATATGTCTGCAAAGCAAAAACATCAGCTCGATCGACCACGCACAACTACTGAGTTTCAGATTATTCAATCTCTCTTCCTCCTTTGCTAGTGCTGGGCGTCGACTCTTCCCATCATGACGACTTGACGACCTTCATCTTCTTCTTCTTCTGGCCCATCTCAGGTTGGCCTGGGATTCTCTTCATCAAAAATTTAAAGACCATTTGTCTATTCGCTTGGAGTAGTACCTCCTTGTAACTCTCCACCATGTACAGTCCGTCGTATGTGAAGGTGTGGTCCCTATCCTTCCGGATCACTCTCACTGGCTCGTTTCTCTTCATGCTGTTCACTAGAGCTAAATTCCCACGAGTCAGCTTCTGATCCTCTGCCTTCTTGTCTTTAGCGGGCATTCCACCCTGGCCCACATAAACCAGCTCATCGGGTTTACTCAGATTGTCCGTATAGTCCCAGGAAGCAACAACACTTGTGGCTAGGATGTGTGGGTGAGATCCCATGTAATCGATGCCACTCCGAGGAGGGCGATGGAGCCCGACAACAACCAGTTCCATCCTATAATAGAATGTATCTCCAACTTCTACTCCCGGGACATCCCCTACAAATTGCATTCCGGCGTGGACGTACCCAGTAATTTGCTTGAGCTCTATTGCAGCACGAACATCTATATTCCTAATGCGCGAGCTCTCTTTACCCGCTTTTGATTTTTCCTTAGAGAGCTCGCGATAAATTTCTCTGTAGAGGGTTAGAGCTTCGACAACATACTTTCTAGCCAAATCATGTCTGTTATTGCGCATAGCATTCGCATTTCTGACCTTAGAGGAGGAAGTGCTTGCTCTCCCAATGTCAGATCGTTGAACAAGGTGCAAACTTTTCGAGCTCTCTGGTGTGCTTTTCTCTGGACAGTTCCTGATGTCGCACCTGTCAAGAGACTTTCTCTTACAACTTTTGTCCTTCATACCTGGGGATGCACCAGAAGGACATTGAGCACTCTTCTTGGTCCCTTTGATTACATCTCGGATGTCTCTATTCGATTGGTTGAAATGAAGAGGGGTGTGACTTCTGCATCCTGCAGGTAAACGTGACATACAACCTTTGTCCTTCATACTTGGGGATGCGCCAGAAAGACATTGAACACTCTTCTTGGTCTCTTTGATTTTATCTCGGATGTCTCTATTCGATTCGTTGAAACGAAGAGGGGCGTGACTTCTGCATCCTGCAGGTAAACGTGACATACAACCTTTGTCCTTCATACTTGGGGATGCGCCAGAAAGACATTGAACACTCTTCTTAGTCTCTTTGATTATATCTCGGATGTCTCTATTCGATTCGTTGAAATGAAGAGGGGCGTGACTATTGCATCCTGCAGGTAAACATGGCATACTCCTTTCTAGACTAGATTTTCTATTGCTCTGCATCACAGTATTGCTTCTCGGGTCAACAGAACCTGATTGAGACTGCAATATATGTGTGTAGCTTGCGGAAGATCTTGAAGCTGGAAAAACAGTTCTGACAGAAGAAGTATTCCTAGGCATGGCCTTCTTCGACAACTCCAGAGTCTTGGGAGTCATCTTCTCTTTATGTTCTCCCACAAACTTTAGCTGGTGAATACCACTAGAATGCTGTTGAAAGACATAACGAACGGATTAAGTCACCATAATAGTACCACTCGTTTGTGATTCTTAAAAGGGTATCACCAATCTGTACTCAATAAATGTTTAAATGATGTTGAAAAAAATACCAATTAAGGTTTCAAACAATGTGTAGACTAATATTGAAGTTTAGCCATAACGACCAATGGGCCGTCATGCGGCTCAGAACAATAGCCTTCCTTCGAAAGTCTCGAAATTTATTCTGTTTCAACATTTCTAGGAGACATATAGGCCAAAATAACTCCTCATTTCAATAGCCAATGATTAGAAAAACCTTTCACGTGCATGAAGTCCGCAAACAGGAGTTGAAAATGACAGAGAACAACTACTGTTTGACCATCGGACCATGCTCTGCACATTACCTGCATCATAACAATCTTCGCTGCTACCGTGCGATGTCTTGAGGAACGAGTGATTCCAAAGGCAAGGAATCTACAGTCAGTCAACCTATCGCTCGTTGCTCGCAAGGCTCGCTCAAAGTTCCGTCTCGCTCCTTTCAATAATTGAAGGGCGTGACTGCAAACGCTCGACCACCGGATTGCACAAAACACCCTACAATTGCATGTTAAGTTCAGACTTTTGACATTATGGCCTTGACTCGAGACAGTTTGCACGTCGTTGTGGAGGTGCTTGATAGAAGCGACGTGGGATATTTCAACAAGATTCACGAGAAACAACGCTCCATAACAAAGATTAGGCCAAGGCAGAGCACATGAATGACTTACCTCTATCGTGTCCAAAACTTCCTTGCGGTCGAAACGAGAAAACGAACGCCACAAGCCGAAGCAAGCCAAGCCCCAAAACCTGAAGGCGGGAGCAAAATGATCAAACCGTAATAGAAAAGTTCTTTTTAAATCATGAAAGGCGATGCCTAGAAACAGGACCGACCTGATTTAGTGCACAAAATCCGAATCAATCACTACATAAAACTATTTCCACAATCCTGACGAGAGATCCCGGGGATGCGAAGTTTAGCCTCGGAGAAGTTCCTAGACGTTGGAAACAGAGCGAACGCTCCGAGCCGAGAAACAGGATGAAGCCTCAAGACCTGAGACTCAAAAAATACAGTCACATCCTAAACAGCCACGGAAGCACAAGAAGAGCACGTCCCGTCGAGAAGAAATGAGCATATATGCATGGACGGTGGCTATGTTTTGCCTCTTTTCGCTCTTACCGAGTCGGACGACGAGTCTCTGAGCGAGCCTGGTCACAAGTTTTGTGGAGCTCACGAGGCATGCCCAAGGAAACTGACGGCTATGGTCGAGAGCAGAGAAGCTTTGCTTCAACCTCTGCAAAATCTCCCGCTGAAGTCTGGAATTGGCACGAGCTCCTCACCCTCTTATATACAGCATGCAGGGGTTGGTAGGACACGGATTTTCAGTGCATTTACATAGATAAATTGATTAATAATATATAAATAAATTCATATTTACGTGCCACAATTCACATTTTAGCCCATCTCTTACTTGAAATAGCACGCAATTTCCTTACCATCAAGTACAATAAAAAAGAAAGTACATCTAAGATCCTCTTCCATCCATGTTTGATCTTATCCCATGCCTTATCTTTAACCTTAAATGAGGCGGAGCACGACGAGCGTTCGATTTCCATGCCATTGAAATACAGTAAAGCATCGTGAATCCGACCCGTCCATTCAGGTTCCAAATTTTGCTAAGAAAAATTTACCTTATGACCGCATCTTACCTAATGTGGTACGAGCTTACTATAATATAGATTGAACTTATCATGTAACAAATTATTATTAATTTCATATTTTGTTTGTCCGTTCACATTGCAATCAAGGACTTAATTACTTAATTAACGTGTTTCATGGGTGAGTAATTAATTTACTTCCTCGTATTGAGGGAAAAAAGAGACAAATTTCTCATAAAAGAGAGATTCAAGAAAAATGATTATTTGCGGAAAAAATTGAGAAGTGTACACAACTAATGGTGCGTTTGGTAATATTTCTATTTTAGGGAATGCCTTTTTTCAAAACTAATTTTTTATGTTTCTATTTCCTAAAACAATTTCTGAATAAAAAAACATACTTGGTAATTATACCAAAAATCTATTTTCAGAATAGAAAAATAATAGGAATATATCTAGTATGATGTACAAAATTTTATGTGCCGAGAATTTTTTTTAAATTTTTAATATATATTTCTAATTTTTCTTTTGTTCTTTTCTTTATTTTTACGTGGTGACTGGTGGCAACGGGAGGCGGGTGGCGAGAGGCAAGTGGCAAGTCTCCATTGACCGATTAGAAGAGAGAGAAGAAAAAAAAGAAAAAAATGACTTATTTCTAAAAATTGTTCTCGATAATTTTTTTTTTTTTTTGTCGTCTTTTCTATATATGTCTACTTTACACTAACTCACAGACTTTGGCCGCTTCTCTTACGGGGCGTGGGAGTCACAACCCACTCTCGAAACTTACGCGTCCCTACTCCCATCCCCCTGAGGAGGTGGAGATTTGAACCCCTCACCTTCCCCTTCCAACATGGAAGGGTGGCCACTGAGGAGAAAGATTTGAACCCCAGTAGTTTTCTCAATAATAATAAACTACTTTTTTCTACTTCTTATTTCTATTCAAAATTTATTCCTTGGCCACTTTTTTATTCTAGGAAATAAAAAAAATTAAGAAATTTCTCGTTTGGTAATGATTTTGTTCTCAGAAATACATTCTAATAAAAAAATGATTCTTTTTTATTTTTGTTCCCGAAAATAATTTCTAAGCATTTTTAAATAATTTAGTAATTATCCAAAATTTCTGATTCTGAAATAAATTACGTTTAGTACCGTGCTCATTAATTATGTAATTCTAAATTAATTTCTTATTCTTCTTTTCTTTAAGTGGCTGGTGACCTCATTCGACGTGTGTCATCGTGTCAGCTGGTCGAAGGCTCGCCAAGCCCTGTCAAGGCTTGACCTCGCTGAGATTTGAGCGGAGACCTGCTTGAACATCGACGGTTTGACCGACCAGTTGCTGGCAATCAGACAGCGACAACGGACAACAGTGGACAACGGCAGCAGAGGAGAGGAGAGAATGTATGGAAAGAGAACGTCTGAGCAGAGAAACAGTTCCGATTCTTTTTATTCTACTCCAAATTTATTATCGAGAACAAAAAATTTTATCAATCACAATTATATTCTCCACCTACTCCTAAGAACAAAAACCCAGAATTAAATATTTGGAGGATTACCAAACATCACCAGATTTATTTATATTCTTTTTCTATTCTGCAAAATAAAAAGGAATAAAAAGAAAAACAAAATATTATCACGCAAACAATAAACGTACTAAGAACTTTTGAGAGGATATTTTGAAAATACTCCCCTTGTGATTGATCTTTGATTTTCTAGTTATTGATTTTCTACCTGATGACTTTTAACCTTTCTTGCTACATACTACAAAAGGAATGGATTGTTCTTTTTATTTTGAAGAAAACAATTAACTTAAAAACAACCATTGGAAAAACTAATCATTTGTATCTTTTGACGCAATTAACTAATGAACAATATTTTCATTAGTAACAATGATTTTTATCTAAGCATTTTCTTGAATGATTAAAGTATTTTTCATTTATAAGTACTACAAGTAATTATTTTTTAATCTTTCCCAAATTGATTTGTTTTCATTACACGTCATTAAAACCAATAAAAGAAATATCAACACAAATTATAATTTTATCTTTTTTTGTCATAAAACAACTACTCTAAATTAGTGAGAAAAAAAAATGAATGTCTACAAACTACCAAAATATGGTCAATGTTATACGAACTACAAGATTTCTAATCAGACTTTTTACATGGTAATTTATTTTCCTTTTTCTTTTAATCGAAATTTTTGGTTTCTCATTTTTTTTTGACAAATGTAATTAATGATTTTAAATTCAAATGATTTAAGAGACAATACTAACAATTATAAATTTATACATTATTTTTTGCAAACTAAAATTTTAGGAACTATGTTCCACAATGAGTTAAAGTTAAGAGATTAAATTGAATTACATCAACTAAAATTCAAAGACTAGATATCTTATTATATTTTTCTAAAGAAGAGGTTGGGTTTATTACGATCATTGCTGCCCCCTTCATTTTCTACTTTTGCTAAGTTTGCGCTAAATCTTCACTCATCCAAGCTTTCCACCAACCTGCGACTCAAACTCATAATTTGAATTTTTCAAAGTCATATTTTCTTTTAAAAGTCGCAATTAAATGATTTAGGGTATCGATTAAAAATCCAAAGAGAATTTTGAGGCAAATATTTACCATTAACTAGAGAAAATATGATTGAAAACTTAATTACACTTTAAACCTAATCAAATTTTGAAATACGATTTTATTTGAACTTTGAAGTTACTGCGTTCAAAAACAAAATATTCCAAAAGAACAGTTCCAGACTCTTCCCTGATTTTATAAATTCTAGAAGATTTCTTAATACACTTTCCAGAGAAATATTATTAAAACCAATTTTAGGCCGTTTCCCAATTTTAGAATTTAAATTTTGTATGTTTTTTTAATTAATAAAATATAAACTGACCGTGCCCGGTTCGGATCCGGCCCGTCCCTCTCTCTCGTATTGTCCTATTCACCACGATTTCTCGCCTTAGAGAGAGTTACTTTTGTACCCTAATAACCAACCGATAAGAGGGATAATCTTTTTATCTACTAAAAAAATTGATTCTTCAAAACTTTTAAAATTATATAATTATAAAATTATATTTTTAATTAATTTTAATCATCAATAAATCCAAATAATTTGATATATGTAACTATGATAAGTCTCAAATAAGAGAATAAATTCAACCACTACGTACTTCAAATTAATATATTTAAAATATTTATGATAAGTATACTCTAATAAATTGAAATAAAACAAAAAGAATCATAAATTGGGAGGGTTTGTTAACTAATATATTACTTTTAAGTCTAATGAAAACTGAATTTCCATGTGCCAATTTTAGACAAATTATTAAAATGTAGCAATCATCAAATGTATCCATTTGAAATATTTCATTATATAAATATTTTAATAAAATTGTTCACCCTCCCTCACCTCTTCTTCTGTTTCCTTTCTACTCCACCCTAACACGACCGTTTCCTTCAGGCGTGGTCCTCGTCGAAGACCATTCCCAAACAACGAAGTCCAGGCCGTAACGCCCTTCGCCGCGGTCGATCGAAAGTACGCATTGACCGGGCCTTCGAGAGCCGCCGGACTGACGTCGCCGGCACGTATCCAATGGCTACCGCCGCCACCATCCATCATCACCGGCCAGGAATCGGTCACTCGAGAAGCACGACATGCCCAGGTAAACGTTGAATCAAGATCATACGAAGCTAAGTGATAACGGCGAGTATTCATCGAAACTCCCTTACCAAGCAACGATGACGGAAAACTAAGAGCAGCCGCGCGATTCTCACTCGAGCATTTCATCGAACATGTCTAGTGCATTGGGGGTTAAAAACGAGAACAACGAGCTCGAAGTCAAGACAGGATTCAAAGCTACCAACACACTAAACTCCAAACGCAGAACACACACAAATGAGGTGGGAACTCGCTGGAACCAAACAAACCAGCCCGGGCCGGTGAGTCCCAAACAGAGAACCAAACAAACCAGGCTTGGTCGCGTCGGAAGGCGGACGAGCTCAATAGATCGGGCCGCGTCCGCTCGCCTAGCGCATTCCCGAGCCGGAACCGACCCCCAAGTCGTACAAATCGAAAACCAGCGCAAACTCGGAACCGGAACCTACCGAGGCTTGGCACGGGGGCAGGGGCAACGTCCCTGGTTTACCGACTACGGCGAAGGCACGCCGGTCACCAGAGGTTTCAGTCGCTCGTCGCTCTCTTACCATCACGATCTCTCTCTCTCTCCCGTATCTCTCTCAGATCTCGCTCACTTCTCTCGTGGTCCAGAAGGCCCTATTTATAGGCTGGAGGGTCCGGTCGACGGGAGCATTTCGGCCGCCGGTCCTTGGCGCGCCGACCGGCATCCCTCTTGGCCGAACCGGCGTCCCATCCCGTCTTCTGCGCGGAGGCCTGCTCGGGCATTGAAGGCGCCGGCCCTGACGTCCCCTCCGTCCGGGTTCTTCGCCGGATGTCGCGCTGCTTCGTTCGGCGGCATTGATGGCGCCTGCGAGACGTCCCGTCCGTCGCCAGCTACTCTGCTTCGCTTCGGTAGGGCGTCCTTCGCGCGCGCGAGCTGCAGTGGGTAGGAGGAGGAAGAAGAAAGGGGAGGAGGTTGGGCCAAATGGTTTGGGCCTTGGGCCCGCTCGGGGAAGAAAGGAGAAGAGAAGGGGGCTAGGGCGAAGGCCCAGCCCCGTGGGCCTTCTGTTGTTAATAACAATTTTTTAATACATTTATTTTATTTATCCGAAATAAGATAAAATAATGGAAAATTTAGTAGATACAAATAATATTAATGCCTGTGTGATGCAAAAATATTTTTTATTAGGGCCAAATTGATCCTTAATTTTCTATACAATTTTTATCCTAACTATTTAATCAAAATTTGGGTGTTGATTTAAACTTGTATATGAGGAGTTTCATTTGGCCATAATAAAAAAAAATGTTGCCTTAAATAAAAAGGAATAAGTTATAAAGTTACTCTGAAAAATTGGTTTGGGGCTGATTTTGTCTTCTCTTTCACAGCGTACAGATATTGAATATAAATTCACTTAGGGCTCATTTTCAAATTTAAATAGCATTTAAAATTTTGACAGGCTCTTTTCGCTTTTATCTTTTGCTGAATACTTAACAAACAAGTGAATTTGCTGATTTGATGTCCAGTAACGAGTGAAATTGCCATCCTTTACTCGTCCCTTGGTATTATCTAACTTAAACTGCACTATAGTAGCTCCCAAAAAGTACCATAAAAGCAACTGTTAACAGGAGATACGCTTATCACAATCCTAGGAACACAAGGAAAAGAGTTAGAGCTACTCCCTGTCTGCAAAACAAAACATCACCTTGATCTACTACACACAACTATTAGCTATTAGAAGTTTCAGATTGTTCCATCCCTTTTCTCACTTCCGAATGCTGGGTATTGACTCTTCCTATCCGGGCGACTTGAGTACTTTCATCTTCTTCTTCTTCTGGAGAATCTCAGGTTGGCCTGGCAGTCTCTTCATTAGAAATTCGAAGACCATTTGTCTATTCGCTCTACGTATCTTCCTGCACTTGTCTACCACATACAGTCCGTCGTATGTGAGGGTGTCATCCTTATCCTTACGGATCACTCTCACTGGCTTGTTCCTCTTCATGCTGTTCATTAGAGCTAAATTCCCTCGAGTAAGCTTCTGATCTTCAGCCTTCTTGTCATGAGCGGGCATTCCACCCTGGCCCAAATAAATCAGCTCTTCAGGATGTGTCAGATCATCTGCATAATCCCAGGAAGCGACAACACTTGTGGCTAGGATGTCTGGGTGAGGTCCTATGTAATCGATGCCATTCTGAGGAGGGCGATGGAGTCCGACAACAGCGAGTTCCATCCTATAATAGAATTTGTCTCCCACTTCCACTCCTGGCACATCTCCGATAAATTGCATGGCGCCGTGGACATATCCTACTCTTTTCTTGATCTCTTTCGCAGCATGAAAATCTATCCTTTTTATGCACATGCTCTTTTTACCTGCTTTTGATTTATCCCAGGAGAGCTTGCGACAAATATCTCTGTAGAGCCTTAGAGTTGCGATCACTCTCTTTCTGGCTGAATCATGTCTGTCATTGCGAGTGACATTCGCATTTCTGAGCTCAGAACAGGGAGGCCTTGCTATCCCACTATCTGATTTTGGAACAGCGTGCAAACTTTCCGGACCATCTGGTGTGCTTTCCTCTAAGTAGTTCCCAATGTCGCACCTGTCAAGAGACTTCCTCTTAGAACCTTTGTTCTTCATA
The DNA here is from genome assembly GCA_017140615.1 of Eucalyptus cladocalyx. Classification (NCBI taxonomy): domain Eukaryota; kingdom Viridiplantae; phylum Streptophyta; class Magnoliopsida; order Myrtales; family Myrtaceae; genus Eucalyptus; species Eucalyptus cladocalyx. Next base: position 7,961,528 of record CM029525.1, on the reverse strand, counting down.
ACAGGGGATGCACCAGGAGAGCATTGAACAATTTTCTTGGCCTCTTTGATTGTTATTTGCGTGTCTCTATTTGATCCGTTGACGTTGTTGCAATGATCGTAAAGGAAGTTCTCTTTTCTAAGGTATTCCTTATTAATCGTCCTCATGGAAGATGTTTGAACTTTTACTTGTGATTGTGACCCTGCTTCCTTCGCACCAACACCTCGACTATCAGCATGATCTTTGTTCCTGCGCCATTTGAAGACATGTGCAGTTGCCAAGCTCTTGATTGAAGAATCACAAGATTTGTCGGGAATGAATTCTTCTATGCGGTCTATTACCCGGGCACGACTTCCGCATCCTGGAGGGAAATCTCTACAAGTCAACGAGCACTTCTCAGGGCGAGGATCTCTAGTCATATTCTTCATCAAAATACTGCTTTTAGAGCCATCAAAAGGTGATTGCCCCTGCAAAGCACAGTTTTTCTCATTTCCATGCCGCATGATATCGCGTGCATTCATAGATCTCTTGACTGAAACACCTGGAGATTTATCAGGGATAAATTTCCCTTCTTCTATGCTCTCTGTCTCGTTTCCGTCCTCCACATTCTCCATCATACCAGAATGGTCTTGCTTCAAATTGCCTGTCTTGGAAAGAAATAGTGGCTGTTGATGCTGTGCAAGGCTAAGAAGAGGGGCGTGACTTCTGCATCCTGCGGGTAAACATGACATGCTCTTTTCCAGAGTAGATTGTCTGATGCTTTTCATCACAGTATTGCTTCTGCAGTCAACAGAACCTGATTGAGACTGCAAAATATATGTGTAACCGGAAGAAGATCCTAAAGCTGGAAAAACAGTTCTGACAGAAAAAACATCCGCAGGCATGGCCTTCTTTGACATCTCCAGATTCTTGTGATTCATCTTCTTCTATTTATGTTCTCCCATGAGAATACCAATAGAATGCTGTTAAAAAAAAAAAAAAAATTGAACAGAATAAGTCACCATAATAGCACCACTTTTTTGTAATTTTTAATGTTATCACTAAATTTGTGTATCTCTTTTCAGAATAATGTCTGGATTTTGTTGTCAAATTAGCCATTATTCAAACCTTGTAAGAAATGAAATTATAGATGGTATCTCGGATAGATCATAACTTGGCAAAAGAAATTACATATGCTTGTTCACGAAAAAAGTAGCTGCAACAAACTTGAGCATGCATCTGTATTCCATAATTGTTTAAATGATATTGGAAAACATACCAGTTAAGTAGTTAAAAAATGAGTAGACTGATATTGAATTTAACTATAATAACCACCTGGCATTAGGGATGAGCATGGTTCTATGGTAGCACTGGAATCGAAGATCTAGACCAATGGAAACCTGTATGATTCCAAGTTCTTAAGTATGTAGGGTAGAGTTTGGGTTCAAAAAATTGGAGAACTTGCTTCAACAAGTAGATTTCGGGTTCTAGGTATGTGTAGAACCAGGAGCCTAGAACTTGAGTCAAATTTTTGTGTGTTTCTTGATCTATATCTTTGTGTGATCCTAAAGTATTTCATAGTGTCCAATAATAAGTGTATAACCTGAAACAAGTATTCTAAGCTTCAATTTTATGATCGATACTTTTACTTTACTAATAATCTGTATTCTTCTCATGTCTAAATATAAGTTGTCATCAGTAAATTAGAGCAATAAGTGGCGATCATTAAATGTGATGATTCACTATAATTGTTCAATTACTAATATAGGTGGAACCTATGTAGATTTTAAAACTGATCTTGGAACTTGTGATAGGGTAGATTTCATATTCCAAGATATGTAAGGGAAGTTCCAGATTCCATAAAATTAAGAACGTGATTTAATGAATAGTGTAGGTTCCAAGTGGAACCTTGTATGAAACCTAAAACCACTTACCCCAATTCAGCGTTGAACCTGGTAAGAACAATAGCTTTTCTCTGAAAGTCTCAAAATTTATTCTACTTCTGGAAAGGACACGGGCCAAAACTTCTCATTTCAATAGCTAATTAATGGAATATCCTTTCACATGATTGAAGTCCCACATTCAGGAGATGAGTTAAAAATGACGAGAGCAACATTGTTTGAACGATCAAACTAGGCTTTGCAAATTACCTGCCTCAAAGCCGTTACTGTTGCCGAGCAAAGTTTGGACGAACAAGAGAATTCAAGTGCGAGAAACCTTCAATCAATCAACCCGTCGATCGTTACTCGCAAAGGTTCACTCAAAGAGTACTTGTACCGGGGCTCGAATACTAGATTGCATGAAATATCCTACAAGTCTCACGAATCAAGTTAAGTTCAAACTTTTGACAAGAGAACAATGCGGGATGTTTTCCAGCACTGTCCATGAAACACGGCACTCCAAAACAAGATTAGGTCAAAAGCAGAGCACATGCATGACTCACCCATAACTTGTCCAAAACATCATCGGAGTCGAATCGAGAAACGCACGCCACGAGCCAAAGCAAGCCGAGCCTCAAAACCTGAAGGTGGGAGGAAAACGTTCAAACCCTCTTACGGAAAAGTTCCTTTCAGTCTAAAACGAGCGATGCTGTCTGCCAATAAGAAGACCTGAACCTCGGACAAGACTATCAAACCCTAGACAACATGGAAGAACAAGAAGTGAGGTTCCCGTTGAGAATAAATGAGCATGCATTTGCGTTTCGCCTTTCTTTTTTGCTCTTACCGAGTCGGACGACGAGTCGCCGAGTGATCTGCGGATCACGAGTTTCGTGGAGCTGACGAGGCATGCCAAAGGAAGACGACGGCCATGGTCGAGAGCGAAGAAAGCTTTCCTCAACCTCTGCAAAATCTCCGCTGAAATCTGGAAATGGGAAGTGGCATGAGCTTTCTCTCACTCTCACATACCGTCATGCGGAGATTGGGACAGGTGTAAGATCGCGCAATATGTGTTCTGTTCGTACGACTCCGACAATCGGTGCAATTACATAAATAATATTGCGTCCGGCGATTCGCATTTTAGCCTGCCTCTTACTTGACATGATTACGAGGTTCGCCGTCTGTATTTAGATTTTCCTTACCATTGTGTCCGGTAAACAAAAAGTACATCTCACCTTCCCCTTTGACCAACTACGAATCTCATCAATGCCTTGTCTTATATTAAATTAGACGGAACACGAAACGCGTTCGATTTTCCATACCATCTAAATACAGTAAAGCATCTCAAATCTGTTTCATCCATTTGGGTTTCGAGTTTGGATAAAGAAATCTTTTCTTTATGACCATGTCTCACCTAATGGGGTATGAGATGTTATCATATAGATTAACGAGTTATAATATTTGTCCATTCACATTTGAATCTGGAATTTAATTACCTAATAGCGTATTTCGTGGGTGATAAATTTAGTTACTTCCTTCTATCGAGGAAAAAGAGAACAAAAAGAGAGAAATTCAGGAAAAAAATAGTTAGTTGCGGAAAAATTTGAAAAGCGTAATGCAACCGAGCGAATGGAGGAAATGGAGAGAGAGCAGCCTGGAAAAATATTATATTACCGCGTGGCACGCCTTTAATTTTCTGCGTGTTGACGTCAATTTCATGCTTCAAAAGGAAACTGCATTGGAATCAGAGTGCGCTCTACTTTTTCCATTTTCGGTACCCAGTCATCAAAGCTAATGACAACACAATTTACAAATTTAAAAAAAAAAAAATCAACTTTTTTGGGGAAGTGGAAAATTTCCAAGATGAGATTGTCCAAACTTTCATAATACAATATAATGCACTCGAGTCTAATTCAAGACAATTTGACGAATGATCTTATTAGATTCTTCGCGTGATTCTTCTTACTTAATTTAGATTTCACGAAAGTGACATTTGAGCTTTTTCTTAATCTGTAATAAACTCTATCGTGTACAACTTTTTAATCCTTTCATGACCTTTTAAAATTAGAATAATATCTCAAATTATGACGGAAAAATAGTTATTTTTCACTTTATCAAACGCATTTTTATTCCTGAAATATAAGTTTTTTTGTAGTTATTGAACGCGTTCTTATGTTTATAAATTGTTTTTGGGAATAGAAATTAAAAAAAAAAAATTTTGTTCAAAAATTATTTCTCAAAATAGAAACGTTATCAAATACGCTTTAAGTCGAGCCCACACATCAATTCTTTTAGAGGGTTGGAAAAATGGGTTGGCTCGACGAGGACATTGATGAAGGCAAGCGACTTCATAGCTCCTGCTATTTAAAGGCCTCTTGGCACATGCGTCCATCACCTACTGTAACCCTTAGAGATAAGTTTGGGGTTAGAGATAAGTTTGACAAGGGAGATCGTATGGGTGATCTTTATGTGCCTAATTTTAGCCTCAGAGATAAGTCTGATAAGTCCTACTTTCAGGTGGAGCGCTTGAAGCAAGGAGAGGCAAAGCTGCAAATTGAAGTTATACAGTAATGAATGCAAAGAACTAAGAGATTGTAAGTTGTCTCGTGACGCCCGTCGGGGTGTCGGGGAGTGGATTTAGAGGTAATGTCATGGGTGGACCGGCAGTTCCAAATGGCTCGAGTTCTCTCAAAACCTTACTTCTAACAATTTTGGCATTTTTATAAAAAAAAATTTGTATGATTTAACATATGAGAAGAACTTGCCACTAGCTTATTAGGGTCACAACTAGAAGCCATGTGAGATGTGAGAGAATATCTCACTTCTTGATTAATTAAAGATTATATCGGATACTTAATTTTTTTGTAATCTAAATGATTGAGGCAGTCATGCCCAACGTGATAAAAATAAAGTATAAAGTAATACATTTAAGGAAGTGTCAAGTAAAGAATATATATGGCCTCGTTATTAAACCCCAGAATAGCAGCCCCATGAATTAAGTTTAAATTGAGTTCAATTTCTTACTGAAAATATCTAACCTATACTAAAGGGTGTTCACTAAAACCCTCAACAAAATTTATGCTAATTAAATAAAACTAAGCCACATCTAGCACTAAACTTAACGGCCTATTCCAGACATGCCTTCAAGCTATTTTCTAATTATCTAATTCTATCTTTTTACGAATTTTTAATTTTTTTTTAATTAATCAATTCTCTTTTTTTGTATTTCGAAAATGGGCTGGCCGGGCACTGGGCCCGGTCCGAATATGGGACTAGGCTCGGTCCTCACAATTCCAGCCACATGGTCAGGCTTTTACACTAAGCCCGTCTTCGAAGCAGGTCGGCCCAATATGACAATTGCCATGCGAGGCCCAACCTATCCATAATCAAGTGCCTCTCTAGCTAAACAAACTAGGCCCAAAATCCATTAAACCTAACTAAGCCCATTATTACTAAAATAACACTAATCTCACCTTAAGCCCAACTAAGCCCGTTTCCCACCAAAACTACTCTAAGCCCATCACCTTCTTCTTCCCTCAGATTGAGAACTCCATTTTAAACGGATTCAAGCTTTAGACTGAACATCACCGTCATCCATCTCCAGTCACAGGACCGCCGCCGCCGTCCGCCGGCCGCACGCTCACAAAACCAGACCGTCCCCCTCCGGCGTTTACGCACAGAACATAATTTTGAAGCGAACATATACGATGCAGAGCAATTCTGGACGACACGTTCAACGGATCTTCGATACTCCTCATTCACGATAGAAAGTCGTCCAGTAATCATTGCATCATATAACACGAACAAGGAACTAACGGATCTAACTCAAACGGAGAGGGCATGGTAAGTTTAGTTGACCGACAAATGGATATGAGAATCAATAGGACACTCCACTCGAAATTGGCAAAACTTATTTCATCAACGGTTCAGTTTCAAACACGTAACGATTACATTTAACAGTCAACAGAGCTAAACACACGCCCCAATAATGAATTAGACGATTCTGGGATTAAATTTAACGTTTCGATTCGATGGTATCGCATCAGCAAAGAGTTTAGACCGAATCGTCAACAACGGCCCTGATACTAGCCGGTTTTCGCATAACGTTACATTAACCTCTGTTCTTGATCATGGCGGTACCGAGACAGAAGGCTTCCGACCTTGCCTTGCCAAGGAGAAATCACGATGGCGGTTAATGGTGGAAACCCACACGAGGAGGTTCTGGATGGCGTCTCCGATGGATATGAGCACCGGTTACGGAGCTTCTAGCGGGATTGGCCACTTCCAGTCTCCTCCAGCCAGAAACAGAGATGAACAGGGGAGGGAAGGTGCGGCTCGGAAAAGGAAGGAAACAGAGAACGGCGGCGATGAGGTCTTGTCAAGAGGTTGCAGATTCGGCGGTGAGGACTTCGAGAAACTGCAGGGCTTCTAGTGGGCGCCGGGAGACCTGCAAAGGACCAGCAGGTTTCGCCGGAAATGCTGGTGGGGCGATCGGGTACTGCTGCTTGGCGACTGACCCGGGCGTACAAGAACTGCGGGCGTGTCAGATTGGGTACTTACAGTGCGTGAGGGATCGCGAGGCGTGGGCGTGGTACTGGTGATCGATGGAGGTGACTCGAGACTCATTACCATTTTATTAATCCAGATGACTTGTGTATTTCCATCTTCTTCTTCTGGTGAATTTCCGGCTGGCCTGGCAATCGCTTCATTGCAAATTCGAAGACCATCTTTCCTTTAACTCTGCTTGTCTTCCGGAACCGGTCTACGACATACAGTCCATCGTATATGAAGCTGCCATCCCAGTCCTTACGGATCACTCTCACTGGCTTGTTCCTCTTCATGCTGTTCGCTAGTGCCAAATTCCCTTGAGTAAGCGTCTGATCTTCAGCCTCCTTGTCACGACCGGGCATTCTGCCGCCCTGGCCCAAATAAATCAGCTCATTGGGATTTGTCAGATCGTCTGCATAATCCCAGGAAGCAACGACGCTTGTGGCTAGCATGTCTGGTCGAGCTCCCATGCAATCAATGCCGCCCTGAAGAGGACGATGGAGCCCGACAATGGCAAGCTCCATCCTGTAACGGAATTTATCTCCTACCTCCACTCCTGGAACGTCTCCAATGAATTGCCTGCCGCCGTGCACGTACCCGGCTCTTCTCTTAACCTCTTTAGCAGCCAAAAAATCAATCCTTTTAACGTACCTGCCCTCTTTGCGTGCTCTCGGTTTTTCCCGTTCGAGCTGGCGACAAATTTCTCTGTAGAGCCTTATAGTCGAGATCACCTTCTCTCGGGCTGAATCACGACTGCCACTGCTCGTGACATTCTCCGCCTCTTTCATTATTGTTTGGCGAGAACCTCTGGCCATGTTCTCCAGCAAATTACTGCTCTTGGACCAATCAAAAGGCGATTGCCCATGCCATATGACGTCGTGTGCATTCATGGAGCTCTCGACCGAAGCACCGGGAGATCCACCAGGGATGAATTCCCCTTCTTCTATTCTTTCTATCACGTGTTTGCCCTCCACATTCTTCATCATACCCGAAACTGAAAAAGACGAAGTTCAGATCTTGAACAGCCACGGAAGCACAAGAACAAGGACGAAAAGTAACTCTCTGTTTTGCCCTTTTTGCTCTTAACGAGTCGGACGAGGAGTCAGTCGAATGAGAGCGTTAGGCCGAACCGACATCGACAGCCATGGTTGAGAGCGAAAAGGAGCTTCATTTTCTCCTACAATCATGCAGAAATTTCCGCTGTCGTCTAGAAATGGCGCGAGCTCCTCTTCACACGCTGTCGTGCTGAGACTTCTTCAACCAACGACTGCGCAAGAGCATTGGGGAACCGTATGAATCCCATTTTCCGTGGATCTAAAAAAGGGCCGCGCTATTTCCACCACAGCTTTGTTCTCTTTGGTTCCGACATTCTTCTCTTTGTTCTCTCTCCTTTTGGCAGAAGCTGCATATGCCAGCCTCACAATGTTATATATTTTCAGAAGTAAGCAATTTTCTCGCTGAAGAAACTAGAATTAGTAAAAAGTTCGTGGGGGGTGAAGTAGACCGATTTTTCAACCCAAAACCAACAGAGCAATAATACTATGTTGATGCGGCATCCGACTTCTTGTTGATTCGTAATTTTTTGGTAATTTAGTGTTTGTCCGGACATTTAACTCAAAAGTTGTGTGAAATTCAAAAGTGTCAATCGGAAAAAGATTCAAGTATTCACACCTTGCCAAAAGTCTAGGAAAAGTTCGTGACTCCCTTATTCATTTGAAGTTCAGATCTCCATAATGGAATTTTCTCGCTGAACTTAACTAAGAAAGATCGGCATGAATATTGGGGTGCTCGCGCATCCTTCCAGACTGGAATCATCAGAATGAAATTAGACCAAATGGACGTAAGGGGGAGGCATAACTCATTTAACCGTCGTCAGTGTTGGGCAAACATATATAAGAAAGAGGTGAAAACAAAAGGGCTATGCAGAACATTCAGGGGTGAGCACCAGATTGGGCTCGACTCGGGAACTAATCGAATTTGGCCTGTCGAAACTAAGGTGGAAGTGAACCGCTTCACAAGAGCAAGGGCATTGGTTGTCACTCTGAACAAAATCCTCCACCCTCTGCGCCCCATTCCAAACCTGTGCGGACGTGTTTTTGCGTCAGCACGTCACTCACCCACTTATCTACATTGCTCGCGCCACACAAATCCTAACCCATGAACCGACCTGACCTCAGCGCCGAAGCTTCCTCACCTACTTGACGAGCCAATCCACAGTCACCTATTCTTTAGATGGAAAAATTTAAGAGAAAAGTAACTAAAAGATTAGAGATCGGGTTGGGTTGACTAGGCCGAGTCCGGAACGGGTATGGCCGACTATCTGAGTAAAAGCTCAGATTGATCGTCCAAATCCAAGAACAAGTCGATCTAAAGCCACAGTAAAAGCTCTCCCTCAAAGAAATCGATTAGGTGGGAATAATTGAGATTATACCACGACAACACGTCCACCAAACAAGACTACCTGAGTCTAACACACAAGTGTAGAACATCCAATTCAAGAGCAGGCGTGTCATCTTTCACCTTGCTGAAAGTAGATGTCCAGAAGAAAGCTTAAAGAACAGCAATGGAATGCTAGTAAGTAAAACTACATTATCACGACAAAAAGGCCATTCCACCACAGCACTTCAGAAGCACTGTTCTTAGATTTTGTTGAAGGCGACGATGTCACAACTCTGAACGTATTCATTGATAGGCTCAGCTTGAAGACACTCCTCGACGAGGGTGTCCACTGAGACAAGGTCATCCACAATGGTCATCATGATCTGCAACTTCTTAATCCCGTAACCCACTGGAACCAGTTTCGCTGCAAGAAAGAAAGCGAAAGAAATCCTCATAAGGGGATAAACATGACATTCAGTGACAAAGCATTATGGTCATACTGGCGAAATAATGAGACAGTCAAAACTTACAAGCTCCCCAGAAGAGCCCAGGCATCTCCACACTCCTAACAGCCTCTTCCAGCTTCTTCATGTCTGTCTCATCGTCCCAAGGTTTCACATCCAAGAGGACAGATGACTTTCCACCTATAACAGGAGCCAGATACAGACACAAGCCAAGATATTGAAATCACTGATGAGAATTTTATTCCAAAGAAAGAAACAAGTTCAGGCTAGCAAGCAGCCTAATCAATGCAATATATAAGTTTCTAAGAATTAGGTTAAAACCTTCAAGCAAGCAAGCTGTATAAATCTATCTATCTATCTTCTGTTTTCTTTATCGCAGAGCAAAGTTCACTTACTGATCATATCAGGTATAAACGTAAATGAATTAGGACGCATCAGCCCTCAAGAGTCAAGATATAACAGCCGCTATAATTAGGACTATTGTATGTATTTTTTTTTTTTAACCCAGGAGAGAAGTGACTCCAAGAAAGTGATTTAGGAGAACGATTGCAAACTTACTTTCTTTCTTCTTTGCAGATGACTTTTTGGCTGCCTCCCTCTCTTCTGCAGCCTTCTGGTCCTCCTCTGTCTCTTCACCAAAGAGATCCAAGTCGTCGTCATCCCCAGCAGGAGCAGCCTGGTGAAAAGAAAATGAACCATCGAATCTCAACCATTTAAATAGAAACATCAGCAAAAGTCAAAACTCTACCAAGTTAAAGCGAATCTTAAAGAGATGCATTCAGTTGCTTAGTGATCTAAAGGTCAACTTAACATAAGGTCCTTGTTTCGAAATTTAAGATTATTTATTTACTCATACATGTAATTCCACAGGACAAGATAAGGACAACTTTCATCACAAAGGCAGGATAGTACGGTCTAATCACTTAGTCATTATTAAGTTGTTCAAACCTAGATCAAAGCAAGATCCCTATTCTGTAACACGTGTAGCAGTGTGCATAAAAAGCATTCACCGAATCAAATGAAACAATGTTTCTGAGTTTTACTCGCCATTATGGATAAAATTCCATCGGTGCTTACTGAAGATTGGAAGGGATAATTCCATTTTGGGTTAGCTAAAGGGTAGGAAGTTAATAGAATTAGCTAGAAAAAGGTTATATAGCTAGAAGAAGCGAGGCCTCTAGCAACAGGACCACCTCATCTGCCACAAAGGCTTTACAGAAAGAACAGGCTCTCCTGATAATAGAAAAGCATACCTCGATGAAAGTAAAATTGAGATTATTGAGGAGATTAGCCTATATATAAAACAAGAAAATCCATAACATCACTCAGAAAGCTTATGATGCCAAATTCTTATTAAAACAACAATAAACTGAGCCTATCCCTCTGAACAAGGTGGATAAATCCTTTCACACCATTTCATTCGATTCAATTTCTCATCGAAGTCTTAAAAAAGAAGCCACCGCATCAGTACATAAAATTTACCCCCTTAACTTCTTCAACTGGAGCACCTTTGCCACCTACTCTAACACCAGCAGCTTTGCCAGGGAAGCTAAACAATTGAACAAAAGTAGGAGACATTAGGAAAGATTCGACTCTAAAATCAAAATAAAATGCCATAACAAGATGAGATGCGACAATGCCGAAAATTTCTCAACTTCAACAAATTCAAAGTACACAACACAGGCATGCACCGATCTCCTCCCCAAACCAAACCAAGAAAATTAGGCGATCGATATTGTTGACCTTAAATTGAAGATAAGGGCCTCCGAATATGCTTTCATGCAAGTCTATAGAAATAATAGGCATTCGTAAACACAGAAAAATCCTCGCTTTTCATGACCCTTTTAGGTACTGATGCTAAGACGCTAAATCACGAAACATGGTACCAAGAACCAGCATCTGAAACTCACAATCATCGAATCGATCACTACACAAACTACTAGAAGCGATCCTATCCAAAAAGGAAGTTCCAAATCAAGCAAAATCGAGCAAGCAAGCGACATGACAAGCCTTGGATAAGGCAAGAAACGAACCTCGCGGCGAGATGTGAGGACACACACTCGTACCACTTGCCGGCGTTCGGGAACGAGCCTCCGGGCTTCTCGACAACCGCGGCGTACACCTTGATGTCGTCCTTCGTGAGCTGATCTCTGCAATCGAAAACGACGCCGATGAACACCCCGAACAAGCAAGGGGGGCCAAGATACCAAATTGAGCGCTCGATCCCCCGCGCGAAGAACCGAGAGAGAGATCGAAGCGTTACCCGGAGATGTAGGTCTTGCCGGAGAGGAACACGTCGAGGGACTTGAGGCCCGACTCGGTGTGGAGATCCGAGAAGGTGATCGCCATCGCTCTCGATTCGATCGGAGATTGCGGCTGGAGAGGAGCGGCGAGCTTCGGACCTTCGATGGAGGCGGCGAAGGGTGCTGCGGGAGAGGAGAGAAAGGAG